>JAGSMP010000069.1:4800000-5400000 GCA_029286625.1 Parnassius orleans
GTCAGGCAGAAAGACAAATAGAGTGTATTTTTGAAAATGCAAAAAAGTTACGAAACTACGGTAAAACATTTCTTATTAAATTGTATAATGAAGTAAAAAACGAACAATGATTTTATTCTACAGTCTATATTATATAATTATTATTTCTTCATTGATTTATAAAACCAACAGCGATAACATAATGAATACATTATCAGGTTCCATATACAAAATAAACCAATGACAGAAGCAAAGAAAAGCAATATCAATATTTATTTAGATAACGTATTGCGAGAAGCGGTATGTAAAACAAACTCACGTTTTTGTTCTAGTGAAATATAGTATTGCTAGGAATTAGGGTAAAAAATAAAATAAAATACGGAGAAATGAGGGTAGAACTGTAATCTCCCACTCGTTCTAGCAGTATAAACTATCGCGCAGGCGAATAATCGGTAATTCTACGGGAAGGAATCAGTCGGTAATTCTACAAGTCTCACTGTCGTTATTATGCCCGTTGCGGTAATACTTTTGGTAAATGTAAAGAAAGTTTTTTACCGAGTTATAAGGAATATAATTTCTTATAATCTCTATATATAAAAATCAATTGCTGTCCGTTAGTCTCGCTAAAACTCGAAAACGGCTCGAACGATTTTGATAAAATTTATTGTGTGCATTTGAGTGGGTGCCTGGATGGTTTAAATTTACAATTGGACCCGGTAAGTGGCGCCGCTGTCGAGATACAGGAATCATCGGTGCAAAGCCGGGGCGGATCGCTAGTATTTTATAATTGTTTTCATATATAGTATATATACAGCACGTTCAACGTATGAAATAAGAATATAGGTGGCAGGAACCTTGTCTCTTACGTGTAATTTACGTGGTAGAGCCACGCTGCAGCTAAGTTCTGGTTGTAGCACGAATGGGTCGGCTCAACCGAGGTAGGACCACGCACTCACAGAATACCAGCGTAAAATAATAGCTTAACTCTGCTGTGTTTCATATAGTGAGTGTAGAGATCCGGAGACCCTTTTTTGACAAGAAACGAGGCATTCCATATTAGTTTTCAGGGGTGACAACACATTTGCATTTTGATTCTTAATCGAGGATACATGTAGATGTCTATGAGCCGCAGCATCCACTTACCATCAAGCGGACTGTGTGCTCGTTTGTCATTCTAATTCTATATTAAACAAATTGTAGTAATTTCTTTTTAAATTTATATTTTGAGCAAGTGAAAACTTCAGTATGGTTAAAGTATTTATTGTACGTACGAGTAATCCTTGAGAGTACCAAATATTTTAAATAATTTATGCAATAGTAGGGTACATGAAGTAAGGCTGTATGACGAAAGCGGTATGATGGTACACGATATTTGATCATTTGATCATAATTTAGATTCCGATTCCTAAGTAAGTGAGATAATCTGTAATTTGAGGTAATCTGTATGTCCTTGCAATATAACGAATAGTAAGCACATAGATATCTGAAACAGTGCGCCTTTGATTAAGTATTTTATTAAACATAAAGCAATAAGCATAATATATAAATACTTACAGTGATTAATGAATATATTCTAAGTTCTTCTTTCTACTTTTTATTAAAAGTTTAATAATTTTACCCTTTTAAGTGATCTGAGGAATATCATAAGTTCAAAGTAACAAACTGGAATGTCTCTTAAATAGGTACATTAAAATTATCCACAGGTTTTAACCTTTTGAGATTTAATAATTTCTAAAAAATTATATGGGACCACCCCTGAAGTATATTAAATATTTACACCTATTTAAAACAGAATCATTTAAATTTGTTTAAGCGTATCCGAGAAACCTTCTCGTTTTTGAACTCGGTTGAAAATTTAAGAATTATTCTTCAAACAATCATTTTCGCAGTTTCAGATAATACTAGTACTGAGCGAAAATGATTGTTTGAAGAATAATTCTTAAATTTTCATTTTTATTCAAATGTTATCTTCATATTAAATCCTGATTCGAGATTATGTGTATATGGTATATTTGCTTAAATACCTTGCTCGTGTAAATCGGCTCTCGCAACTTACTAATTGTTGTGAAACTTTGGATACGATATTGTAGTTTCTGAACTAATTGGCTATACCTAGAAACGATCACGTCTGAAACTTATGTTCGTAATATATCGAGTCCTTTTGTGTGCACACTGAAAGTAATATAGCAAACAAAATTAGAATCACCATCATCATTACAACAAATCAAAGTCCACTACTGAGCATATGGGGGAAACCCCATAGATTGCAATGAGTCCCCCTGTTATTTACATATTTGATAAAAAAATCTTGTTATGCAAGTGGGTTGGCAACTGCTGCTTTTTATAGTTTTGAATAGTTATCAGGATATCAGGTGTTGTTGCCCAAAATAAGAAACCAGAATACTTTATATTAATTTCATTGTTATTTCATAAGGAAGCTTGTAAGTAATATTTTTGTATCTGAATGTAAAGTCATAAACTAACACGTTACAATTTTATTAATATTAATTATACTTGCTACTTATGCTTGTACTCGTAACATAGTTATTACGTTGCAAGCACAATAGATAATGATGAAGATTAAGATGTTGTCACGTATGTATTAATGTGTAAATCAAGAGTAGTGACGTTATTAATTAGGTATCATTTTTTATTTAATACCATTTTAATTTTTTTTATAAATACGTTAATTTTAACACATGACTACCGTTCCTCATTAATTGGATATGACTGTATTCAGATGTGGAGCTGATTAATATCTCCTCTGTTAATTTCAGAGATGACGTGACTCGTAACCGAACAGATATTAAATTATATTACAATTCTTATCCTTTGCTTTCCACTTCCCTATAAAATTTACGTTTGAAAAACTAAATTTTAATTTACTGCGTTAAAAATAATTTTCATTTCATTTCTACTACTATTTTAACTAATGAAATTAATGATGTACTCTACGTTTCACCAGAGCTACATACACCTAAAAGTATTTATTTCTGTCAAACTACTAATGCAAACAATCGGGCTTTCAGTGTTCTTAACTTTCACAAACGAGTATATGGTGGGTGAAATTTTAAATATATATACATATAATAAATCTGTAAAGAAGTCGTGTCTGTAATTTTAATATTCTCTTGTAAAAACAAGTCCAGAGGACTAAATGAAGGGTACTGAAGCCAAATTAGTGGTTTTTAGAATTTTTGTCTGTCTGTCTGTCTGTGTATTACCGATTCACGCAAAAACTACTTGACCGATTTCCATTAAATTTTATATGTAGGTACTTAGTAACCCGGGGCAACTTATAGGCTACTTTTAATCCGATTACGGAACTTAAAAAAGAAGGTTAAGTATTTTTCTTCCTTTAGATGTTAATTTTTTATTATAGTATATGAATATGGCGTTAGGTTCGAGTGAAGTCCCTGATGTTGCAGAAATTCACGGATAGCGTGGCAGAGGTCGCCATGATCTTGTTGCTCAGCTTGCCCTGAGCAGTTATTGTATTGAGCGAATTAACTGTTTAAACCTTTGCATAACAATTTGAATCTTTCATAGATCTTTGCATAGATTTATAAAATTATTTAAAAATCATTACGTTTAATTTTATCGTTATTTCTATTTAAACAAACCTTCTATTGCTGATATTACTAGATAGTATAGTTTTGACTTTCATAGAATTAATGTAATAAGCGCCCTCTACTTTCTGCTAAATAATCTAATGATAAGTATCTGATAAAATTAAATTTTAGAATGCTACTGAATACTTATTCGTGCAGCATCAAAAATTGTCACACTTAAAAATATCTAGACCGGTGGCCTTTATCGGGATGATTTACCACAATTACCACGTTTGGCAAAATGGCTAACAACACTGTTATACACAACACGTGTGTTTTGTGTGCACAGTATTCAGTACTGTGTACACAAAATTGATATTGGGAGAAGCTCTTTAGTTGAATATATTGGGTGTCTGTTGGCATAGGTTTCACTTTACCAACTTCATATGTTATCACGTTATCTGATGTAAATAATTGGAAATTAAGTGCAATGTGTGATTTTATCTCTATTTGATGAAATAGTTCGTGGAATTATTGGGTTTCTAACTACTAAATAGATTTGGTCAACAATCGTAGAAAAACTTTGTTTCAGTTTTATGAATTTTATTTAAACAAATGCGAGAGCCGTGTAGCTCGCCGTGAGATTTCATCATGGCACGGGAGCAAAACGTGTTCGAGTCCTTTGAGAACAAATGAATCTGTTATGGGAAATTTTACGTGCTGACTTACCACGTATCCGGTGAAGTGGTGAAGAATAACTTCGTGGGTAAACCTTAATGTCTGAGTAGTAGTTGAAGGAATGCGGCATACACTTTTCTGCCCACAAACACTATAGGTGAGGAGCCCTGTGCACAGTATTGAGACGCATGTAAGCTGCTGCTTTAGTTTTTATACCTTTAATGAGACTTATTAATCAGTTTGTCATTTAAGATTTTTCATATTATCAGACAAATCAAAATTTTTGTGACAGTCCTCGTTTCATAGCTTACATGAGATATGTAAATGAACAGGCTGTTGCAAAATTATGCTTTAAATATCAAAGATAGCAGATTTTATTTAAACAAAGGTTTATTTTATTTAACTTGTCAAAGGCGGTAATCAAACTGATCCAAACGTAAATTTCATAGTACATAAGCATTATTATATATTTTTACATGTGTGTTAATTGCAATTTGTAGTGTCGATTTACCACGTTCTTGGCGGTGAAAGAAAACCTGCATATCTGAGAAGTTCCCCAGTTGAGATGATCGCGAGTTGGCACTTTTTTACCCAAAAGCTCTGTGGACTCTGCCCAGTAGTGACATGTATGTTAGCAGTCTACAGCCTTCTTTTTTTAGTTTTTATGGGGCAATTATGCTGTTTTTATTTCATTCATATTTTCGGAGATGTTACTTTTTGTTTTCACACTACCGTAAATATTAACAAAATTAGGTATTGAATAAAACTACTTTTACGGATTATGTCGCATTTAATTTACTTATTTTATTAATTCCCGACGTTTCGCGTGGTCACGGGGACTGAGGTGATTGACGTCCCGATGTCAGAGTTAATCGGAGTACCTTCAGCTTTTAATTATTAATTTTGGTCCGATCTACGCAGAATGAACTAACTGTGTCTTGAAGTCTTGCAGTGGTATGCTTGGGTTTAGTTTTAATTTTATTAATTACAGGATCCCAAGCAGGTGGTAATACCAGCCTCCTCTCTATTGAAATTAGGATGTTTTTAATTTCAATAGCCTCACGTATCGTCCTTGGCAGGAATCGATGTTCTTTCGCGAATCTGTGGTTTATCAAATCTAATGTAATGGCGGGGCCGCCTAGGATATGATCACAAACTGCAGACTTCCCGGAACGTTGGTGCTTCACGTCAGCTATGTGTTCTTTTACGCGGGTTTTGATAGGTCGTTTTGTTTGCCCTATATGAGAGACCACATTCACAATCAAGCTTACACTCTGCATCTTGTAGAGGAATATTGAACTTGACGGATGGTAAGAACTGACTAATCTTCTTCGGCGGCTTGAAGAATGTTCTAATAGAAGCTTGCTTCAAGATGTTATTCTTGTCTCAAAATTAGGTAGCAAAGATTCGAAAGAATAGAACTCATCATCGTTATCATTACAACCTATCTAAAGTCCACTGAACTGAACATATAGTTCTCCCCCATAAATTGTCAAATAGGCTGGATATTTGCTATAGTTGCCACGCTTGGCAGGCGGGTTGGCAACCGCAGCCTTTATTATTTTGAACTGTTGTCAGGAAGATGATGTTGCCCATCTCCTGTTTGTTTTCCTCTATCGCCTCTTAGGACACACACGGAACGATATGAGGTGGTAGATTCTCTTTCGCCGCCACAACAAGCGAACATTTTTCTGCTTCCGATTATGAGTGTAGTTCTATCCACATTCACTGCGAATAGACCTTCATTTGCAACGGCAACAGACGGCGGGGGCTGAGTATAGTATAATCAACTTTAACGATGATAATGTTTGGTCCGATCTACGCAGGACGAGCTTACAGTATCTTGAAGTCTCGCAGTAGTTGGGTTTGAAGTTAGGATGTTTTTAATTTCAATAGCCTGGAAATCTTCCTTGGTAGGAATTAGTATTCTATTGCGAGGAGTTGTTGTCTATACTGAACATGTTGACATATTTCAGACTTCTCGAGCATCGGTGCTTCACATCAGCAATCTGTTCTTTTACGCAAATTTTGAAGTCTACTCGAACGTAGAAAAAATATCAGAATCTATTTTATGGTGCCAATCAATATTAAATGGGAACAATGATATGAATCAAATATCGCATATAAGACCATGAATTCACCATTATTTTGTTAAAACTAAATTAATTTTAATTATGAATGAATGTAAAGAGTAAATAATAATAGTAAATTTTGATTCCAACACAATTTATCTTTCTTATGGATACATCGGAAGACACATCCAATATAAAAAATGGTAGATGTTTCTAGAACTATGATATTAATGCAATTCTGAAAAACTTATTTATTCACGTGTTCCTCAATCATCTAGGTCCTCTAATAGTCTTTGGGAATTCAAAAAATTTCTTTGACAAACTGACATAGATACACAGACACCGAAGTGATTGTAAAAGTGATCGAATTGCAAAATTTTTGGCGCGGAATAGGTAGCATGTAATGATGTTTCTTAATTGAAGACCACGCGAGCGAAGCCGCGGGTAAAAAGCTAGTTTTAAAATATATGTGATTTTAAGGATACTGAATTCGCCTAATCTATCACCCCATTTCGTTCCATGGTTATAGTAAGAGACGACATGGAAAACGCTTAAAAATTTCATGACTCCCGATAGCTACCGGTATAACCAGACATAAAATACTCAGATCGGAGACGGAGCAGCGTCCAAGGAGCGAGACGTCAGGGTAGTACGATCTCAAATTTGCCTGTTTATCATTTTGATCTGCAGATTTGCCCTAGCAAATCCTCCCTACAGCGGATGAGGCCCAAGTCCAGCAGTAATATTTTATTCGTCGTTTCGTCGAGTGGCTCGTGTGACAAATTTACAATAATCACCGATGGCTGAGCCCTTGAGCTATCACGGGTCTATGACCTATACGATCTACGAATATTCCTCTGCGTTCGAATATGCAGATAAATATTTTTGTCTTATTTTCACATATTCTTCTCGTTTTCTTGTTATATTATGTTTCTTCTTCTCAATAATCATTTTTTTTTTTTTTTTTTTTAATAAAATTAATATTGTATTAACAGTCATTATCATACATATAAACATTATACTATCATCACTTTCGAAAAATTTTTTATAATACTTAACAATTATTTTATGAATACTACATAATTACAAATATATTATGTGACCAACACAGTGCAGGAATAATATATTATTCATAAGATAAAATTTATTCTCTCTTCATGGGCCCCTAAATATACGAAGTACGTATAAAATATGCTAAAAAATAAGAACAGAAGTACATGTTTTAACATACAGCAACACGAGCCGCCGCGCCGACGTACCGGAGGAGAGTAGCCATAGCGTTATTTTCCGATACTGAACTGTCTGTCATTTTTGCGGGGGAAAATCCACGCCACGCTCACTTTCTGAGACTCCCACGGAAATATAATCATCTATCACTATAAAACTCATATATAACAATTAAAATAATAGAAACAGAAACAGAAACAGAAACTTTTTATTCAATATAGATTTTAAATAATACTTATTGAAAGTCACTCTTTTGTCTAATTACCACTGGTTCGAAAAAAAACCTCTGTCCTGGAAGAACCAGCAAGAAACCCAGCGGGACTTTTTTTTTAATAACAGCTTACAATCATGTATATTACACAATTAACCACACAAAACAAATTAGAAACAGCCTGGCAGCGAACACCTCATTCCCAGGGTTATTATCATCCATTGCTTAAATCATAGATTGCTCTTATGGCCCTTCTGTAAAACAAATATAATTTCAGTGTCAGTTGCGTGTCCCCATAGCAAAATACCATAGGACATTATGCTATGGAAATAGCTAAAGTAAACAAGTCTAGCTGTTTCCACACTGGTAAGATTTCTAATCTTTTTTACAGCATATGCTGCAGAACTAAGTCTGCTTGCTAACTTTGATATATGGGGGCTCCATTGAAGCTTCGCGTCTAGTGTTATTCAATAAAATGGTGGTATCGACAAGACTCAGTTCCTCCCCATTTAAAATTACATTAGTATTTAATTGTCTGACATTTGGAGTCATGAACTTCATACATTTCGTTTTAGTGCTATTTAAATGCAAGTTATTAACATTAAACCAATTTACTAATTTAGATACAGCATTATTTACTTCGTCATATTTTAATAATTGTCGATACACTAATAATTTTACACACATAGATACATTCTGTGTCATAACAGTGTAATGAAGTGCCACAACTATATACATTGACAAGTTTCTTAAAGCCGTGGTTGTAACAATTGTGTCGATACGCATTATCGATAAATTTGACAACTCGATTAGGGAAATCAGGTTTGAAAAGAGATAAAAAGGTTATTAGAAAGAGAGTGAGGGGTATAGAAAAATTTTAAGGTCATTTCCTTGTATTTTTATTTCATTCCAGAATGCGGGTTCCAGTTTGTACAAATATATGTATTTCCTTGTTTCAAATTAAATTAAAAATTAGCATTGACTGGCAAATCAGAAAATTTGAATTTTAAATTTGTTTCGAACTAACTATTCGACAAATCGGCTTATATCAAACAGTTTCAAAATGGCTGTTATTTTGTCATTGAGTATAGTGCTTAGGTCCTCCAGCGATTCTCCTATAAGGGCTATATCGTCGGCAAATCGAAGGTGAGTGATATCCTTTCCAGTCCAGTAGCTTGAAAACGTCTTCCAATGCAGCGTTGAAGAGTTTCGGACCCTGTCTTACACCTCTCTGCAGTTGGATAGGTTTCGTACTCTGGTTCTGTACTCGGATAGCTATCAGCCCTACTGTACAAACACTTCAGCATTTCGATATACCGAAAGTCAACTTGGCACCCCTGAAGGGACTGCAGCACCGCCCAAATTTCGACGGAATCAAAGGCTTTTCATAGTCCACATACGCAAGACATAGTGGCAAATTGTACTCCTCGGTCTTCTGTACAATTTGCCGAAGGGTATGTCTATGGTGCTAAAGCCTTTTCGGAAACCGGCTTGTTCGTGAGGCTGGAAGTCGTCGAGTCTGCGTGCGAGACGATTCGTAATGACTCGAAAACAGTACGTAGACGCGGCTCAGAAGGAAATCAGTCTGTAGTTCTTCAAGAGCATTTCTTGAAGAACAAGATCACCGCACTTCTGCTCCACGCCTCCGGAGTAGTGCCACAACGTAGCGCAGTAACGCTAACACGTTAAGGCGCTACGCCGTAGCGCCGTAACATTGTAGCGTTTGCCTTAAGTAAGGAGTATGGAAGCAAGCAGATTTCAAAGTTCATAACTAAAATTACTAATCGCAATTTTCAGCATAGTTTCGCTACGCGCTCAGCAAGGAACCAAAACGGGTATGAAAACTGTAAACCCTACGAAATTAAAAAATGCCAGATGGAGCAGCATAGCAGATGTTCGGCTCCATTACCCTTACAGAAATAAAGGAGGCATGGGCCCTACAATAGGCCGTCAATTTAGTTTTATATTTTTGTTAACTCAGAAAGTGGTTATTACGTCACGTTAAATTCCAAATTATACAATTTTGGCAGAAATTTTGCTAATATTAAATGAAAAAGATTACAATATTTTTAACCATTGTGAATTATTTCAACAATACATAATTAAGTTATTTTTGCACTACTCGAACGCGAAAAGGAGAGTTTGGGCTTTATTCTCGACTTAACAAGGTCACGCTGTCCATTATTATTATTTTTATTTATCTTTTGTTCAAAATACTATTGTTACAGAAACCAGCAGAATTTTCAAGCAATATTTGGAATAGTATAATGTATCTATAATATCCAACCATCCATTACATACATTACAGCGTATAAAAGTCCAATGCCAAACATAGGCCTCCCCCATAGATTGCCTCATAGGGGAGATTTTGCTATAGTTGCCACGCTTGGAAAACAAGTTGGTAACTGCAGATTTCTTTTATTTTGATTTGTAATCAGGAAGGTACTGCCTAGCAAATGGATTTCAGTTTCCCTCTGACGCCTCTTACGACGCCCACGGGACGATATGGAGTAATGGATATTCTTGCACCGCCACTACACGGTAAATGTCTTATTCCTCTTTATTCCATATATTTTATTATATAAAATCTATTTTTGTCCTAAAAACAATTTTATCGATTTCGGTTTCTACATTAAACTTAATGCGAGGAGTTTAAAATGGGCAAAGTATTAATTTTAGTCATTTCTAAAGTAATTCTCTCCTTTCACTCTTTTCACTTTGGGTTGGAACATAAATTTACTCGCGCCATTTGTTCTTAATGCGTAACCATTTCTAAGGCTTTTGCGGGTTTCCGCTGCCTTTTAAATTTATTGATCGAAATTGAAAATTAAAAGTAATACTCCAGAAATTTACAATGTGGCGAGGTGTTATTTTTACTGAATATTTTGTGACTGAATATTGTGTGTATTGTGTGGTGACTGAATACTATATTGTATGTGTGAGAGCCAGTACTATTACAGGCTGTGAAGCATTCCATCTTCGTCTTCACAGGTGGCAACGCATATAGCCTTCTTCATTTGAATCCAGGGTGTTTCAGTAGCCAATCACCATCAAGTGGACTGTAGGTTCGTTGGTTATTACATTTTTATTTATATATATATATATAGTATATTACGATTAATTAAGCTAACGAGGATACAGTACACCTAAAGATAAATGGATGCAATCAGACATAGATACATTTATCCTCATTAATTTATCAATATACAGATTTTTTTTTTATTTTTTTTTTTGGGATTTTTGTCGAAACGGCATGCCAATCCCATCATATCTGATAATAATTACTGCTAACACTATAGAACAAAATAAGAAAGTATAATTGTGAGTACTAGTTAAATTACTAACCTAAAAAGAAACTTGTATTGAAGATGAGAAGATAATTATTCCGTCCTAGTAGCAAGCCGGAATAACTCTCTTGACATCTTTGATTTGGGGTTTGATAAAACCATTTGCAGTAGATCGACATCTAAAACATTTGCGTTAAATTCTTTCAACACAGCCTGTCTATCTTTTTCGTTCTTGACACACTCCATCAACAAATGGTAAACATCTTCAATAATATACTGATTTGTTACCGCCCATGATATCTAAGATGGCATGGCTAAGTTAAAACTTTCTATATACGTCCCATGGCTGGGCACATACTTCCTCTTATTTCTGAAAGCGTAACGAATCAGTTAGTCCGCTGCACTGCTCCAGTGCGTGTTGATGAACTTCACATGTCTTCGAAATATTTCTATTTTCCTTCAGCGCCGAGTACTTGGTAAATCAGCACGTAAAATCGCAATTAACAATTTAATTGGTGACGGCGGTGATAGATCCCGGGTACCGTTACCTTTACATCCTATTAAAAGTTCACTGCTGAACATAGGCTTCCCCCATAGATTGTCTCATAGGGGGGGCGGGGATATTTACAATAGTTGCTACGCTTAGCATGCGGGATAGCAACTGCAGATTTCATTTTTTTAGTTGTTATCAGGGAGATGATGAAACCTTATTATTTTGGAACGAAGTACCGTCCAGGTACGAATTACGCGGATGGGGGCTAGGCGAGAAAAAGTGCAAGATTTTTACATCACGACCCCTTCTGACGTAGTGTAGACGACCTTGGTGGCTTTTAGGAAGCGAGATGAAATAATATCCATCTCTCTCGCACTTTTTCTTATCTTGCCATGAAAGAAATATTATTTTATTTTAAATGGCGCTTCATTATAAAAGACGCTAGTAAGTAATTAATAATTAATTTTTTTTTAATTTGATAATCAATAATATAATACGTTTATATATAAAGGAACTTCATTCCAACCGAGTGTTCCATGACACTCCACATGTTTTTTTTTCTTGTTATTGATTAAAATATAAAGATATAAAAGCATGTCTAAGGTTAACAAAGCATAACAAAATTTTCAAACTAAAAGATTTTCAATTCTCCTTAATGGATGAATAAAATGAAAATTCGTAGAACAGTTTTTTGAAATTCACTCAAGTATTGTGAGTAAAATTTAAGTTAATATTTCGTATTAAGTTACGGTACGAAATTCTAAAACAACACGACATCTTTAGATGTAATCATACTAATAAATTTAAAATGTCTCTCCAAAATAAATAATGTTCATTTAACTGTGCATTTAAGAAAATTACAGAATAAAATAAGTAAAATAATTTATATGTAAATCTGTGTTATTAACATAAAAGTAAATCCTCGCGATAGAACATCGATTCGGTTATATAAATTTAAAAAAAAACATCTTAATTTCAATAGAGAAGGAGGCAGGTTACTACCACCTGCTTGGGATCCTGTAATCAATAAAATCAAAAGTAAACCCAAGCATACCACTGCTAAGCTTCAAGACATACTAAGCTCATTCTGTTTAGATCGGACCAAAAGTAATAATTAAAAAGCTGAAGGTACTCCGGATTAACTTTGACCCCGTGACCTTGGGTGCTGCAAAATATCCGAAACTTCGGAAATTAAAAATAAGTAAAATTAAACGCGATAAAATCCGTAAAAATAATTTTATTGATGTTTTTTTATTCAATAAGTACACCTATAAAAAATATTTTTAATTGTTGCAAAAACGCAAACATATTCCTGATTATTTTAAACAGCCATAACTTTTTAAATAAAATGGAAGACATCCGCCATTGTCACTCTCAGAGTACGCGTGCCACCCCCACTATAACTCTAAGGTCAGGACGTAAGGTGGGGAACAACTGATACATTACATACAGTGGGTGCATGATAGACCGCTCGCTTCGCTACCACTCAAGTCGAAAAGAGCAGCGTCCTCCACACAGTGCGTTGCGACGGCCTGCCTGGCCTGGAGCCAAATTGCAGGCTCAGCATAACCTCGTTCTGAAATTCGTAGTGGAAGTTGTCCGATAGCCCGTAATAACGTTATCGAGGCAAACCTGGGATTAGAAAATAATTGACCGCGCAAACATCGGAAGACACCAACACCAAGAGAACTCCTCTTCATGATCGCCTTGGACTAGCTAGCTCCCTAAACGCAGCTAAGAAAGTGAACAGGAAAAGTAAAGCTATAATAATATACATTATTGTGTATAATGAAAACGGTCAAAGTAATTGCGTAACTTTAAAAGTGAATAAGTAAAGGAATTTATAATTTAATTTAATGTTTTAACAAAATGTTTTAAGTAGTAAGAGAGTGTAGCATGACTTATGTGAATGTACATAGCGTTTGCCTCTTTTTAAGAAATTGTAAATAAGCTTTTTGTTAAATTAAAAGCAAGAGTGCATAAAACGAATAAAACAAAGACAAACAAACATAAATTTTACAAATTAGAGGCTTAGGGACTGAATGTGACTTGTACCTAAGTGGGATCTGATTTTAATCCTCACGCAATCCCTTACACTTAACAGCCCTTCACAAGTCCACTGCTGAACATAGGCCTCCCCCAAGGAATGCCACAAAGCATGGTACTGAGCCACCTGCATCCATCAACTTCCCGCATGTCTTACCAGATCGTCACTCCATCTATTGGGGGGTCGCCTTACACTTCGCCTACCGATACGAGCATGCCACTCGAGAACCTTTTTTCCCCATCGGTTGTCGGTTCTTCGAGCTATACGGCCGGCTCATTACCACTTCAGCTTACTAATCCGTTGGGCTATGTCGGTCGCTCTGGTTCTACTGCGGATATTCTCATTTCTAAGTTGATCACGCAGAGAAACCCCGAACATAGCCCTCTACATAGCTCGCTGAGCGACCTTGAGCTTCCTCATACAGCCAGCAGTGAAGGAACACGTCTCAGTTCCATTAGTCATCACTGGCAACACGCACTGGTTGTACAGTCTCGCTTTCAAGTTTTGATGTACACCTGACGAGAAGATCTGTCGTTATTTTCCGAACGTTTTCCAGCCAAGTTGAATCCATGAATTGACCTCTCGGTCGAAGTTGGACTTACCTAGTCGGACTATTTGTCCCAGGTAAACATGCTCGTTAATAACTTTGAGCTTAGTACTCCCAACAACTACCGGCATAGGACATGGACATTATACATGATCTTTGTTTTGTCCATGTTCATCTTAAGACCTATCCGTTGGGAGGCACTATTCAGGTCATTGAGCATAGTGCTTAGGATCTCCAGCGATTCTCCTATAAGGGCTATATCGTCGGCAAATCGAAGGTGAGTTATGTACTCGCCATTGATGTTAATATCATATCCTTTCCAGTCCAGTATCTTGAAAACGTCTTCCAATGCAGCGGTGAAGAGTTTCGGGGCTATAACGTCACCCTATCTTACACTCTCTGTAGCCTATCTTACACCGCCCAAATTTCGATGGAATCAAGGCTTTCTCATAGTCCACATACGCAAGACATAGTGGCAAATTGTACTCCTTGGTCTTTTGTACAATTTTCCGAAGGGTATGTATGTGATCTATGGTACTAAAGCCTTTTCGAAAACCGGCTTGTTCGGGAGGCTGGAAGTCGTCGAATCTGCGTGCGAAACCATTCGTAATGACTCTCGTAAACAGTGAAGTCAGCGTTTAATTATTCGATACACAATGTATTAACACCGACTTCTGAAGCTATTACATGGAATTTTTTTTTTTAGTGTATAACTTTACACTTTTTTCCAAGTTTAGTTAATAAGCATCTTTATCAAATATTAACGTAATTTATTATCGAAATTGTTGATTGTGATTCACAAACAATATTATATCGTTAAATTACTCTTTTAAGCACTAACCTAGAATGTCTTGTATTCTTTCATGTTGTTATTGAACCAATATGTTTAAAAATACCTACTCATAATATGTTCTCCCTTTAAAATATCATTTAAATATGTACATTAACATCTTCATATCCTGTTTTTCCACCCGTAGTGATGGAATTTGCTCCTTTCATTTATATGATACCACCCATAGTATTACCACGATAGTAGGTAGTGGTGGTGTAAGAAAAGTACATTTATGATATATAATATCTATGAGTGACGTTTTCGTATTTGATCATGTAGTTATGAATTTAAATGCAAAATAATAAACAATCCAAAATCTTAAATTTTTGTTTTTAATTAATAAAACACTCATACTAACCAAAAAAATACTCATTATCAAATATGTTTTTCAGATTAGCCAAATTTGTGGATAAATTTGGCACTCGATCCTCGGGTTCTAAAATATTGCAAGGCTCCACAGATTACATGATTCAGTTAACACGAAATTAAGGCGTTAATGATATTACTACCGAGGAATTAGAGGTGGTAATTTTTGTTAAGTCTAATTGTATTCTGTACTATTAATCCAGAAATTAAATACAAGGTGTATTACAGGTTCCACATTGGGTTCGAGGTAGTGAAGTTATAACTATGCTTAAACCTAAAGTCAAAAATATTGATTTATTAGGACTTGGAAAAAGTGTGAGCACACCGGAAGACCCTATCACCGCAGAAGTCATAGTTTTCTCAAATTTTGAAAAATTAGAAGGCACACCTATTGACGATATAAAAGGAAAAATTGTACTTTATGATCCACCTTTTATGATACCCTTTGAGTTTCGGGGCTATAAAGTCACCCTGTCTTACACCTCTCTGCAGTTGGATAGGTTTCGTACTCTGGTTCTGTACTCGGATAGCCATCGTAGCCCTACTGTACAAACACTTCAGCACTTCGATATACCGACAGTCAAGTTGGCACCGCTGAAGGGACTGAAGCACCGCCAAATTTCGATGGAATCAAAGGCTTTCTCATAGTCCACATACGCAAGACATAGTGGCAAATTGTACTCCTCGGTCTTCTGTACAATTTGTCGAAGGGTATGTGTGGTATATGGTGCTAAAGCCTTTTCAGAAACCAACTTGTTCGGGAGGCTAGAAGTCGTCAAGTCACGTGCGAGACGAGTCGGCCAGCTGCTGGCCCCTTGGGTTCTGTTGCCTTATCCCGAATTTCCCCACCTTCAGACCACCATTCTCTCTTGTGCCTAGTTTTGCGTTGAAGTCTCTCATTAACACCGTATAGTGGGTTTTGGAGGAATGCATGGCTTTAGAGATATCCTCATACATTTAATCCACCTCCTCATCGGGATGTTCCGGGGTTGTTGCGTAAACCTGTATAACCTTCAACGAATACCGTTTGGTGATTCTGAGTATAAGGTACGCAACCCTCGTCGACACACTCACAATCTTTAGTAGTCTCTCACAATTTTTGTAGTTGATCAACTTATTTTATATTGCCGACATTTACTTTTTTTATTTTACTTTTACTTTGCAGCACCCATTGTCACGGGGGGACTGAGGTCTTCGAAGTCTCCATTTCCCAAAATAATTAATAAATAAATAATTTAAGTTGATTAAACGTGATAAAATCCATTAAATCTAGTTTTACTCAATCATATGGTTTAGATGACTGACTCACTCTATCTCAACGTTAAGGCGCTACGCCGTAGCGCCGTAACATTGTAGCGTTCATATAAGCAGGAGTATCAAGCAGATTTCAAAGTTCATAACTAAAATTTCTAAAGCAATTTTAGCACAGTTTCGCTACGCGCTCAGAAAGGAACCAAAACATTCATTGTTATTAGCAAGACGCTTCTGTCCATCTTCTGGTTTATTCTTTTCTTTTTTAACGTTACCTCAACACTAGGATTTTTCCTGTATCGTGGGGTCAATTCAATTAAATAAATTGCACAAGGACAAACATTCAGACCCGGAAAATTATTTGTAGGCCATACAAATACTTGTTCCGTGCCGGATGGAACCCGCAGCCCTTAGCGCTGCAACTCATTACTAAGCCACGGAGCCGTCCGGACCAGTTTGTTTCCCTGTCGCCACTTACGACACCCATGGGACGATATAGGGTAGTGGATGTTATTACACTGTCATTATATTTTTTATTCTGACTTTATTGGAATTCCGTATATTTACGATATATTAGGATCATATGTTACAGTTTAAATAAATCTAAGTATTTACGGATTTTATCGCGTTACACAAGTGCAAGGCCAGATTAACTAAATAATTAAATAATAATACAAATTTTAGTAATTAAAATTATTAAAAGTCATCATTAGAAAACTATGCTGGCTATTTGTAACACTAGTTAAAACTATAGTTACTGAGCACTAGTTAGTTAAGTTATATCACAGAATAAATTGGTTATATTAAATTATGACGAGTGAAGTTAGTCACATTTAATTATCTTTGATAGCCTAAAATTGCGTAGCAGAGCTATACTGCAGCTTATAAGCACTATATTACGGTTGTAATTATTAATTAATTAGTTGTTTTATTGAAAAATGTGGGTGTCTATGGGCCACAGTGTCCCTTACCATCAGATGGACAGTGCTCATTTGTCACCCTTATTCTATATAAAATAAGAGCAAAGGCTATATATACCGATTCATTGATATTTCGATAAAACTGGCACCATTCTCAACGCGTGTGTCCAGCGAGACGTACTCTCATACTGAACGGCAGGCATGTGTGTAAAGACAGTTCAGATATTGCCCCGATCGCTGTACACCCTAGATTTCCCTGCGGCAGGCATGTAGTGTACCTTAACTGACCCCGTGACCTTGGGTGCTGCAAAATATCAAAACTTCGGAAATTAAAAATAAGTAAAATTAAACGCGATAAAATCCGTAAAATAGTTTTATAGATGTTTTTATTCAATAAGTACACCTATAAAAATATTTTAAATTGTTGTTAAAATTGTGGTTCAATATGTATTAATGGTTCTACGCAAACATATTCCTGATTATTTTAAACAGCCATAACTTTTTAAATAAAATGGAAGACATCCGCCATTGTCACTCAGAGTACGCGTGCCACCCCCACTATAACTCTAAGCTCAGGACGTAAGGTGGGGAACAACTGTTACATTACATACAGTGGGAGCATGATAGACCGCTCGCTTCACTACCACTCAAGTCGAAAAGAGCGGCGTCCTCCACACAGTGCGTTGCGACGGCCAGCCTGGCCTGGAGCCAAATTGCAGGCTCAGCATAACCTCGTTCTGAAATTCGTAGTGGAAGTTGTCCGATAGCCAGTAATAACGTTATTGCCGCAAACCTGGGATTAGAAAATAATTGACCGCGCAAACATCGGAAGACACCAACACCAAGAGAACTCCTCTTCATGATCACCCCCTGGACTAGCTAGCTCTCTAAACGCAGCTAAAAAAGTGAACAAGAAAAGTAAAGCTATAATAATATACATTATTGTGTATAATGAAAACGGTCAAAGCAACTGCGTAATTTTAAAAGTGAAAAAGAAAAGGAATTTATAATTTAACTTAATGTTTTAACAAAATGTTTTAAGTAGTGAATGTACATAGCGTTTGCCTCTTTTTAATAAATTGTAAAAAAGCTTTTTGTTAAATTAAAAGCAAGAGTGCATAAAACGAATAAAACAAAGACAAACAAACATACATTTTACAAATTAGAGGCTTAGGGACTGAATGTGACTTGTACCTAAGTGGGATCTGATTTTAATCCTCACGCAATCACTCCCTGAAAATAAAATGTAGTAATAATTTTTGTTTAATTAAATTAAACTGTAAAAAGAGGATGATTACGTAAGATAAATATTATCATCATCATCATCGTCTACCATTACAGTCAAAGGTATCAATAATATTAATAATATCTTAACTCGGCCTGTAACGGTCAAATCATTGAAAATTAGAGAGCCACTTTGTAAAGTTTACCTCGCATTATCACTTGGAGCCATGAAACAAACTACATTTAAAGTGGACCCTATTTCTCCCTTTAAGATGAAATATCTACTATTGGTCTGGCTTACGGATGGTACCAAGACCAAGATAGTGTATTCTGCTTTCTTAGCAAGAATTATTGACACAATAGTGACAAGTGCGATATCTTATAATTTAAATAAAAGTCTTCCTCGTACGGCTTTTAATGGCGGACTGACCGGTGACGTTACAAAAGTTAACAAATACCTTACACCTTTACCCTTAAATATCTACATATATTCAACATGAACTTAATAAATAATTATAACTTAATATAAACTAATTTAAACTTCCATCCATTTCAGTCTATAAAAGTCCACTGCTGAACATAGGCCTCCCCCATAAATTGCCTCATAGGGGGATTTCGCCATAGTTGCCACGCTTGGCAGGCGGGTCGGCAACCACAGTTTTTTTATAATTTTAGTTGTTATCAGGAAGACGCTGCTCCCCATCTCCTGGTTTGTTTCCCTCTGTCGCCTCTTACGACACCCACGGGACAATATGGGGTAGTGGATATTTATACACCGCCACTACACGGTAACCGCCACTACACAATTTAAACTTATAACATAATAATACAATTAATCTATACACTCAAATGGAACAACGGGTCGTCGGATTCGCCTGGGACGGGTCACTGGTTGCGACAGTGGCGGTGGATGTGGAATAGTGGCGGGTCTGGTACAGTCTCGCTGGGGCATTGCGTAACGACTTTCTGTCGGAGAGTTTCAATAATGGAATGGTCAGGGTTGATTTCGAGGTGTTTCTTTGCTGCCATGTAACCCATGGTGGACCTGTCACACAGAGCTTGGGCCTTCATGATATGTTCCATGTTAGCTGAAGGCGTTATCGTTGCTATCAACATTCTCGGTTTCCGCGTCATATATTCCAGCAGAAACCGCCACTCCCGTTTGCAACTCTGAAGACGCATCTGTGAACTCATCCTTAAGCCCATTTCGATCCTATTTATCGACCCATTATCTATATCCGGATAGATGCCATCGGATAGGCGCGACTTACGTCTTATTTGATCGATGTGTCTTTTAAATAAGTTTACCGTCACCATTGTCGAGAAAGTATCTTCGCGAACCTTCTTTCTGGGCCACCGTACCCTTGACCCATTTATCCCGGGTGCCGACGGTGTCTCCCAAAGAGAAGTAACACGGAACACCACCCACATACTAGACCTGACGCTGTTGAGCATCGAGCATACGCGCCTGCACCGCGAAGTAAATCCAACCGTGAACGCAAAAAACGTCACTGCAGCAGCATCGCTGGGCTATCACCCGTAGTGCTTTGCTTACTTTTGTGATAGCTCAGCAAAAATGTTTGTTAAATGGTATAAATATCCACGACGTTCCTATATACTTTTTTTATTACTCTCTTAAGGCATATTCCGCTGCTCCATTAGATGCAGTGTGGTACGCAGGCGAAAACCTTTGTAAAGCAAAGTCATTATTTTTCAAAAAACTTATAAATTCGATACTTGTGAAAAGCGGTCTCTGATCAGACTCTAGTTCTAAGGGCAAACTGAACCTTGCAAATATTGATCTGAGCACCCTAATAATGAACGTCGCATTCGTTCGCCCTACTTCAATCATTGCAAGCCACTTTGAGCTCTATTAAAACTAAAGAGAATCTATTAAAACTAAATTAGTTTGACCTTTATACGGCTCTAGGGAGACTACGTGAACTCTAGACCAGGGAGACCAGTATGGCCAGGGTTGTAGTGATGCACGCGGCGGTGCATCCGCCTCGGAGGCGCAGGGCTTACAGCTTCGGCATAGCGCTTCTACGTCCGCATCGATGTATGGCCATCACACATAACTGCGTGCTAACCCCTTAGATTTCACGATGCCCATGTGACTCATGTGTCATTGTTTTAAAATAATTGGACATAAATATGACAGTATCACCATTCTTTACGCCCACATAATCAATCCGTTATCTAAATATAGTTCATTGCACCTGATAAAATAAGGTTTAACCTCATCACTACGGCAAACTGTCTGCCAACCCGATTTGATATAGGCGAAAATTCTACTAAGAATTATATCGTTTGAAGTCGCCTTCGTAACATCTTCATTAGTAAGTGGTAAAAAAATCTACATAATTTATAGATATACGTAATTTCTTGAATCGTTGTTTCTTTATTAATAGAAGAAATTGACGTCACGTCACGCATTTAATATCGTAGTCGTAACCAGATAAAAAACGGCCCAATGTTGAATACGCGAAGCGTGCATAACCGGTATTCCCAATTTTTTACCAAATATATATGTGTTTACGGTTTGTGGTCTGTACGCAAAATAAATTTTCGCCCGTACAAATAATGATGGTATTTCCTAATACTAAACACAATAGCGAGCGCCTACCGGTCTATCTGCGAGTAGGCTCGCTTTGCAGCAGTGAGCGAGCGTGACGCATACGCCACCGACCGCTCGCCCTCCGACGTCAGCTGCGAAATGACACCTAGACCCATGCTGCTCGCATCACACGTCAGCACAACTGGCAAATCGCTAGAGTAATGCATAAAAATTTTACTTGAACTTAACAGTAATTTTACCTTTTTAAAAGCTCGCTCACAATCATCACTCCAATTGAATTTTATTCCCGCACGTAATATATTAAATAATGGTGCAAGAATACTGCTAATATTTTTACGAATTTTGCATAATAGGAGCAGGAATGTCTACCATTGCCTTAATCTTATCCGGGTAAGTGTGAATGCCATCCTTACTAATTACGTAACCTAAGTAATTGACTGATTCGGCGAAAAATACACACTTTTATTTTTAACTCGAAGTCCGTACGACTACAAACGGTCAAATACTTTCTGCAAATTAGTAATATGCTCCTCAGTGTTGCACCCTGTAATAGATAATTATATCGTCCAAAAATACGCGGTAGATTAAATGTTCTAATTTTTTTTTAAATACCAGTACTTGATGATAAGCCGTATATTAAGCGGTTATATCTAAACACAATATATATAAACAAAGCCTTGTGTGTGTTGATCACTGTATACGAGGGTGGATTGAAAAGTACTCGGCCTAACACAGATCCATTCAATTCTAAAATCAAATCTACCCACATTATTTAGTTCAGTTCAGACTAGTTCATTGTGTGAAGTTCGAAACGTGTGCGATAATTAGTTGTGATTTTATAAATTTATTAACAAAGTAATCGGACATAATTTCCGCGAATGGAGCAAATCGAGCAGCGTGCCGTCATTAAGTACCTCCATAAGAAGGGCTATCATCAAAAGCCATCCATGATGACATGGTCAGTACATTAGGCGATTATGTCTGTCATATTCATCCGTCAAAAACGGATAGCAGAATTTAAGCGTGGTAGAGAGTGTGAAAGATGAACCCCGCTCTGAAGGCCTTCGACGTCAACTACTGACGAAAATATTAAAAAAGTACTTGATTTAATAATGGGAGACCGCAGATTAAAATTAGAGATAGCCGAGATTATAGGCATCTCTTATGAACGAACTCAAAACATCATTGTCAACGAGTTGGGTTTCCACAAGGTGTCTGCGAGGTGGGTTCCGCGACTGCTTTCAGTTGAACGAAAAGGACGCGATTGACTATTTCACGCGACTGTTTGGAGTTATTTGAAGCCGATGCAGATGATTTTTAATTCGTTTTGTTACTATGGACGAAACATGGGTTCATTACTGTACACCGGAAACAAAACAACAATCAAAACAGTGGAAGACCTGGTTCACCACCCCTAAAAGCTAAGTCGATTTTGTCGGCAAATAAGGTGATGGCTTCAGTATTCTGGGACTCGAAAGGTGTGATTATGATTGATTATCTTGAAAGGGTCAGACTATAAACTCTGATTACTACTGCACCTTACTACGTCGTTTACGAGAGGAAATAAAAGAAAAACGTCGAGGAATGCTCAGAAGAAAAGTCCTGTTTCATCAAGATAACGCCCGTGTTCACACGTCAATACAGTCAATGGCTGAAATTCAACTGTGGCTTTGAACTGTTACCGCATCCGCCGTATTCACCTGATCTGGCACCATCAGACTTCTTTCTGTTCCCTAACCTAAAAAGCACTTGGGAGGTCAAAGATTTTCGACAAACGACGAGGTCAAAGCAGCTGTAGACGCATATTTTGACTCTAAGGAAGAATCATTTTTCAACGGTCTAAATGCTTGGAAGGAGGTGGCAAAAGTGTATTGAACTTGATGGTGATTATGTAGAAAAATAAAATATTACTGATTTAGTATGTGTTTATTTTCTTGGTTAGGCCGAGTACTTTTCAATCCACCCTCGTATTAAGTGGATTCGTCAAGTAAAAATGGTGCGCAAGCTTGTACAAGGTCAATTTTACTGAACCGCTGTCCCCCTTGTAAACGCACTAGTAAGTTTTCTACCCAGGCAAAGGATAACGGTCGATTTCGATAACTTTGTTTAATGTTAACGTATAATCAGTGCAAATCCTAATGTTACCATCTTTCTTCACTACGGGCACAATGGGGGTCTCCCAGTTGGTGCAGTCGACAGGCGTGTGGATACCGTCCACCACCAGATGCTCGAGTGCGCGCCATTTTTAATCAGTCGGTGCGGTCAAAAAGCGTAAGGATACCGTCCCCCACCAGCTGCTCGAGTGCGCGCAATTTTTAATCAGTCGGTGCGGTCGGCAGGCGTGAGAATACCGTCCACCACCAGCTGCTAGAGTGCGCGCCATTTGTAATAACATATAAATCGAGATATTTTTCTTTATCTTTGTACTTTACTAAAGGCCTTATCACACCTTCACTTCTTCACCCGTATGGTACCTTAGCAACAAGGGACACATATAAATTTTTAGGTTACTAAATTGTTGTTTATTTAACTCCTAGCTAATACATGAAACTGCACTGCCTGTATCGCACTTTATTTGAATGAACCACCCGTGTACTATTAAGATATAAACAATGGTTTGAAATGACTGATATGCGAATTAAGATAGTGGCGGCATATTATTGAGTGTAAGTTGTGCCACGCTTGGCAACTATGACGAAGCTCTGACGACAAAATGGTGGAAAACCGTGCCAAAAATGCACAGCCTAAATGTATTACATTACCAGCGCGAGTAAATCGGCTCTGTGGTTATAAACTAATGAATATAGTGTTTCTATCTTTTTTACTACTCGCCTAATCAGCGTTTTCGTGAGAGTAGACTAGTCTTTCAAAAAATATTATACCGGGTGGCGCATACATAATTGATTAGGTTGAAGAAGTAAAAAAGAAGCTGGACTAGTTTAGCTCTCTCTGCTCTCGTCCTGGATCGTTACCCAAATTTTGTAGTTTCAACGTATATATATATATATATATATATATATATATATATATATATATATATATATATATATGTATATATATATATATGTGTGTGTGTGTGTGTGTGTGTGTGTGTGTGTATGTGTGTGTGTATGGTTATTAATAACAATGCTATTGATATTGGTATTAAAAAAATACTCCTAATAATGATATTTACTATTTTTAAACTTTTATAATTGCAAATAAATTTATATTCGCCATCTTTATTCACGAACGTACATATTTAGTTAGCAAGAAGAATCAACATCAATATAACAGAAAGTTGCGGTGACGTCTTTGTTACATCACAGTTTTGGGTACCTGAGGGAAAATTTATAGGTAAAGCCCTTAATAAAATTGCTCGCATACAAAACCAATTACAAAGTTCAAACATATAACTTATCACCCTACCTCCCTATCCAATTAATGTATAATCTAATTGGTACAATCGCAAGACTTTTAACTATTTAATAATTTAGAAATGTCTTATATGTTAAGTAATATGTAGTAGAAATATAAGTAGCCAGAAGAATTGATCAATATATTTTATAAGCTAATTAATAAATTCGTTAAAACTATTATTATAAACTTTAGCTTAACTTGAATTTTCTTCTGGTTATCAAATTTTGAACGTAATATCTGCTGATACATTTGTATTAAAACATAACATTATTTTTTTTAAAAACGAAATAAATATAGAGTAATAAAATAAATGTAGCAATTTTTAGAAAAGATTTCTAATGTTTTTTATTCAGGATCTAAGCATAAATTTTCGCGCGCCATTCGTTCTTAATTCATAAAGATTTCGAAGGCTTTATCTTAGTTCCCACCGCAGTTTATATTCGTTTATCAAACTGATTGTGAACGCTTTGCAAATATATTATCACCCCCTGGGTGTCGTAAGAGGCGAAAGAGGAAAATTAAATTAGAGATGGGCAGCAGCATCATACTGCAAATAATAAAAAACTGCGATTGCCAACCCGCCAGCCATGCGTGTCAACTATGACATATACTCTCCTATGAGGCAATCTATGGGGGAGGCCAATTTCCAGCCGTGGACTTTTGATAGTTTGTACTGATGAATCTTTGTTGGTTATAAAATACCGTTACTCTTATTAACGCTCTATTCTTATTAACGTTCACGGAGCCTGTGAACGTTAATAAGCATAGAGGTATTAATTGCTTTAAATTGGGAAAACAAGGACAATGAGCATAATATAACTGAATTGTCTTATTACAAAACGTGGCTTACTCGACCTTGAAAATTCTTTGTCACAAAATTTGTCCCTTAACCGCGGCACCACCAATCTTCTTGAAATGAGTATAAATAATGAAACATTTTTAGTTTGTTAGTTTAACAGTCTGTTTCTTCTCTACTGTAGCAGACTGTCAGGCGTAAGTTCTCAGACTCTCAGGCTTAAACTCTCTAGTTGAAGCCTGAGAATAATTATAAATTACTTTTGTAATAATACGGTTAAAAATGTATGAAACCATAGCTTAAAACCAAAACTATCAATTAAACCACGTTTTGGAATAAAACAACATAAAAAAACTCACATTTGATACGTTTCTAATGTCACAAACCATTACAAATAAGTTCTAAGAGTATTATCATACATATTATGTATTACTTACCTACTCTGAGTTCTAAACCAATAACCTGGTTGCAAAAGTAAAAATGAATTGATATATACTAACACGACCTGAAGATAATAAGGCTTCCGTAACTGGCGAAATAGCTATATCGTATATAGGTGAACGAGAGGAGCATCAAACGCCTGGAACTGCTTTAGCAATTCTGCTTGGCAAGCGTGGTATTATTTTATTTTATTTTATTTATTAAGCATAATTAGTTACATTATCCAGTACAATACTAGCATGTAACCTCTTTATCTACGCTAGAGGGTCGTCTTATATAAACAAAGATATATTAATATTAAATCACAATATTCTAATATGAAGTAGGTACCTACTACAATAAGTATGGTTGATTTAACAAATATGATTTAAGTTTACTTTTAAACAGTTTTGATTTACCGTATGTTTTTTGTAATTCTAGAGGCAAGTCATTAATGAAAGTAGGTACAAGGTGGGGCAACTTTCTTGCTCCATAGAAATTTTTAGTTTTCGGAAGTACATACATGTTGGATTTATAAGCTATATTTCGTAGATTTACAGGTCGTTTTCTAAGAACTAGATATTCTGAATTATTTACTTCAGTCAGTATATTAAATTTAACTTTATCGAAAACATTTATGACTTTGCAATATTTAAAAAGACCCTGGTCATTATCTATATACTTATTTTTAATGTGCTTAGGTACTATCAATCGAAGCATTTTGCGTTGTAATGTGTAAATTTCCTGTATGTACGTTACATAAGTTCTTCCATAACTGCTAAGTCCATAACTAATAACAGAATCTAAGTATTTTATATGGTAGCTTAAATTTTAAAACATAAAGTTTACTCAACACAGAGCGAAGTTTTGCACACACGTGATCTTTATGCGCTCTCCAGCAGAATCGTTCGTCAATAATCAGACCAACATACATGTGATTTTTGACATTTTCAAAGAGTTGACAAGTACAGTGTTGAAACATTCCGTGGAGACATTCATGGCTACGAACGAAACGATAGTCGGTGCAGTGGCAACTTTGTTGTGAGAAGAGTGTATGTGAACAAGTTTTGTTTTTTGAGCGTTAACCACTAGACCGACATCATGTGCCCACTTACACAGCATGTCATAACTTGCCTGCATTTCAGTTTGTGCTACATCCATACTACGATCGGCAATAACGATACAGGTGTCATCGGCAAATTGATATGTGGAGCCCTTAGTTATTGCATTAACCATATCATTAACAAATAGCAAGTACTCAGTCGGGCCCAGTATCGAACCTTGCACTGTGCCGCGGTCAGTCGCAAACATATTACCTGTCTGGTTATATATTTTGACAGTGGTATAACGATTTTGATGATAACTTTTAATAAGTTCTAAGAATGGTCCTTGAATACCGCAGCGTGATAGCTTATTATATAATATGTTAAAATTTAATACATCGAACGCTTTACTAAAATCAATAAATAATACTAAAATATGCATTTTATTATCTAGATAACTATTTATTTCATCAGTAAATTGCCGTAATAGTTGCGTTGTACTTTTATTTTTTTGAAAACCGAACTGTTTTGAATTTATTATACTGTAAGTAATAAGGTAATTGTTTAATTCATTGCTCAAATAACGCTCAATTATTTTATTTAGGCAGGAGAGAATAGTTATAGGACGATAATTGTTAAAGTCATTATGTTTGCCTTTTTTATAGATTGGTCGGATTACACCTATTTTTAGTAAGTCTGGATAAATGGACGTTTTTAGGCATTGATTAATTAAGTAGGTAATAAGAGGCACCATTGATTTCGAAATGTATTTTATATCACAAGCGCGAATACCATCATACCCGGGGCTTTTCTTATCATTCATTGTTTGAATAATTTTGGTAATCTTAGCATCCGTAGCTTTTTATTTTATGGTTCTAACTGGATTAATTTCATAGGTACGGGAATCTAAAAGTGGCTTATCACAGTTTAAGCATATTTTTTACATTTTTATCAAATTCTAAGCCGAATTTATTTGCTAATGTTTTAGGATCCATATTAAATGTTTTTGTAATACATCATCAATACAACGCATAATTTTACCAGTTAAAGTATTTATTAATTGCCAAACTTTTAATGGATTTCTATAATTTTCAAATTTCTTTTTAGTATTTTGATTTCAAAAATTTAGCATATTTATTCGTTTTATTTCTATATTTATTGTAATTTAATATTTTTAATGAATTAGTGTCATCCTTTCGCCAAATTTTAAATAGTTCATCGCGTTTTTTACACATATTTACTAGTTTCCTATTAGACCACACACAACATTTGCGCTTACTAAAAACTAAAGTTTTGTGTACTTGCATTTATCGTATGCGTTATTCATTTGCGTCCGTATGTAATTAACAATGTCGTTTGGATCGGAGTAACTCAATGGCAACTTCCAATCTATTAAATCGAGTTCACTACGAAGTTGTTTATTATCCAACTTAGTAATGAGCTGCGACGCGTTCTGAGCCCGTGAGTCATAGTAGATCGAATACCTTGGTCAAGTCCTAATTCACAAAGTGTGTTAGGATATCTTTTTTTATAGAATAGGGTGACAAACGAGCACACAGTCCACCTGATGGTAAGTGGTTGCTGTGACCCATAGACATTTACATCTATCTTCAATAAAGAATCTAAATGCAGATGCGTTGTCAGCCGTGAGGACTAAGATGGAATGCCCTTTTCCAGTAAAAGGGTCTCCGGTTATCTACACTCACCATACGAAACACAGCAGTGTTAAGCTGCTATTTTACGCTGGTATTCTGTGAGAGCGTGGTCCTTCCCCGGTCGAGCCGACCCATTCGTACTACAACTATACTACTAATATAGCTGCAGCGTGGCTCTACCACGTACATCTAGTGCTAGTGAGATTTTTCTTCTTTGTATTTAAATTCATGTCACCCATAATTATACAGCAAATTTTAGGCGAATGTTTACCTACAATATTAGCTAACTCATCAATAAAACGGACTTTGTTTGTATCAGGTGGTTTATATACTGCACAAAGGCCTACAGTGCCGTTTTTTAAGTTTATTTGGCCATTAATACATTCGCATTCCTTCGTTAATACTTGAAGTCTGCTAAAATGTAAGGATGAGTGAACATATAACATAATGCCGCCCCTTTCCTGTCATTTCTTAGTTCGTAATATAAGTTATAATTTAGTAAATTAAACATGTTAACACAATGATATTGAATATTTGCCTCAGTAACTATGATTATGTGAATGATGTGTGTTGTGTTTTTTATTATATATTTCAGATGTGCAAAATTCTTAAATAATGATGATATGTTTACATGAAAAAATAGAAGCGAACAATTATCTAAGGGTAGTTTGTCTGCAAACTCATTCCAATTATCACAGTTTAACTCTATAATGTTAGGATTTATGTTATATTCTATTCCTACAATATCCATTATCTAAGGTAATTAAATTATATTAATCGAGTATACACAAAAGCAAATGTTTAACAATAACACGTAATATAAAGAGAGAGAGAGAGGAAAAACAAAAAAGTTTATATTTAGGTACTTAACACTTAACTGAAACTGTTTCTTATTTAATTATTAGGTTTGTTTTGTGAGGCCTTAAATGATTCTAACTCAATGAGAGTGCGTATGGAGATTATTTTCGCCTTTTCTTCTTTGCGTAGTAGAATTGTGCCATTTCGGCACCATATAAATTGAAAGTATCTTTGATTGCTTCTTTGGTCTTCCATAATAAAATGCAATCCGTGTGCTAGTGATTCGCGTAAATACACCTTATCGCTACCCTGCAATCCTATTTCGGCCGCTGTCATTTTAAAGTCCTTGGCTTTATTCAGCCAGATGTCTCGCGCTCCATCTTGCAGCGTAACAATGATTGGTGAATGTTCTATCCGATGTGGAGTCACAGTGCGATTTTTCCTCTTACTGTATGCCTTAATTATGTCATTTTGGCTTACCTGCATCTTTGTAGCTACCTGTTTAGCTATATTTACCGGATCTTCGTTTGCCAATTCCTTAACACCACAAATTTCTATTTGACACATCAGTTGGTTTTGTTCTAGTAGATTTATTTTACTCTCTAGTACGCTACATTTAAGATTAATATTTTTAAGTTGCTTTTAGATCAATACACTGTTTCTTTAGGTAAAAAGGCAAACTGGGCTTATGTCCTACATTGAACTGCTTATTGGCAAACAAAGAAGTAGAAAAAAAAATACGAATTTCACATTAAGACTATATCACATTGTTTCCATAATTATAAAAAAAAGTAAAGCTAAAGCCGCAACCACTAACAATAAATTGAGAATTGTTGAAATTATAAAAATACAAAATATGATTCAAAGTTAGTTTACATAGTACGGTCCACAGCTGTGGTGACCTTAAAGTTGTGTAATACTTAAATAAAACTAATTTTACGGATTATATGTGTTTAATTTTAACTTTTTCATTCCCGACGTTTCTGGAACATTACAGCACTCATGGTGACGGGGGATAATGAGATGTTTGACGTCCCGATGTCATAGTTAGCCCGGGCTACTTTTAGCTTTTCGATATAAATTTATGGTCCGTTCTACGCAGAACGAGCTTACAGTATGTTAAAGTCTTGCAGTGGTATACTTGGGTTTGGATTTAATTTTATTAATTATAGGATCCCAAGCAGATGGTAGCACCCATCAATCTTCTTTATATAAAATTAAGATGTTTTTAATTTCAATAGCCTCGTGAATCATTCTTGGTAGGAATTGGTGTTCTTTTGCGTGGATTTGTGGTCTATCGAATCTGATGTAATGACGGGGACGATAGGTATCGAACATGTTCACAGACTGCAGACTTCCCGGAGCGCCGGTACTTCACCTCAGCTATATGTTCTTTTACGCGGGTTCTTATGGATATGTTCGTTTGTCTTTTCTTAGAGACCACATTCACAATCAAGCTGTTAAAGAAAGAAAGAATGAAAGAAAGAATAGGCATTTGACATTACAAAGAAAAAAATACGCGAGATAAAAAAATACCAGAGAATTTGTGTGAAGCCAAACCTTTCTATTTCAGCTAACAGCTGTTGTACTAAATTACAGCATTGTACACTCCTGCATCTTGAATACTTCTTGATATTACACTTGACGGCGGCTTGTAGTAGGTTTTAATGGAAGCTCGCTTCAAGATGTAGCCGATCTTATGTTGTCTTGTGTGAAAGTGCAAGGCCAGATGTTTTCTGTCACAGATCCCTTGTGCTCTCGATTTTCCCACGGTAGCTAACTGTGATGCATCGTGGTGAGATTCACCATTTAAATACCGATTGGTATGGGTCTTTTCCTACACATTGCGACTAATAGTGTTATCAGGATTTTGGATGATGTAAATTAAAAATTATTTGCCTCTAACTCGATTGTGAATTGAATTTTTAGAATTTTGGTGTTAAGGTGTTTTAATTTATCTAGTGAATTAAAGACAATTTTAACGAGATCTGATTTTAATAATTGCATCAAACAAAAAAATGAAAACATCCAAATATAATGAATGTAAAATAAATAAATAGAAAAATACCAAAACTAACGGTCAAATCTGGATCAAATCAAATGTCAAACATCAATGTCAATGTAGAATTGGAACGCAGGAACAGTAAACGTAGATATATTCTATTTGCGCAGAAACGCGAACTTTAACCACAGATTCAAAAATAAACAACGCACGGTCTATAATCTGTCTAAACACGGGCCGCCGGGGACCGCCGCGCCGGTGGCCTATGTTGCTCTATGACTGGACGAGCCGACAGTAAAAGTATTATCGAAAGGCATGAATTTTGCATTAATACCGCGAAGAATCTCGTACGAAGAAATTATCTGTTGATGATTCCCTGTTTAAAATAATATCGGTAAAAGGAATTGCTGATAAAGGAAATGATACAGTAATAACGCATATATCAGAGTATTACTTTAAAATACAAAAGAACACCGATTCCTACAAAGAATGATTCGTAAGGCTATTGAAATTAAAAATATGGATATGTTAAAACATGAAGATAAAAAAAAACATCCTAATATCAATAGAATAGATGGCTGGGTGCATTTGCCTGCTTAGGATACTATAATTAATAAATCTAATAAAAAAAATTAAATCCAATCCCAAGCATACCACTGCAAACGTTTCAAGATACTGTAAGCTCGTTCTGCGTAGACCAGACCAAAATTAATATTCAAAAGCTGAAGGTAGACGGGTTAATTATAACATCGGATCCTCAAACACTTTAGTCCCCCCATGACTATAGGTGCTGATCAGTAATTAAAAGAAGTTAAATTAAATGCGATAAAATCCGTAAAATTAGTTTTATTCAACGTTAAGTATTCGTGCAAATATAAAAAATCACTGGATGGACCAATATTTTAAGTTTGGTTAACCTCGACCTACTTCACTACAAAATTATGCCTCAAGTAGTACCTTGTTAGATTTAATAAGAATTTGGTCAGAGAAAAACTTTTTAAAGATTCTCATTTGTAAGGTACCTTTTCAAATGAATAGAAATATTAATTTTATCTGGTTGGAATGAAAACGAAACTCCTGAAAAATCTTCCAATAACTGGTTTATTCGTTTCTTTTTTTAAATTCAATTATGTTCATACATAAAATTATAAAGGTTTTATTTAGCATCAGAATCTTAAGTTTTGTGCAATTAGAATTCATTTTATTATAACTCTACACAAGATTTATTAACTCAACCGATTGACATAGGAATCACAACTTGAAAGATATATCTACTCGTTACCATGCTAGACGGGCAAATTGATAAGAGTAAAGCTGACACGAACATGTTGCCTACGACGTGTTTTCTGTCTAAGAGTCCGTTTACATTTACACCACCTTATTACCCGAATAACACTTACTGCGACCAAGTAACACTTACTGATGTTTTATAATTTGTAAGATTTAAAGGATAAGAGAGCCAGTATAATCACAGGCTATGAGTTATTTTGTCTTAATCCTTAGGGAAGACAACGCACTTTATAAGTGATCCTAATAAGTATTAAAAGTCAAACAAACTAGAAACGAAGTAGAAAAAGTTTCTTCGTATTTTATATACAAATTCAAGACATTTTTTTTTTCAAAGTTTAGTAGTTTTGACAGTCCTCTCTTGATGTGAACCTAACACTACCCATAGAATTCTGAAGAGACCAAAATAGAATCTGAGGGTGCAAGGTCAGGACTATATGGTGGATGGACACTTCCCAACCAAGCTCTCTCAATTTTTGCTGAGTGGCCAAAGATGTGTGTGGTCTGACGTTATTATGATGAACGACCACTCCTTTTCTGTTGATCAGTTCCGGCCATTTTTCTCAGTTTCTTGCTTGAATCTCATTAGTTGTAGGAAGTAGAGATCCGAACCAATAGTTTTGTCCGGCGTTAAAAGCTCATAATAAACGATATCCTTCCAATCTTACCAAGCACGCAGCATCACCTTATTGCGTGTTAATCCGAGTTTCTCTACAGTCTGTGGAGCTGTACTACCCTTTGACCATGATATTTTCCGCACGTTGTTGTCGTAGTTGAGCCACTTTTCATCACCAGTAATCAATCCTTTCAAAAATGGTTCGGTTCCGTTACGTTTCAATAGAGTATACGATTCATTAGGTTTTTTTTCAGTGAGCTCGTGTGGTACCCAAATATAGAGTTTTTTCAAAACTGTTTTGTGGTCAATCCTCAATTCCTCAGCTATGTCGTATGTACTAATATGCATATCTTGCCCCACTTTTTCAAAAATGGCATCGACTTCGTATGAGGGCGACCAGAGCGAGCTGCATCTTTGACATCAAAATTTCCGGGCTGAAAACGATTGAACCAACTTTGTGCTACTCTTACTGATACTGCATTAGGTCCATAAACGTGACACATTTTTTTCGTGGCTTGAGTCGCATTTTCCCTTTTTTGTAGTAAAACTTCAGAATGTATCGAATTTCTTCGTTAGATTCACTCATTTGGCGGACAGAAAAACAATTGAAAAATGGCGGGAAAGGGTTTTTTAGTTTTTCTTTTTCTTTTTCTTAAAGTCCTGTATGTATTTATATTAAAACCGGCCAGATTCAAACAGTACAACCAAAGAGATTTTTCTTCAATTTTATACAAACAAAATACGAAGAAACTTTTTCGTCGACCTCCATAACTCCAATACAATAAAGTCTTAACAAGTCGGTAGGATTATCACCACGCATCGTGATGGATAACAGGTCGAAGAAGACCATAAAGGCTGTTCTTTTAATGAACAGCCTTTATTCATTCATTCATTAAAGCCTTTCAAAAACCATTGCTAAACATAAGCCTCCCCCATAAGATGCCTCATTTTTTTTTCATTGTTTTGGGGATATTGCCATAGCGGTCTGGCTACCGCAGTTTTTTTTTATTATTTTGTGTTTTTATCAGGAAGATGCTACTGCTTATCTCCTGTTTTAGTTACTCTCTATAGCCCTTTACGATACACAAGAAATGATATTGGGTATTTTTTATAGAATGAGGATGACAAACGAGCACGCAGTCCACTTGATGATACTCGTAAGTATATTATGTTGCCCGTGTCTATGGGCCAATTCTACCCTGGAAAAGTATTTGGGTAGTGAATACTCTTACGCCCCCACTACACAGTATGTGTAGAAAGTAAAGAATTTTATTTGCATTGAATTACTGATATTATGGCCGCCACCACCGCCGGCACCAATGAAATTGTTAATTGCAATTTTAAGTGCTGATTTACCAAGTGCTCGGTGGTGAAGGAAAACATCGTGAGGAAATTTGCATGTCTGAGAAATAATAAAAAATATATATTTCCAAGACATGTGAAGTTCGCCAACACGCATTGAGGCACCGCGGCGGACATTTCCTTACCCTAAAACCCTCTCAGAAATGAGAGGAGGCCTGTGCCCAGCAGTGGGACGTATATAGGCTGTAACTTTAACTATTATGTACGATATCAATAATTTAAAATTTAAAATTTTGTATAACCGACTTCAATATAAATGATTAAGAACAAGTCCAAAACTTTTGGTTAGACCTTGATCAAATTTATATGGGACTATATGAGAAGCAACAGCTTTCAAATAAAAAAAAGAATCATCGAAATTGCTTCACCCAGAAAAAAGTTATGAGGTAACACACATAAAAAACACATACAGCCGAATTGAGTACCTCCTACTTTTTGAAGTCGGTAGAAAAATAAGGAAGTGGCTAAGTTTTAGATTAAATGGTTCTACCATTAATTTAAAACATCCTATTTGGGTGGCGTAAGATAATCCATCGCTCTATTTTGCCTAGTGAATTTCATGAGAGGCACCTATGCGAAAGGCAAAAAATACGACCTCGATATATCATTTCCTATATGCCATATGTTAGTAAGAAACATAAATCGCGAAGATGCGAGACATGTGTTATTGCGATTGTTAATCTCCTTGTCAAACATGGCGATTCTGTCCTTTCTATAGCGGGAGTACCCATGGGTATCAACTGACAAAGACAAAGATTGATAATTAAACTATTAATAAAAAGTAAAAACTTCACAAACTTAAAAAAAACTGACAAATCGGTTCAAAAACAAATTGTATCAAAGAATTCCACGTCAAGCCCCTTCTTCAGAAGCTATAATGTGGTTTTTTTGGAGTTGGTTTTTTCTTTTATTAAAAGTTTATTAATCTGTCATTTTAAGTGGGCTAAGGAATATCACAAGTTCAATGAGAATGTCGTCTAAATAGTTACATTAAAATCTTCTTCCTATTTTTCCATCTTAAAGTTACAGCCGATATTATACGTCCCACTTCTGGGCACGCAATTTTTATTCAACGCATCTATCGGGTTTGAATGTTTTCTTCACATATACACGAGTAGGTTTATGAGACCACTTCTACAGTATAAACTATTTATTTGAAAAAGAATTCATTTAATTCCGCTCAGTCGATAATTTTTAAATATTTGAATCGGTGAACATACGAGTACATAAAAAAAACATAAGCAAAAACCTTTCTCGTGTTCTTTGCTCGTTAAACCAAGCTAAAATAAAAGAAACTAAAATGATCTACCTATAATATTTTATAAACTAATTCATATATTTATTATAAAATCTAAAACATAGGTAAAGTCAACTTCTTGCGTAATATTAGCTAGACAATTGTAGAGTGAAATTCAGGTAAGGTGTTGTTGCTGATAAAAGAAATTAGAATTTGATGACGTAAGGTTTTTGTAGTAAACAATTTCTCAAGTAACCTCAAATTTGCATCATACATGAGGCATTCGCTAAACCTTCTTTTTCCCTCAGCTGACCTTTATGAAAAATGTATGAGGTTAGCTGGCACATGCCACCATTTAAATAATAAATGTTACAATTCTTATCCAAAAAAACTAACATGAATTAGATGATTCGTCCTGAAGATTTTGTTGTTCACAATGGATACATACGAGTATAATGTGAAAATCCCATTTAATTAAAAACTAAATTTAAACATTTTAGAAAGGTACGATTTGACAAACAGGCGCACAGTTCATCTGATGGTAAGTGGATGCAGTGGCCTATTAACACCTAACTTCATCCTTATGCAACCTCAAATCAGAATGCAGATACATTATAACCATAGATGGAATACCTCTTTACTCATCATACGAATCATAGTATTATTACTTACATAATACTACTACTTTTCAGTAATATTTTGTGTAAGCTTGGTATTCCCCGGTCGAGAAAACAAATTCGCGCGGTTCTTATAGTAATCTAAAGCAACTTAAAGATTTTCACAATTTTCAACCATCCTACCAAACATGTATTAGGATAAACTTCAGAGGTATTATTTTTCTTCTGCTTTTTCCCCAGCCCATAAACTCTTCCTGGACAGGCTTTTCCCGTTGGGCAAATATTTGTTTCAATACATACTTATATTTTAAAGGAAACCCATCCGCGGCTGGTCGTTGCTGCTGGCGATAAGAGGGCTGGTTCTTTTCTCGCTCAAAGGCTAAGTATAGCTATTCAGCGGGGAAACGCAGCCAGCGTTCTTGGCACGATACCGCGGGGAGTAGGACTGTATGATAATTAAGTTACTAGTTTTAGTTTTTTTTTCATTATAGTTTTTAATATTGTATATAATAAAATTATGAAATATTTATTCTTTGGAATCCTACTATTATTTTCTGCCGGGATCTATATAATTATTTAAAATCTTTTAAGCACCATGTCTGATTTTCTTTTTTTATTAGGCTGTATAATTCAATGCTGGATATTGCCACGCACACATGAATATTAATATTAAAAGTAAAAGCTAGTTTGAAATATATACGCAGATAAATAGGTATTGAGCTGTATTGAGTTTCAAGAACATTTTTGTTTAAATAGTAATGTCCTTATGTTTCAGCGCTTTTGACTAAATAAGTCATATTAATTGCTTTAACAAATTTTAATACTAAACTTAATTGTCCTCAAACTATGTCCCCAAAAACTTTGAAAATGAGTAATAAATTAAAAAAGTTTTAAAATACAAGAACAAAACTTGCGTCACGTAAGGATCATCATCATTTTATCATTACAGCCCTTCACAAGTCCACTGCTAAACATAGGCCTCCCCCAAGGAATGCCCTAAAGCACGGTCCTGAGCCACCTGCATCCATCGACTTCCTGCATGTTTTATCAGGTCGTCACTCCATCTAGTGGGGGGTCGCCCTACACTTCGCTTACCGGTACGAGGCTGCCACTCGAAAACCTTTATTCCCCATCGGTTGTCGGTTCTTCGAGCTATATAGCTGGCCTATTGCCACTTCATCTTACTAATCTGTTGGGATATGTCGGTCACTCTAGTTCTACTGTGGATATCCTCATTGCTAAGTTTATCAGGCAGAGAAACCCTGAGCATAGCTATACTCAGGGTTTCTCTCCATAGCTCGCTGAGCGACCTTGCGCTTCCTCATATGGCCAGCAGTGAAAAACCACGTCCAAGATCCATAAGTAATCACTGGCAACACCCACTTGTTGTACAATCTCGTTTTCAAGTTTTGAGGTATACCTTACGAAAAGATGTATCGTATCTTCCCGAACGCTACACAGCCGAGTCGAATCCGTCGATTGACGTCTCGGTCGAAGTTGGACTTACCTAGTAGGACTATTTCTCAACAATGGTCCCCATACTTGTCAACAACTTTGAGCTTAGTGCTCTCAACAACGACCGGCACAGGTATGACATGGACGTTACACTTGATCTTTGTTTTGTCCATGTTCGTCTTAAGACATATCCGTTGGGAGGCATTATTGAGGTCATTGAGCATAGTGCTTCGGTCCCCCAGCGATTCTGCCATAAGGACTATATCGTCGACAAATCAAATGTAACTGTTGTTCTCGCCATTGTTTTTAATACCGTATCCTTTCCAGTCCAGAAGCTTGAAAACGTCTTCCAATGCAGCGGTGAAGAGTTTCGGGGATATAACGTCACCCTGTCTTACACCTCTCTGGAGTTGGATAGGTTTCGTACTCCGGTTCTGTACTCGGATAGTAATCGTAGTCCTACAGAACAAACACTTCGCATTTCAATATACCGACAGTCAACTTAGCACCGCTGAAGGGACTGCAGCATCACCCAAATTTCGACGGAATGAAACGCTTTCTCATAGTCCTCATACGCAAGACATAATGGCAGATTTTACTCCTTGGTGTTCTGTACAATTTTCCGAAGGGTGTATATGTGGTCTATGGGTAATAAAGCTTTTTTTGGAAATCGGCTTGTTCAGAAGGCTGGAAGTCGTCAAATCTGCGTGCGAGACGATTCGTTATGACTCTTAAAAACAGCACGTAGACGCGACTCAGAAGGGAAATCGGTCTGTAGTTCTTCAAGAGAGCGTTGTCGCCTTTCTTGAAGACCAATACCACCACATTCTACTCCAGGTAGTACCACCATAGAAGACGGAATTAAAGAGCCTCTGAAGGACTGCAATTACCGGTTTCCACCTGCTTTCAGAAGGTCTGCTGTAATTTCATCCTCGCTCAAGGCCTTACCGTTTTAAGGTGCTGAGAGGCATTCTACTTTCGCCCATACTGACGCCCGGGATATCATCGAAATAGAGAAGTCAGATAAGACCTACTCTCAGATCGTTACTCATACTTGCGTGTGGCTCTAACGGTGATGAATACAGCTGCCCATAGAACTTCTCAATCTCACTCAAAATGTCATCTGTCCCAGAAACGACGCTACCACACTTGGTCTTCAGCTTCGAAAGTTGGCTCTTTCTGGCAGACAGATAACTGGCAAAGACTTTGGAGCCTAGTTCCACTCGATCACTTCTTCAATGCGAGCTGTATTGAAGTTGCGTAAGTCTCGCCGCATGCATTTGGAGATCTGTCTGTTCAGTTGCCTGTATGATGTCTGTTCAGTTGCTTGTATGCTGTGAAGACTGCAGCTTCATTTCCCGTCTAACGGCCATGAGATTGAGAGTGTGATCGGAGAGTTTCTGTGTTCATCTGCGGCAGGTCTTGCAAAACTTAGCTCCGACCGCATGGACAGTTTCCACGAGCTTTTCATTCATATCGTCTACTGTATTGCAATCTTCTAGGCACTAAAATCTATTTTGTAACTCGAGCTGAAGGTTTTCGGGACTTTGGATTAGAGCACGTGGGGGACGGAGCGTTGACTTCATTAGACGTGACCTCTCCAACTTTACGTTTAGGTTCAGGGTGCCTCTCACCATTCGGTGATCGCTGCTGGTCGCTGATCAACCTCGCGATCACTGAGACATCACTGAACAGTTGTTGTCTGGTCGTCTTAATGAAGTCAATCTCACTTTTGTCGAACCGTCGGGGCTTGACTAGGTCCACTTCCTGTGGGGCCGCTTCTCGGAAAAGCATTAATTATAAAGAGTCCCTCTTTATCCATAAAGTCGGCCAGCTGCTGGCATCTTGGGTCCTGTTGCCTATTCCAAATTTCCTACCTTCAGCTCACAGTTCTCTCTTGTGCCTAGTTTTGCGTTGAAGTCTCCCATTAACACCGTATATTCAGTTTTGGAGGAGGAAATGTATGAGGACATGTCTCTAGATATATCCTCATACATTTCCTCCACCTCCTCATCGGAATGTACCGAGGTTGGTGCGTAAACCTGTATGACTTTCAGCGAATAACATTTGGCGATTCTGAGTATAAATTACGCAACCCTCGTCGACATGACACGACATCGATCTTTATTACGTTGTTAACGAGAGACTTGTGGACAAAAAATCCGACACCTCCTTGGGACAGATGGTCGCCCTCCCGGTGATAGAACAAGTTGCCGGATTCGAGGATTACCGTGTCCTCCCCCTCTCTTTGGACTTAAGATAATCCTATAATATGCCAGCGTAACTTGTCTATCTCTTCTTCCAGCTCCAGGATCTTCTCGTCAGTCCTCAAAGTGCGTGCGTTATATGTTGCCAGATTGAGTCGTCTTATGTGGCATCGAAACCTCCACCGGAGATGCTTGGCACCCCGCACCGCCGTTACCATGGTCGCCACCGTAGCCAGAAATCGCGGGGCCGCCGGGGACTGGTGGCCGTCTCTTCGTAACTATCATGGGGGGTATATTGCTATAGTTGCCACGTTTGGCGAGCGGGGTCGAAAACGCAGTTTTTTTTATTATTTTGCTGGTATCAGAAGGATGCAGCTGCTATAATATCATCTTAGTACTCAGAGGTGACAACGTATCCGTAGCCTCCTTTGTTTGAAGTTGGTTGCAGATGTCTATGAGCTGCAGTAGCCACTTACCATAGGTGGGCTATATGTTAATTTATCACTTCAGTTTTATTAAAAAGAATAATTATTAAATCCACCCAATAAGTGTAAAATATTTCACGTGTAAGTAAAATATACATTATCAATTTTACATTTTATTTGTTATTTGCAATTACTTGTAATGCGAAATATATCTTGCTCTGCTTCAAGCCTTATATTATTCCTTGTAGCTTATCCTTGAAAGCTATAAATTGAAACCTTCGCGCTCACACGGGCAAGCAATCTAATTCCAACGTTTGTAATATGTTTTTAATTTATTTTATCACTCTCACCGGGAATATATTAGGCAATTTTCATCGCAGTTTTATATGAAATTATTTCTATACATGTTGTGATTATAATAATAAGTTTGATAATTTGATGACAGTAACAAATTACAAAGCCGTAAGAGATTAAAAGAAATAAAGTTAAAGTAACAACTTTTAAATATCCAACTGCTTGGCTCAGGCCTCCTCTCGTATGGCCTCGTATGACGCAATTAGTTCACCGCGCTGTTCCAATGCATGTTGGCAGGCTACATATACCCTCGAAACATTTATTTTTTCAGACATGCAGGTTTTCCCACAATGTTTACCTTCACAACCGAGTAAATGGTAAATCAGCAATCAAATTGAAATTAACAATTTCATTGGCGGCAATCGAAACCGTTTTGTTCGCGTACTGTAAAATTTATAGAGAATGTTTAGCCTCTAAGCATATCATGGCTCTAGAAAAATAAATACGGTAAAAAGAAATATAGGTATTCCAAATAATACGTACTATTTAGTTTATCAAAATAGGTACGCCTCCGTGAAGATGAAAGATATTTTGTTTCCACGTGTACATATATTCAAAGAATCAATGCAATTGTCTACGATTGTAAGTAATACCCCAGGCGTAGTACATTACAAGAGCAAAGAAATGCCTGTTATATATACAATTTTTTAGACTTTGATTTATTGTAAGAGTGACAAACGAGCACACAGTCTACCTAATGGTAAGTTTATGCTAAAAAACATTCATCATCGGTTCAGAACTAAGATCAAATGTCTTGTTACGATTTATATAAATGGATTAAATAAATATTCTTCCAATAAAATTATTTTCAATATTTACTTGATCGATTTTTTAATAGGACAAAGGTGACAAGCGAGCACACAGTCCACCTGATGGTAAGTGGTTGCTGTGGCCCATAGACATCTACATCTATCCTCGTTTGCGAATCAAAATGCAGATGCGTTGTCACCCTTGAGGACTAAGATGGAATGCCTCGTTTCCAGTAAAAAAGGTCTTCGGTTCTCTACACTCACCATACGAAACACAGCAGCGTTAAGCTGCTATTTTACACCGGTATTCTGTGAGAGCGTGGTCCTTCCCCGATCGAGCCGACCCATTCGTGCTACAACTATACAATTAATATAGCTGCAGCATGGCTCTACCACGTATAGAAAAATTCTATTCCAAAAACTCTTGAATTGTAGGGTTTTATGTAAGTTCACATTTTGAAGATTTTTTATATAGAATGTAGAATGTCAAACGAGCTAAAAACCAATCTGATGGTAAGTGACTACTGCAAACCATGGACATCTGCAGACAACTTCAAACAAAGAGGGCCACGGATACGTTGTCACCTCTTAGGGCACATTATAAAAAGTTAAATTAAACATTTTCAACAAACCCCATGTTGCAAGTAATTGAAAAAGTATAAAATAAATTTTTGTCCCTATAAAATAAAATGTTTGTTTGTTACAAAATCCCCGAACGAAAGTAAGTAACGAAAAATAAAAAGCGTTTAACTAAGGGTCGATTTGTCGGGGGTCTGTGTTATAAACAATTATGAACAGAACACACTAAAAGTTAATTGGCTAATGCAGCCCATGGACACCTTCAAGCAACCTCAAACAAAAAGGCTACAGATATGGTGTCACTTCTCACGACTAAAGTGTAATACCTAACAGACTTTAATTACATATTTATTATCGGAACATAGCAGTGCAGAAACTGCTATTTGTCGGCAGAAATAAGTAAGATAAAATCTCCTGTTTTAGTTTCCTTCCGTCACCGTTTATGACACCCACGAGATTATAATATGTGGTAATGGTTTCTCTAACGCCGCCACTATGCCACTACGCCATAATAGTACGCGCAAATGAAGACTAAGAACCGTGCTTTAGTGTGAACCTGCCCGTGTCCAATGTAACGCTTGTGAAAGAAAAGAACGAGTTACGAGCTAGTCTTTATAAACATAACCGAACAACTTACCCCTTTTAGGACTTAAACATATTCACACGATAAATATAATTTGCTTTTTCGAGACGATGATGGCTCAAAACTATGCTAGGATCCGATATTATATATATTTGATTGCCTCGTTGGTCCGGTGGTCGTAAGTACGATCTAATTATATAATCCGGTTTCGAATCCCGGGTCGGCCCAAATTTGTTATTGCGTTTTTCTATCAAGAAGTTCTCAGTAGCAGGCTGGAGTCAAGGACATTATAGGTGACGCTGTAGTCAAGTAATTAACAACAAAATAATTCATATTCATGTTAGATTAGAGTGACAAAAAGAAGAAAATCGCAAAGTCTGGACCCAGACAGATGGCGGTTTGGTAGAGTATTTTATAAATTACATATTTACACGAGTCCGGAATGAATTCGGAGTGAAACTCACAGTGCTATTCACCGGGAAGTGCAGCTACTATTTTAATATTATAACAAATTCGATCGCAAAAAGAGATCGCTCTCTATGCACCATTATTTATTTGTTACCAGAAAACACTTGTAAAATAAGCAAAAACAAGTTACAGTAATAAGTAATGTCAAGATACTCATGACTGTTACACGGATGCGTAAAATAGGATTTCCATGGGTATAAAGTTTCAAAACCATGATTAGCAATAATACACTACGCATTATTTGTGGTCTTTAAATCATCTTATAATCCTTCATCATCATCATCATAATTACAGCCCTTCACAAATCCACTAGTTGTACAATCTTGTTTTCAAGTTTTGAGGTATACCTGACGAGATGTGTCGTAATTTTTCGAATTGAATCCGTCGATTGACCTCTCGGTCAGAGTTGGACTTACCTATTGGGACTATTATTGTCCCAGGTAAACATACTCGTCAACAACTTCGAGATTAGTGCTTCCAACAACTAACGGCATAGGTTTGACATGGACGTTCCAAATGATCTTTTTGTCCATGTTCATCTTAATAGTGCCTTCCAACGGATAGGCCGTTGGAAGGCACTATTAAGGTCATTGAGCATAGTGTTTAGGTCCTCCAGTGATTTTGCGATAAGAACTATATCGTCAGGAAATCGAAGGTGAGTAATGTACCCGCCATTGTTGTTCATACTGTATCATTTCCAGTCCAGTAGCTTGAAAACGTCTTCCAATGCAGCGGTGAAGAGTTTCAGGGATATAACGTCACCTTGTCTTACACCTCTCTGCGGTTGGATAGTTTTCACATACTGATTCTATACTGGGATAGTCATCGCAGCCCTACTATACAAACACTTCAGCACTTTGATATACCGACAGTTTACTTGGCACCGCTGAAGGTCTTCAGCACCGCCCGAATTTCGACGGAATCAAAGGCTTTCTGATAGTCCATACGTAAGACAAAGTGGCAGTTAGTACCCTATGGTCTTCTGTACAATTTGCCGAAGGGTATGTATGTGGTTTTTGGGTGCTAAAGCCTTTTCGGAAACCGATTTTTTCGAGAGGCTAGAAGTCGTCGAGTCTGCGTGCGAGACGATTCGTAATGACTCTCAAAAACAGCACGTAGACGCAGCTCAGAAGGGAAATCGGTCTGTAGTTCTTCAAGAGAGCGTTGTTGCCTTCCTTAAAGAACAAGATTACCACAATTCTTATCTATGCGGCCGAAGTAGTGCCACCATAGAGGACGGAATTAAAGAGCTTCTGAAAGACTTCAAGTACTACAGGGTTTCTACCCGCTTTCAGAAGATCCGCTGTAATTCCATGCTCGTATGGGGCCTTGTCGGTATGAAGGTGCTGGAGAACCATTCTAATCTCGCTCAGATTGAGGTTCGGGATATCATCGGAATAGTGTCGGATCAGACTTGCTCTTGGATCGTTACTCACACTTGCGTGTGGCTCCAACGAAGACGCGTATAGCTGCCCATAGAACCTTTCAATCTCACTCAAAATCTCAGGTGTCCCGGAAACGATGTTGCCATATTCGGTATTCAGCTTTGACAGTTGTCACTTCCTGGCAGACATATATCTGGCAAAGACTTTTGAGCCCTGGTTCCAAATCTCCTTCTTCCTGGTTTTATTATCCTTATCACCGTAAAAATCGGATATCATTATACATACCAATTTTATGAGATTCAACGCCGCTAAAACACAAGCGTGTCTCTTTACCACAAAACAGAGCCTACTCACTCTAGGTCTTACTTTTCAGGATGTATCTTTGGAGTACACTGAGTGCAATCAGATGTTGAGTGTAAAAATTTTTCGAACCTCAACTTTGGGCGATTATTGAGTCCAAGGTCAAAGAAGTGGCAAGGAATCTAAGTAGGTGTTTTTGCAAAGACATGGCGGTACTTGACTCTGGGCAGCCTCTAACAATATATAAAAAGCAAGTGGTCATGCATGGAATACGGCTGTACATACTCGTATATAGTCTGGTGCCGCAAAATGGCATCTTGGTTGGACTAAGAAGCTTATTGGTGATTTTGATTTGATTGAAATCAATTTTGTCAGCCTCCAGCACAAGTGTAGAGTAGCCAGCCTCTCGATATTCTATAGGATTCATTCCGGAGAGTGAGATTTCGCTCCACCCTCCCCTTTCCATCATCGGAGAACCAGACGGACTCTCGATCTCCGCCCGTTTGTTATCATCATTCCACGCATTAGAATTAAAAGGTGCAAGTGGCTGCTCTCATTTTTAAGAGGGTTATGGAGCAATTTTTCCGCCGCGCTGCTCCTTTGCGCTCGGCATTTACACGGACCTCGAAGTTCACATTACATATCATTACATTTTCCTTCATATCACAAATTTGTAACCCTGTCCGAATAAAAATCAAAGTGCGGAATTGAATAAAATCTAGGAACGAGTTTGATTTGGTATTCATCGTCATTATCATCCACGTCCAGGTGAAATACTGAACATAGGACTCCCCCAAGGAATGCCACAAAACACAGTCCTGAGCATCTAGGTTCTTTTTGCAGTAACCAACCATGTTATCAGCTTTCTTGTGCTGTATTTGTTGCATATGATTATTAATAGGTAAAATAATGACCAGATAAATTAGAACCCCTCATTTTCCAGCACCGTGTAAACACAAATTATGACGACGCCGATATTTAAAAGATTATGTTGTATGGTTTCTTACGATATTCCAAAAAAGATGAAAAAGTTAAATATATTCTTAAACCGTACTAAAATAGTAAAATTTGTTTTAAAAAAACGCACGCTTTACATTTTCTTCCTTAAGGATATCTTCTTAGCTATAAATTAAAACCGTTGTCATTAACCCAATAAATAATGAGACCCGTTTTGTGGCCCTTTTAATCTATAGAACAGTTTAAGCCAACTATAAATTCTATATAAAAAATATATATACATTTTTTTTGCAATTACTCACAGAATACCACCGTAAAATAACAACTAAATGTTGTGGTGTTACGTATGGTGAGTGTAGAGAACCGGAGACCCTGGAAACGGGGCATTCCATCTTAGTCCTCAGGGGTGACAACGCATCTGCATTTAAATATATGTCTGTGGGTCATAGCTTTCACTTACCATCAGGTGGACTGCGAGCTCGTTTGTCACCCTTATTCTATAAAAAAAATATGGTTGGCTATGGTTGACGCTTAAACCCACATCCTGAGTCCAAGACATAAAGACTTCTTCTTCATCTCCATCAGGCCGTAATAGACATGGGCTTCTCCCGTTGTCGAGAGGATTTGCCTGAATTGTAACGCTTGGCAGACTGATTAACGAGCGCAGAACCCGACGACTCACAACTTTGACACGGCTACCTGTCGCTGGTCTGGGTAATTTACCTTTGGCACATAAACATTATACTGCTATCTATCGGGAAGCATAACATTTTTTTTTGTTGGATGCCGACCCACAATCGGATTTTTTTGCACTTGGGTGATAATTACGCCTTCAGCTCCCACCATACGGCAGATATAATTACTAATAATAATTTTAAGGTTGTAAGTTCATTTCTTCTTTGACTATGATTCAAATATAGTTGCTATTTGACAATATATTATGATTGGAAATGATACTTTCTGTGAGGTGGCAGCCTAAGAGAATCCATCGCCTTAATTTGCTTCATGGTTGCCGTAAACTCATAAGAGGCCACCACAAATACTCCTTCTTCTTCGACTTCCGAAAGACAATAATTTTGCTTAAATCAGTCAAAAAATACCCAAACTGGCGACGGGAAGTAGTTGTTCGATTACTACATAGTATTTATATATTTATATATATGCCATAGTATTTACACTTGACATGCTCCGCATGTCAAGTGTAAATACTATGGCAAATTCTGCAATATAAGAAGCCTATTTAAGGCAGTAGACTATAACGGTATAAAAGAAAGAAAATAAAACAAGTTCTATAACAAAAAAAACGTGCCTGTGATGGATGCATGTGGCTCTTGATCATTTTACCAAGTTTATAAAAATCTATTGATTTCAATTGTCTTGTGCCTTATTATTAAAATGTGATTTACCGCAGTGACTTGACTAAAAATAAAATGACACAGAAGCCTTTTTCAATTTTATTTTCTACCTCCTTGAATAAACGATCTTGAGGAAATTTTAAATTGATATTTTGTGAAGGCAGATGATATATTGGATATTGCCGAAAGCGATTGTAAGGAAAGGGTCTCCGGTTACCGATATTTATGTAAAAGGCCTAAAAAGTTATTTAGCTTGTAGATGACGGCTTTTATATATATATATATATATACAAGGAAAAAAAAATTCGTGGACATGTGAACTTCGCCAACACAAATTGGAGCAGCACGGTGCACTTATTTCTCCTAAACCTCTCGGAAAAGACAGGAGGCCTGTGCCTAGTAGTGAGATATATAAAGGCTGTAACTTTTCTTTTTACTTTGTAATAATAATAATAATTTTATCAAATTCAAAAAGACTAATGTGAATGATCAGAACCGTTCTTTGCAGAACTCTAACGAAAGCATATGGTGATGATGGTGATGACAATCGGGATGAAAATTTAAATAGAACAGATTTAAAATCTTCAATCTTCTGCTTTATCAGCCCGCACATTTGAAGTAGATAGAAGTATGAGACAATTTACAATAAGATTTTATGTAATATTCACGTTTTTGCTTGTACATGTATTTATCTTGAACTAATCGGTTAATTACATCAATGATTTTTGCGAATATAAGAAAATGTCTCGCAGATAAGCTGCTCTTTACCTGCACCAATAGTAACACCTTAAATTTAACACGCTGTCATTGTTCTTCGTTTGCTGTAGTGGACACTTTCCCAGAAGGGGTACACAGTACAATAATGTCCCTAAAATCTAATAGTGCGCATCCACACGGTGCGTCGAGTTGACTCGGTAACTCGAGTGCAAGCGGACTCGAGTAAAATTTATTTTCACTCGAGTACCGAGTTACACAGATTCACACGATTGAATCGAGTGAAAATAGAGTTCGAGTTGCATCACTACTGTAAGAATAAAGTCTACAGTTAATTGTTATATACTTTAAAATAATTTTTGGTAGCAAACTAGCAACATTAGTTAATAGCAAAAATTTTTATACTTGTTTGTTTACAAGACAATAAAGTAAATATCAACAAGTGTTTAACATAATATGGATAATATCTATTTTTCCTTTTTATTTTTTTATGATCGCATTGTAAAATTGCCAATGACATTCGAAATTGGAAAATGAAAACTAATGAGTTTAGCTAATTAATATAAGAGTATGTATCACAGAACACAATTACTCTCTAAGGTATGTATGTCATACAAGAGTTTACTTTTACACCTAGAATTTTGGAAAATCTAAATAAGATCTATAATTTATGATGAATTACCTAAAAAAAATGACAAACACAGGTCTTAGAACCTTATTAGTATGTTAAAAGTGACAAAGTATTAAAGTTTTATGTTATTAGTAAAATCTAAATTAAATAATAGATATAATAAATACATAAATGAAGTTTTTGTGTATGTTATAATAAAATTAGAATCTATGGGTCGAGGGATTTAAGGAAGCTTCTCTATTTGATGTAGCTTCATCGGCTTTGAAGAGCAATTCATTTAACTGCATTTAGGTATAAATACCTTATGTATTCAGCAAGTTGCTCCATAAACTTGACAATAACAAATGGCATCAAACATGGATCCTGAATTTATGCCAGCCATAGTATATAGACAGTATAGATAGTACATATATTTATGTGTAAATAAGTAGTTATTAATTGTACTAGAAGCAAGTATACAGTTTGCATAAGTATTGTAACTTAGTTAAGCCATTATTACTTGTGTAATGGTTATATCCCTGTTGATCAGAAGCTTCTATTATCCTTAGACTAATGTGTTGTTAACTCTGCAGGAAGGAATATTATGTTATCATCTACTATCAGATAATTAATATAAAAATAATATCCTTTTCCCCTACATGAAACTAGTGAAAATAAGAAATCAGACAACTTTTACATAGTCAAATATTGTTGATGTAAATCCATAATTACTACTTGTGTATTTGATCATATGGAGCTGATAAATGGTGTATATTTTATATTTATTTAACATACAGTCTTGACACCGCACCTGTCTGTCTGTCTGTTCCACTATTAATAGACTGCTTTGGAAATAATTACAACAATATATGCAGTGGCATTTTATTTTGTGTTTTATCCTTATACAACCAGTTTAAAACAGCTTTCTTACTACATAGCATGTAAAGGTAATATTATAACTGGACATATTATCCGTTATTCATCTTGGCTTTAATCATATTTATTTAATTACTGTAATGGTGTTTGTGGTGTATATTCACTAATCAATTAATACCTGTAAAAAAATAGTCTCCACACCACGTTTGTTTGTCTGTGTACTGTTTTGCCGGAACTGCTAAAAGGATTTTCCATCAATCTTAAAGTACCTATAATTGCTGAATGTACCTACAATTTTGTTTAATACTATTAATTATTAAGCTATTCTATTATATATACACTATTCTAATTCATGATATCGGTGAAAACTACTAGAAAATCGCTTTTAGTTTGTTTTAAGGTTATTGTGTTATTCATATTTTAATATTTAATTTCTCAGAATTCCCGTTAGATGCGATAAAACTACTATTAATTTTGTACTCTATAGATTATAAGGAATAAATCGATATACATTTCATTAAGTTTCTCTAAAATTCGTGGTGGGCGCAATCTCCATACAAAAAGAAACTATCTCCTTTCACAGTACGCGAACAACCCGATTTCGATCCCCGCCGGCACTAATGAAATTGTTAATTGCAATTTTAAGTGCTGATTTATCACGTGCTCGGCGATGAAGGAAAACATCGTGAGGAAACCTGCATGTCTGAGAAAAACATGTGAAGTTCGCTAACACGCATTGGGGCAGCGCGGCGGAAATTTCCTTGCCCCAAAATTGTCTCAGAAATGAGAGGAGGCCTGTGCCCAGCAGTGGGACGTATAAAGGCTCTAGCTTTAACTTTAACTTTTCTCAGATATGCAGTTTCCTCACGATATTTTCCTTCACCGCCGAGCACGTCATTAGTCTAGATTCGTAGATTAGAATCGTAGATTGCAATTAACAATCTCATTGGTGCCGGCGGGGATCGAACCCTGGGTGCTCGCGTACTATGAAATTTGCAGCGAACGCTTAACCCCTGAGCTACCACTATCTAAGTAAATGTAGTGACATTTTATTCACGTAAACATCTAAATCCTCGGCGTTGTAGCTGAGCAAGCATCCTTTCAATATCGCTTGACAATTTTCCCAGATGCCAGTTGTTGATATCAATATATTAGGTCCTTACATATGAAATTGGCGTTTTGTATGGGAGGAATATAAAGTCTTTTTTTTTTGTAAAATATATTTAATTAATCAAAGTATGCACCGTTGTTATCTATGCACTTTTGCCATCTCATAAGTAGTTCATTAATCCCTTTACTAAAAAAAAACATGGGGGCGAGAATCAATAAACTCTTTAAAGACGGTTTGGACTGCCGCATCGGAGTTGAATTTTTTTCCTTGTAAGAAGTTGTCCCAATTCCGGAAAAAATGGTAATCTGTTGGAGCAAGGTCCGGGGAGTACGGTGGCAGTACGCAGACATTCCAATTGTAGCTCACCTAACTTAGTGGTTGTTTGTTGTGCAGTGTGTGGTCTTGCGTTGTCGTGAAGCAGCAGTGGCCTAGAGCGATTGACCAATCTCGGTTGTTTAGCAGCTAGTTCTTCCTTTATGGTTTACAGTTGCTGATAATAGATATCTGCCGTAATCGTTTGGCCAGATTTTAGAAAGCTGTAGTGAACGACACCGGCGCTAGTCCACCAAACACTCAAAAGTAACTTTTTCTGACTCAATTTTCGTTTAGGGCAGGATTTGGCTGGGTCTCCAGGGTTCAGCCATTGCAACGAGCGCTTCCGATTATTGTACAGTATCCACTTTTCATCACAAGTAATGATTCGATTTCAAATCTCTACATTATTGTGTCGGTTGAGCAAAGTAACACAGCAGTCGACGCGTGTTTACAAGTTCGATTCACTCAATTCATGAGGTACCCATCGTTCAAGTTTTTTTTACTTTCCCGATAATTGCTTCAAGTGGATTAATACAGTTTATCACTTACCCCGAAGCCTGCAGCTATCTCTAAAGTGCTTTGTGATGGATCCGCTTCCACAATAGCCTTTAATTCTTCATTTTCCACTTTGGTCTCCGGCCGTCCACGGGGTTGGTTCTGAAGGTCGAGATTTCCAGAACGAAAACGTTGAAACCAAAAACGTACCGTGCTTTCTTTTGCCACACCAGCGCCGTACACATTATTAATCCTTCGAGCTGTTTCTGCAGCACTGGTGCCACGGTAGAACTCGTACTCGTAAATATACGGATAATTCATGTTTTCCATTGTGCGGTACTAAGCGACGCCAAAGAATAAAATAATGAGGAAAAAACAAATCAATGACTGTTTTCAAAACTCAAATGTACCAGCAAATAAATTTATAAATTTGAATTTGGAATTCTTAACGAAAGAAGAGATATTTCAGATCAAATTTGTCAGTACGACAAAACGCTAATTTCATATGTAAGGACCTAATATTAACAATTAACTTCAACGCTTTATGGGTGATTATACATATGCGTGCTTTAAAACCTATGCACGACATCTTATTTCATATAATAGCACACACACTAATACTACTTTGTTAAATGCTAAAATAAAATATGCTTTTATTTTAGCTTTTACCATATATTCTAAAAATGAAGCACCTGTTAAAAATACAAAAATAATTTTTATTTTGTACATAGGTAATTTTGTTTCGGTGGTTTCGGACGGTGTTTTAAAAATATAAAATGTAGATTGGACACTAGTCAAATTAAGTGCAAACTATTAAAAAAAAAATTGTAAATGTATTTAATTTACTTTATAAGAACTCTACGTTATCTCGCTTAAGACTGATGTTCTCATTTATGAAAATAAACATCTGAGGAAGGGGAGGACCCTCCTTTTTCTCCTTCTTTCATAGTCGAATAAAAAGTATATGTTGCCCAGGGTCTTTAACTTCTAAATATTAAATTACACAAAAATTCATGCAGTGGTTTTTGCCTGAAATCGTGAATACACAGACAGAGAGAAAGACAGACAACAATTTTAAAAGCTGTTTTAACTACTTTGCTACAAATAAACTATATGTATAGATAAGGTTAAATCGTATCTGATATGAGAAAAATAATTACCCAATTGTTATAATCTGTAGAGGTGGGCGGGGTCTATATTCATCAGTGGATAGTTAATTAATATTCTTGTGATCGGCTGTAATGATAGTGTGTGTAAATGTGTGATAGTTGAATAAAAATAGTCTTACCGTTACAGCCTATTAAATTCCACTGCTGAACATATGCCTTCCCCATAGATTACGTCATTTTTTATAGAAGAAGGGGCAAACGAGCATACGGCTCACCTGATGGTATGTGACTACCGCCGCCCATGAACAACTGCAACACCAGGGAATTTCAAGTGAGTTGCCGGCCTTTTAGAAAGGAGTAAACTCTTTTATGAAGGTCCCTAAGTCGTATCGGTCCGGAAAAATCGCCGTTGGTAAGCTATTCCACAGAGTGGTCGTACGCGGAAGAAAACTCCTAGTGAAACGTACAGTGGTGGACCGCCAAGCATCCAGATGTTGTGGATGGCATCGGGAATTTTGCCGCGATGTGCGTTTGTGAAATTTGTCGGCTGGGATTAATCTGAACAATTCCTTAGTGCACTCCCCGAGTAGATGTGAAAGAAAATGCAAAGGGATACAACATCTCTTCGCAGCGCCAATGAATCAAGCCGATCGGAAAGCACTAGGTCTTCGACGATTCGAGCCGCTCTGCGCTGGATGCGTTCAAGTGGAAGGAGCTGGCACTGGGGAGCCCCAGCCCAGAGATGGGAACAGTATTCCATGTGAGGCCGAATTTGTGCCTTGTAAATTTGCAGGCGGTGTGCCGGCATGAAATACTGTCCCGCTCTGCTGAGCACGCCAAGCTTTTTAGTGGCCAATTTGGCCTTCTCTTCCAAGTGACCATGAAACTGCACGTCACTCGATATGTCGACGCCGAGAATTCCGATACTGGCTGAGGTACAAGGGAAGTGCCTTGGAACTGAGGAGATACGACAAAGGCGCTTTTTAGCCATAAACGCGCAAACTTGTGTCTTCTGGGAGTTGAACTGGACTAGTTTTAGTCGCCCTCAAGTCGAGATTTTGTTCAACAAAGACAAAGTCTCGACTTGAGACACAAGTTTGTCCAGATACTCGGCGACGTTTTCCCGAGAAATATTGGCACGGCCGGTTTATCATCCGCATAACAATGCATGTTACCGGTTTGCAACATATCATTGATATGCAGAAGAAACAGCGTTGGTGATAGCACGCAACCTTGTGGAACACCAGCGTTAAAAGGCTTGTAATCGGAGTATGCACCGTCTACTACGACCTTGATGCTTCGATCAGCCAGAAAAATGGTGATCCAATTGCAGAATTTCTCGGGAAGCCCATAGGAAGGGAGCTTCAAAAGAAGCGCTTTGTGCCAGACCCGATCGAAGGCCTTCGCTATGTCCAAGCTAACCGCCAAAACCTCCCCCTCGGACTCGATCGCCTACGCGCATCTGTGTGTTAGGTAAACAAGAAGATCACCAGCTGAGCGATTCCGACGGAAACCGTATTGGCGGTCACTAATCAGCTGGTGCCCCTCAAGGTACCGCATGAGCTGGCAGTTAATAATGGACTCCATTATTTTCGAGAACAAGGAGGTGATTGCAATAGGCCTGTAGTTGGACGGATCAGAGTGGTTATCTTTTTTAGGGATCGGGTGCACGAAAGCTGTCTTCCATGAATTCGGGATAACGCCAAGGGAGTGGGAGTACCGGAAAAGACGCCAACTCTGGAGCGCACGTTCTCAGCACAAATGGCGGGATTCCGTCAGGCCCACTCGACTTGTGGATGTCCAGGGAGAGGAGTGGTTTGCGTATTGAGCACTGTATGAATCATATATCAGGCATAGAGCACTCACACTGCGGAATGGTCGGCGGTGTGTTCCCCCCGTCATCGATTGTCGAGTTGAACGCAAACAGGGAGCCTAAAAGGTCGGCTTTCTCTTTTGCGGCCTGGGCCAGTGAGTCGTCCTCCCTGTGCAGAGATGGTAGTGATGGCTTACAGAAATTCCCCTGGACAGCCTTGGCGAGAGACCAGAATGCACGGGTTCCCCAGGGAAGGCGAACTAATTTCTCGCCAATTCTGAAAATGTGCTTATCCTATGCCTTAGCAATAACTCTTTTGAAGTACCCGGAGGCGAAGTTATACTTCTTTTTAAGCATGCTGGTGTTTACATCCCGAGCAGCCGAAGCGTCAGCCTTGGTCTCATAGGGGGGGATATTAGCCACAGTTGCCACGCTTGGCAGGCGGGTTGGCAACCACAATTTTTTATTTTTTGGTCGTTATTAGGAAGACGCTGTTACCCAACTCTTGATATGTTTCCCTCTGTCGCCTCTTACGACACCGAGCTCATATCTTCCCCCCGTATATGTGGTAGCTGATATTCTAATACCGCCACCACAAAATAAATGTACATAGTTTTTATATACTGGGCATATCATACAAAGTCCAAATTAGGTTGACCGTAATAATTTGTAGTTGGGATTTATTACATTATGGCCGCAAGTGTCTATTCTTGTTTCTATTATTTTCATTTTATACATCTTTATAGAAAAAAAAGAAAAAGAGATACGTTCAGAAAGAAAACAGTAAATCGTTACAATATTTCACGTTTGGCGTGACTGACTACAGGTTCTCCAATAAAACATAGGTCCAATATTTGCATGCAAATGGAAACATGAATTCTTGGAAACGAGGCAAAAAGTTTTATAGTGAAATTTTAACGAATAACTTAAAAATTTATTTATAATTCCTTTATACATTTAAATAAGGAAACTTTCCTAAAGCTTTTATGTAACTTCACATGTATGTACTCGTATGTCCTGGAATTTTGCAATCAATATTTTACCCACTTCCGCTTTAGTCAAAGTATCGGGCTAAAATTTGGCACACACGTTTGGATTTTGTGAAAATACACGATTACTTAATTGCCGCCATTTTTAATCCAATATAGCGGACGTTACAACATAGCGATTTATCATTTCCACAGCAGCCCCTATGATGTGGGAGTCAAATAAAAGGGCTTGATAAGCGAAACACAATAAGTGAAAAGACGTTATTCTAAATCCAATATGGCAGACGTCACAAAATGGTGATTTATAATTTCCATAGTAACCCCTATGATATGGGTATCAAATGAAAGGTCTTGATGAGCGAAATACAAGTAAAGTGACGTCATTCTAAATCCAATATTGCGGACGTCTAATATGACAATACAATATTATTATGACATATAGTTGATCTGACGATGAAGCTGGATTGTGGCCATGGCAAAAAAATGGCGGAAAACAAGATGGCCGCCATAATAATTTTAAAGACTTATACTTATTACATTACACAATTTATATGATATAAAAGCTTGTCGCGAAATTTACCAGTGTAATAAACAAGAATATAATAGGTAAATTTATATTAACATAAGTAGGTAATTCAAAGAAAAAAAAGGGAGGAGTTATACCAGCCCCGGGAAAAATGAAAAATAAATCCTATATCAGTTAGTTCAGTCATAACTGACAAAATTATGAAAATGAGGAAAATCGACACCTCAAATCATATCATTAGGTATTGTGACCACAAATTTCTCAATTTTACAGTGATTTTTTCAATAACGTGGTCTTATATAAACGTGTTATTTATCGCAGTCACAAATCAATTAAAAAGGTTGCTAGGTTAGTTAAAATTAACGTAGTTTCTTTTAGACGTAGTTGAAAAAATAAGATCTAGGTGATCTAGGTCTAGGTCTAGGTGACTTTGAACCTTCATTAAAAAGAAAAATACTTTACAACCCTAGCAAATTAACTTTAAAAGATATTCCATTTATCTTAATTTCAAAATGGTATAACACGTATTACTTTTTGTCGTTAAAAATAAAATTAATTTTTAATTTTCTGAAATTAGACCTAAAATGAAAATAGCACTATGTACACCACAATACATTTTTCATCCATTAAATATTCAATTCAACAAGTGCAGATATGACAGAAATATTTTTGAATGAAACAGATAATGACGCCATTTCATGTGAGTTAGAGTGAGACAGGTAGAGATGCTATTGCTCGACCAAATTATGTTAGAATGGATTTAAAAAAAGCAATTCGATCAATGAATAAAGTGTAAAATGAAACAAAGATTTTATTAAAATATTTTATTTTAAGTTATAAAAAATGTTCCAATTGTTTGCTTTCAGCATGAATGCAGGCTCTACATTTTTAAAAAAAAAGACCGCTTCACTAATCTTCCGTATCTTTTTAATTAAATTTTTGCAGTAGCTGCTCTAACTTTCTGGCGTAGTTCGGTTATTATTTGAATAGGTTTTGCATTAATTTTGTCTTTTATGCAACCCCAGTAAAAAATCAAGAGGTTTTAGATCTGGAGAGCGAGGTGGCCACACAATTGTACCAAGACGGCCAATCCAATTATCAGGAAATTCATTATGTAGATAGTTCCGTACAGGACGTGCATAATGTGCTGGACAACCATCTTGTTGAAACCACAATTCTTCTAACAAGTCGTTAGAGTCGTGCAAATCGTTTTCGAGGAAATTTAAATAATTCTCACTATTCAAGGTCTCTGGTAATTCAAAAGTGCTAATAATTTGACCATTTATTATTCCACAAAATAATTTTAAATTGGTATTGCGATCGATCCTCTCGCATTAAATGGTGGTATGCCAACCATGAACATTATGAATGTTGAAATAACCATCTTTTTGCATGTTGTTTCATCGGTTCATAACATTTAATCTGAAAATTGCGAATCATCGCTATTTTTTGCTAGCACTATTCTGCTAAAGTTTATTCTAAGAAATAGTCACGCGGTAGTAAATTCTGTATTCATCTCATATGATAGGGGTGGTAAGTATGACGTTTCAAAATTCGATGCACGACAGTTTTAGGTATTGCTGTACTTTAACGAATCGCACGTACTGAAGTACTGGGGTCGTCTTGAATTTAATTCAAAACTACGTCATCGTAGTCCCCTCCGGTCTTCCACTAAGGTGTTCGAAACACCAGATAGTAGTCCCTCCGAATACGCCTGATGGACGAAACGCGGTGATACGGGTGACGTTCGGCATTCGGTTACCTTTCTCGATAAAACCTGCCTGCGGCACTAGCACCACATCCACATTCTCCGTAGATGAAGTGCATGTTTGCATATTCTTCAGCTGCGTACAGATAAGGCATGATTTGGATTACACGAAGTAGCGTAGAAAACACAAATCACTGGTTTTTAACAGCTGCAGAGTTTGCAAAACACAATATTCTGGTGTCACAATCACAAGTCCAGAAGAAAGTTAGGTCAGTAAACAAACAAGAATCAAGTCCAATTTCACAAATTTAAAATTGTTAGTACGGAAACGGGAGCAACACAAATACAAAAGATGCGCGTTAAACAAAGGAGTGTAGTGTATTGACCATTAAAAGATAAACAACCGTCAAAGCGTCACCATCTAATTCAACCAATCACATCATATAGCATCTCTACCTGTCTCGCTCTAACTCACACGCTCCTGTCTTCCGGGTCACCTGTACTAGTGGGTGTCCCTCAGGGCTCGATTCTTGGCCCATTCCTATTTCTAGTGTATATTAATGACTTACCTTCCCTTGTTAATATAATATAGTATTATTTGCTGATGATACTTCCTTGATTTTTAAACTTAAACGTCAATCATTTAAATGTGAAGAAGTGAATAATACTATATTAAAATTAGTGCATTGGTTTAACATTAATAACCTAAATTTACAACACCGAATATTAAAAATCTGAATACCAATGTGTTTTTAAATGGGGAAGAACTGAGCCCTGTTGAATTCACTGTTTTTCTTGGCATCACTCTCGACGCAAAGCTTCAGTGGGGCCCCATATATCCAAACTAGCAAGCAGACTAAGTTCTGCAGCCTATGCTGTAAAAAAGATTAGAGATCTCACTAGTGTCGAGACAGCTAGATTAATTTAAAAAAAAATCAAAAAATATTTATTTCATCAAAAAACGTGTATCCATACAATATTAATTGTTAGAGCTGCCTAGTAAGCATACGAGTATATATATAATTGTGGCAGGCAGCTCCGCCCTTTCATGATGCTTACGTACTATACGTTAGATGTTTCGAGCTTCCTAAAATCCAGAATTTATATTTTTACGAGGTCGCAGTTTACAAGTAGATACAAAAGAAAAACTGTTGTTATAAATCATAATATTCATGGATTAGGGAACACGAGCTGACATTATTTTAAAATAAGTTTTATATTTAAGTACAGAGGTAATCTGGGAGAAACTGAAGTTTATTTCAGTTACTTCCATAGCATAATGTCTTATGGGATTTTGCTATGGGGAAATGCGGCTGATTCAGAAACTATTTTTGTTTTACACAAGAGGGCCATTAGAGCTATTTACAACTTAAAACCGAGAGATTCTCTTAGAGATAAATTTAAAGAAATAAATATATTAACTTTGGCCTCTCATTATATTTACAAAAATTTAATGTATGTTCACAAAAACAAAGGTAGTTTTAGTAAAAAAAAGTGATATACACTCTGTAAACACTAGGAACAAACACAAGCTAGTGATACCAGTTTCTCCACTCCACAGAGTCAGTAATTCATTCTTGGGGCAATGTATACGCTATTACAACAAGGTCCCGGAAAGTGTACAGGCTCTCTCTATTGCCAAGCTTAAATGTTTTGTTAAGCTGGAACTGTATAAAAAGAGTAATTATAATATAAATTAATACATGGTTGACAATAACCCCTGGAAATGAGGCGGTCGTTTCCAAGCAGATTTTAAAATAAATTTTGTAAATAGTTTGTACAACCATTAATGTAAAGTTTACTTTAAAAAAAGTCCCGCTGGATTTCTTGATAGTTCTTCCCAGGACAGAGGGTCTTTTTTTTTTCGAACCAGAGGTAAAGTAAAAAAAAGACTTGATGATTTCTTATATTTACGCGAACACTACACATTGAATAAAACTACTTTTACGGATTATATCGCGTTATAATCCGTAAAAAAAGTTTTATTCAATGTGTAGTGTTCGCGTAAATATAAGAAATTATTATGTAAATCAGTACGGACTGGAAATAGCAAATAAAATACGCCGACTAGAAGATCTCAAGACCAAGCGCGCAAGATACGTAACATCATTAAATTTCTTGAAGATAAATTGAGAGATGCAGAGACCATAATCTCATTCCTACGTGTGTCAAGATATCTACTAAAAAGACATTCGAGGAAGCGCTAAGATCTTAAATCAGGCAAGCAAAAAGTTTTAACGCGATATAATCCGTAAAAGTAGTTTTATTTAATAAAAAAATGACTTTCAATAAGAATTATACATGTGATCTATATTGAATAAAAAATATTCTATTCTATTCTACTCACATGAAATGGCGTCATTATCTGTTTCATTCAAAAACATTTCTATCTCATTTGCACTTGTTGAATTCAATATTTAATAGATGAAAATGTATCGTGGTGTAGGTGTGGAACTGCTTTGATTTAAGGTGTAGATTTTCCTCATTTTCATAAATTTTTCAGTTATAACTGAACTAACTGAGATTCATATTTGCTATTAAAATTTTACATTTATTTTTACTTTAGTCGTGATAAAATCAGTTATTGTGCCTCTCTGTCAGGAAATTCGCAATAGCAGCCCGGAGTCAAATAGATGGCGGTGTTTCACTCCCGTTCCTCGGTAATCACGTAAAAGTGTTGTTCATGCGTCTGATCTCCCTCCAGTCGTGACGTATTACCGTCTCATCAGTCTATGAGAGTGAGAAAATAATAAGTGCACCCTACGCAGGTGGCTAGACCGAATTATGTACTGTAAAAAAGTAATGCAAGAAAAAATGTTCTCTCATACATTGGTCTACTATTAATAAATTTCGCGCATTCGTGATTCATTTTACGCGAAGTGGGCAGAACGCAGCGAATGATTCAGAATCAATTTACAGCATGTTTAATCGATTTGCCTCAAACTAAACAACAAAAATAAAGAGCGACTGTAAAGTTCACTGTCGAGCTACTATATTCGAAAGTTAAGCTTGAAATGATTACTGGGCTTCATGAACAAAATACCAATAAGATAAATTTTCTACTATTTATCAATTCAACTAACAAAAATTAGAAATAAAGTGAAAGAACTTAAATTCAATTTTAGAATTCTCTTTATGATGAAGTAAAGTATCACGACATCATCGCTACCCATGGAAAACGTCCACATGAGCATAGATTTCGAGCTTCGTAAAGGCTTTATATCAATGTTAGCAAGCGATAGCGATGTTAGCAAGGTGGCTAACATCCAAATAAGATTTTGGAGAAAGAGCAGTCTGTTTCGTCGCCGGCCTGTGTTGCTTTATGAGAATAACAGGTTTTTGATTTTATAGCGCTCATTTTAAGGTTCCGCTATCGTACAAAGAACTGTTATAATTCTCGTTTAATTATGTTCTGTCCGTCTGTCTTACTGTGACACAGTTTAGTTTTCCCTTAGATTAAAAATAATAAATATAATTTTTATACGCTTACCTAAATTGGCCTGTTACTTATAGCGGGAGATGTAAAAAATGTGTTTTAAACTTTTCATTGCGAGTGGGATGTGAAATAATATGTAAAAAGTACGTGAAGAAATGTAGCGTTTAAAAACCATCATCATTATCATTACAGCCCTTCACAAGACCTCTGCTGAACATAGGCCTCCTCCAAGGAATGCCACAAAGCACGATCCTGAGCCACCTGCATCCATCGACTAATATCTTACTAGGTCGTCACTCCATCTAGTGGGGGGCCGCCCTACATTTCATCTGCCGGTACGAGGCTGCCACTCGAGAACCTTTCTTCCCCATCGGTAGTCGGTTCTTCGAGCTATATGGCCTGCCTTTTACCACTTCAGCTTATAAATCCATTGGGCTATCTCGGTTACTCTACTGCGTATATGGTACTTTGGTGAATACAATAAAATCTACGTGAAATCGTCTCTGAAAAATACGTCTGTGAAGACGTACAGGATTTTACTAATAAAAACAGATAAAAAAAAGGAATTTTGGCAAGGAAATCTAAGAATGAGTTTCAGGTTTAATGAAACCATTTTTAAATTGGTGCTAGACACATTTTTTGCTGTACGCATTATGAACGACGAAGCAAACAGTGTGGTTCGATTGCGTGGTATGGCGACAACAAAGAGGTGGAGACCAGCCAAGCGAAATGTAGTTTGACACTGAAACATATTGGTTACTTTTAATAATTGCAGAATGATTACACGAAAATTCAGTCCATTTTTCTTCCACTAGTTTTATTCTTAGGACCTTTCTTATAATTTATTTTAGCTTCATTCAACTGATTTATAATATCTGTCTGAAGCTTTAAAAATTCCATGCTTCAAATCAAATTTATTATTAGTTTAATTAAAATATAAATATTTCTAAGTCGATGTTATTACAAATTGCTTCGAAATTTTCTAAACGATAGTATCTTTCTAAGCTTTGGTGAAAGTTGTGCATAGGTTCCCCGTATGTTCAAAATGTCTACTACTACTACACTAAGAAAATTCTAGCAATCTAACACGAAACTATTCTAAGTCCCAATTTAATGAATAATTGCAAGTTAATGCAGCAATATACATACAATTTTTTTCCAATATACTTAAAACAACACAATGTACACTCTTTTTAAACCTTTTCTGCCTGCCGGGTGATATGACGTCGCAGTTGGTTTCTTCTCACACTCCGAAAATCGTCTCGTCGATATTCGTGTTCCGTCGCTATCAACGCTGCCTTTCAATGTTTGTAAATGGAAGATGTATTCTTCTACGACATCCCGACACCTTAACCCGTAGTTACAAAAAAAAGATTTAACAAAAGTCAACCTCAGTCTTAAGTATCCGGCTTGAAGGACCAATGTTCAATGCCTTTTCCAAAACCGTAACCCCAATTTGATTAGTAAATAAAACTTCTCGACATATGGCATGAACGATTATCTATATTTGAAAATTGTCAACTACATAATGTTCTATGAAGCAAACCATACCGTGATATATAACACAAGTGACATCATCTAGTGAATAAAATATTAAATGTAATAAAAAGAACAAACAAGAAATAATTATTTACAAAACCTTACTCACCAGAATAGACGAAATTAATAAATTACAGAAATAAATCAAATTCATTTCCTTCAAACTATTTTCATTCCTTTAACATTCAGGCTTCTTAAAGCCATAACGGTTTAAAGTAGTTAAAAAGTTGTTAACAAGTCTTTCAGATTAATTTATAGCATACTTGTCTTTGTTGTGGTTTTCAAATTGAATAGTATTACCGGCCATTACTAATTTCTAGCTGATAGCTGGCAGAAGTTAAAATTGATCCCGTTTTATAGTTTAAAATTTATAATTAGCAACAATATATGAAGATTTAAGAGCTTAAGTTTTAAATTGGAGACGCACCAGAAAATAATGTAGTGTCATAAGGTTTATATACTTTAGGCTACGTACTCATTGGTTAATTATTTAGAATTTTCAAAAGCAATTTTATATACCTTCGTGATAACGTTTATTTTATATGTATTTACTTTATAAAATTTATCGCGGTATATCAACTGAAAGATCAGCTATAATGTATGCAACTGCAGTCCAAAACGCAGCACATAAATCTAGTTCCTTTGGATCTTCAACATTCATTGTATCTCCTGCACTGTGATGGAACCAGAAATATCTTTCATTAGCATTGTGAAGACTGGCACCGGGTACACCAGTTTGAATTATTACATTTATATCAGACTCCGGGCTGTCATCTTCAACTAAAGTAGAAGCGTTTATAGATGCAAATAAATTTAAAATTTCGGCAATAATGCATCTAGCTTCTTGATTACCAGCTACTGCTAATCCGAGAGGAGCAAACGTACCTTCGTCTGATTCCATTATAAAATTAATATTTGAACTTTCATTTCTATGCCTTTCTTCGTAAGCATACGCGCCAATTAGCCCTAATTCCTCAGCTGTCCAAAATATTGATCTAATAGTTCGTTTTGGTCTCAAATTCAAACGTTTAAGTATAACTGGTGCTGCCCAACTGATGAATAATCCACCTCCATCATCCATAGCTCCTTGACCTACATCCCAGCTATCAATGTGGCCAGAGACAATTACAAGTTTTTCTGGTTTCTCAATTCCCTTCAAGTCAATAATTGTATTTCGTGAAATTTTAGTATCATAAGTTGAAGACATTTTAATATTTAATACAACAGTTTCACCTCGATTATATAACCTCCTTATCAAATCTGCATCTTCGAGTGTAATTGCAGCCGATGGAATTTTAGTTATATTGCAATCATATGACAGAGATCCAGTATGCGGAGAATTAATTGAAAATGGGGTAATCGATCTTACTAACGCTGCCAAGCGCCTTTTCAACTGCTTTTGTAGCTCCTTTCAATCTATATATTACCATCTCACCATACGTTGTAAAAGGTGGATCATAAAGTACAATTTTTCCTTTTATATCGTCGATAGGTGAGGCTTCTAACTTTTCAAAATTTGAGAAAACTATGACTTCTGCGGTGATACCGTCTTCCGGTGTGCTCACACTTTTTCCCAGTCCTAATAGATCAATATTTTTGACTCTAGGTTTAAGCATAGTTATAACTTCATAACCTCGAACCCAACGTGGAACCTGTAAAACACCTTGTATTTAATTTCTGGATTAATAGTATGGAATACAATTAGACTTAACAAAAATTACCACCTCTAATTCCTCGGTAGTAATATCATTAACGCCTTCATTTCGTGTTAACTGAATCATGTAATCTATGGAGTTTTCCAATATTTCAGAACCCGAGGGTCGAGCGCCAAATGTATCTACAAATTTGGCTAATCTGAAAAATATATTTGATAATGAGTATTTTGTTAGTTTGTATGAGTGTTTTATTAATTAAAAACAAAAATTAAATATTTCGGGTTCTTTATTATTTCGCATTTAAATTCACTACATGATCAAATACGAAAAGGTCACTCATAGGTCTTATATATATTATAAACGTACTTTTCTTACACCGCCACTACCTACTATCGTGGTAATACTATGGGTGGTATCATATAAATTAAAGGAGCAAATTCCATCCCTAAGGGTGGAAAAACAGGGTATGAAGTTGTTAATGTACATATTTAAATGATACGAGGGGTGATCCAAAAGTAATGATAATGAAAATAAAACACGGCAATTAAAGTTAAAATAATAATTTATTTTTCTACATAGTCTCCTAACAAATCAATACATTTAGTCCATCTTTTTTCTAAACCCAGGATTCCCTTTGAAAAAAATTCTTTTTCTTGACCCTCCCAAAACGCTTCAACAGCGGCCATTACTTCGTTATAGTCTTAGAATTTCTTGCCTCGGAGGCGTTCCTTGAGCCGAGGAAAGAGGTAGAAATCACTAGGAGCTAGATCTGGCGAATAGGGAGGGTGTTCGAGCAGTTCGAATCCCGTTTCTTGAATGGCAGCCATCGCAACTGCGGCTTTGTGAGCCGGTGCGTTGTCTTGGTAAAACAGCACTCCAGCTCGCAGTTTGCCGCGTCTTTTTTCCTTAATGGCCTCCCGTAATTTTCTTATTTGCTCTGCGTAGTAAGAGCTCGTAATAGTGACTCCCTTTTCAAATATTCCACCATAATTATGCCTTGAGCGTCCCAAAAAACAGATGCCATAACCTTTCCCGCCGAACTTAACTTTGAATTTCTTTGGCGTCGGTGAGGAGGCTCGCTTCCAAGTCATCGATTGTTGTTTCGTTTCAGGATCAAAATGGTGAATCCAGGTCTCGTCCATAGTCACAAAACGGAACAAAAAATGTTCTTGATCTGCTTGGAAGTTTTCGAGATTGACCCTCGAAATGTCAACTCGATTTTTCTTTTGCTCGTCGGTCGCAGAGACCTTTTTCATATGCAACTCGTTCGCAAGGATTCTTTGAACGCTGCCCTATGAGATCCCTGTGACCTCAGCTACATGCCTGATGGTCACTCTTCGATCTGCCAACACAACATCTTCGAATTTTTTCACGTTGTCTTCAGTGAGGGACGTGGATGGGCGTCCTTCGCGATGTTCATCTTCAGTGGATGTTCTGCCCAACTGTAGAATATGGAGGAGCAGAGTCCCCCAATGTTTCCACTAAGTCACTGTGTATGTCTTTTGAAGACATTTTTTTCAAACAGAGGTACTTGATGACAGCTCTAATTTCGTTTTTCTCCATGTTGATGTTATCTCTTTGACAGTTCGTATTCAAATGAATGTATCTCCCGGAAATCATGATTTATTTATATGATTTTTTAGGCTCACGTAGTGAGTATATAAACAAACAAAAATAGTGGGATATTCCGTTGGTACAGAGGGTGCAGAAAGATTTGTTTCATAATTTCCATAATAACCAAGATAAGGCACGCCTTCTAGCTGTTTCGACTAAGGAATCTAGTCACTGGTTACACGCTTTACCATCAAGTAATCTCGGCACATTACTTGATGGGGAAAGCTGCGCATCGCTGTAGGAATCCGACTAGGAGCGGCGATATGTCAACCCCATCAGTGCCCCTGTGGCAGCAGCGTCGACAAGTTTGGGCTCCACGGACTTTCTTGTAACAAAAGTGCTGGTAGGTTTTCACGGCACAGTTCTTTGAACGATGTCATCCGAAGGACTCTTGTCTCTATAAATGTTCCTCGGTTTTAGAGCCTTGTGGAATATTTAGAGACGATGGCAGGAGACCCGACGGTATGACATTGGTCCCTTGGGAGAGGTAAAGCCTAGTGTGGGATGCTACTTGCGTAGACACTTTGGCGGCCTCTCATCTCAGGGGTACCTCGTTCAGAGCCGGAGCGGCATCAGAGGCAGCTGAACTGAGTAAGTGGCGCAAATATGAGTCTCTGAGAGATGACTACATATTTGTGCCATTTGTTGTAGAGACTATCGGTCCGTGGGGTCCACGTGCGATGAAGTTCTTAAAGGAACTCCATCCGCGGCTGGTTGTTGCTGCTGGTGATAAGAGGGCTGGCTCTTTTCTCGCTCAAAGGCTAAGTATAGCCATTCAGCGGGGAAACGCAGCCAGCGTTCTTGGCACGATACCGCGTGGAGTAGGACTGTTTGATAATTAAATTACTAGTTTTAGTTTTTGACGTGACAACGTCTTATAAATTGGTTTGCCGGGTGACACTTCAAGAAACTGCGTTACGCTCCGCTCACGTTATGCGCTCACAATGAGAGCGAGTGAGAGGCACGCGTCCCTTCCACTCGGGCATGGTTAGCCCGCCTAAGAGCGAGAGAGACAGACATAATAAAATTATTTTACCACTCAAAGTCGTTGTCACGTAAAACTTTCGCCCGTATACCGACTTTACAGGCAACCAATTTTTTTTTTTAATTATAGTTTTTAATATTGTATATAATAAAATATTGTATATTGTGTTATGTAAATAAATGTATATTTTTAAATTGGTCAGTGCTAGACACATTTTTTGCTGTACGCATTATGAACGACGAAGCAAACAGTGTGGTTCGATGGCGTGGTATGGCGACAACAAAGAGGTGGAGACCAGCCAAGCGAAATGTAGTTTGACACTGAAACATATTGGTTACTTTTAATAATTGCACAATGATTACACGAAAATTCAGTCCATTTTTCTTCCACTAGTTTTATTCTTGTCTCAATATTACGAGCTGTTTATCGTTCTTTAGGACCTTTCTTATAATTTATTTTAGCTTCATTCAACTGATTTATAATTTCTGTCTGAAGCTTTATAAATTCCATGTTTCAAATCAAATTTATTATTAGTAAAATACAAATTTTTCTTAGTCGATGTTATTACAAATTGCTTCGAAATTTTCTAAACGATAGTATCTTTCTAAGCTTTGGTGAAATTGGGCATAGGTTCCCCCTATATTCAAAATGTCTACTACTACTACACTAAGATGTTCTAATAATTCTAGCAATCTAACATGAAACTTTTCTAAGTTAATGCAGCAATTTACATACAATTTTTTTTCAATATACTTAAAACAACACAATGTACACTCTTTTTAAACCTTTTCTGCCTGCCGCGTGATGTGACGTCGCAGTTGGTTTCTTCTCACTCTCCGAAAATCATCTCGTCGATGTTTGTGTTCCGTCGCTATCAGCGTTGCCTTTCAATGTTTGTAAATGGAAGATGTATTCCTCTACGACATCCCGACACCTTGACCCGTAGTCGTAAAAAAAAGATTTAACAAAAGTCATCCTCAGCCTTAAGTATCCGGCTTGAAGGACCAATGTTCAATGCCTTTTCCAAAACCGTAACCCCTATTTGATTAGTAAATAAAACTTCTCGACATAAGGCATGAACGATTATCTATATTTGAAAATTGTCAACTACATAATGTTCTATGAAGCAAACCATACTTTAATAAATTATAGAAATAAATCAAATTCATTTCCTTCAAACTATTTTCATTCCTTTAACATTCAGGTTTCTTAAAGCCATAACGGTTTAAAGTGGTTAAAAGTTGTTAACAAGTCTTTCAGATTAATTTATAGCATACTTGTCTTTGTTGTGGTTTTCAAATTGAATAGTATTAACGGCCATTACTAAGTTCTAGCTGATAGCTGGCAGAAGTTAAAATTGATCCCGTTTTATAGTTTAAAATTTATAATTAGCAACTATATATGAAGATTTAAGAGCTTAAGTTTTAAATTGGAGACGCACCAGAAAATAATGTAGTATCATAAGGTTTATATATTTTGGGCTACGTAATCATTGGTTTATTATTTAGAATTTTCAAAAGCAACCTTCGTGATAACGTTTATTTTATATGTATTTATTTTATAAAATTTATCGCGGTATATCAACTGAAAGATCAGCTATAATGTATGCAACTGCAGTCCAAAACGCAGCACATAAATCTAGTTCCTTTGGATCTTCAACATTCATTGTATCTCCTGCACTGTGATGGAACCAGAAATATCTTTCATTAGCATTGTGAAGACTGGCACCGGGTACACCAGTTTGAATTATTACATTTATATCAGACTCCGGGCTGTCATCTTCAACTAAAGTAGAAGCGTTTATAGATGCAAATAAATTTAAAATTTCGGCTATAATGCATCTAGCTTCTTGATTACCAGCTACTGCTAATCCAATAGGAGCAAACGTGCCTTCGTCTGATTCCATTATAAAATTAATATTTGAACTTTCATTTCTATGCCTTTCTTCGTACGCATACGCGCCAATTAGCCCTAATTCCTCAGCTGTCCAAAATATTGATCTAATAGTTCGTTTTGGTCTCAAATTCAAACGTTTAAGTATAACTGGTGCTGCCCAACTGATGAATAATCCACCTCCATCATCCATAGCTCCTTGACCTACATCCCAGCTATCAATGTGGCCAGAGACAATTACAAGTTTTTCTGGTTTCTCAATTCCCTTCAAGTCAATAATTGTATTTCGTGAAATTTTAGTATCATAAGTAGAAGACATTTTAATATTTAATACAACAGTTTCACCTCGATTATATAACCTCCTTATCAAATCTGCATCTTCGAGTGTAATTGCAGCCGATGGAATTTTAGTTATATTGCAATCATATGACAGAGATCCAGTATGCGGAGAATTAATTGAAAATGGGGTAATCGATCTTACTAACGCTGCCAAAGCGCCTTTTTCAGCTGCTTTTGTAGCTCCTTTCAATCTATATATTACCATCTCTCCATACGTTGTAAAAGGTGGATCATAAAGTACAATTTTTCCTTTTATATCGTCGATAGGTGAGGCTTCTAACTTTTCAAAATTTGAGAAAACTATGACTTCTGCGGTGATACCGTCTTCCGGTGTGCTCACACTTTTTCCCAGTCCTAATAAATCAATATTTTTGACTCTAGGTTTAAGCATAGTTATAACTTCATTACCTCGAACCCAACGTGGAACCTGTAAAACACCTTGTATTTAATTTCTGGATTAATAGTATGGAATACAATTAGACTAAATCAAAATTACCACCTCTAATTTCTCAGTAGTAATATCATTAACGCCTTCATTTCGTGTTAACTGAATCATGTAATCTATGGAGTCTTCCAATATTTCAGAACCCGAGGGTCGAGCGCCAAATGTATCCACAAATTTGGCTAATCTGAAAAATATATTTGATAATGAGTATTTTTTTTTAGTTTGTATGAGTGTTTTATTAATTAAAAACAAAAATTCAATATTTTGGGTTGTTTATTATTTCGCATTTAAATTCACTACATGATCAAATACGAAAAGGTCACTCATAGGTCTAATATATATATCATAAATGTACTTTTCTTACACCGCCACTACCTATTATCGTGGTAATACTATGGATGGTATGATATAAATTAAAGGAGCAAATTCCATCCCTAAGGGTGGAAAAACAGGGTATGAATTTTATGAAGTTATGAAGTTGTTAATGTACATATTTAAATGATATTTTTAAAGGGAGAACATATTATGAGTAAGTATTTTTAAACATATTGGTTCAATAACAACATGTAAGAATACAAGAAATTCTAGGTTAGTGCTTAGAAGAGTAATTTAACGATATAATATTGTTTGTGAATCACAATCAACAATTTCGATAATAAATTACGTTAAAATTTTATGCAGATGCTTATTAACTAAACTTGGAAAAAAGTATAAAGTAATACACTAAAAAAATTAAAATTTCCATGTAATAGCTTCAGAAGTCGGTGTTGAGACATTGTGTATCGAATAATTAAATGCTGACTTTACTGTTTACGAGAGTCATTACGAATGGTCTCGCACGCAGACTCGACGACTTCCAGCCTCCCGAACAAGCCGGTTTCGAAAAGGCTTTAGTACCATAGACCAAATACATACCCTTAAGCAAATTGTACACAAGAGCGAAGAGTACAATCTGCCACTTTGTCTTGCTTATGTGGACTATGAGAAAGCCTTTGATTTCGTCTGTACTTGGGCAGTGCTACAGTCTCTTTTGCGGTGCCAAGTTGACTGACGGTATAACGAAGTACTGAAGTGTTTGTATGGTAGGGCTACCATGTCTATCTCTTTTTCGCATGAGAAAATACCTACACATACCCGTCTCGCGGGGGCAAGGACGGGTGACTGTGTATGTGTAGGCATTTCTTCGTGAAAAAAAAGACAACCATCAAAAAATGTGCTGGAGTCAATGCTACTGTCAATGATGGGTCACTAGGAAGCACACAACATAAAGGGCGGCTATTCAATTTGCGGTGATAATCAATTAAATTTAAAATATGTTTCTTATAAATTATGATTTGGTTGAGCGAAATTTAAATTCCAGTTAGATAAACGGCCACCCCATCTTATGATTTCATCCTTTAGAAATGGTTTTAAGCGTTGAAAAGTGTGGCTACAAACTTTGCCTGACTGATTGTAACCTTACAATCTCGTCTTAAAAGTGTAAACGTTGAAGTTCACGAAATATTAACAATTCTGTATAGACATATTCGGCTGCCGTAATATAATGACGTGGCGGCTAAAAGCTATTCAAAACGACAAACGTAAATGACGCTACGCAATAATTTTGACCAGGAAGAGAAACGACTTCCTAGAATAATGATGGGAGAAACTTCTCTGATTGCGAATACTTCAAGTATTCGCAATCAGAGAATGTTTCTTCTCTTCCAGAAGTTGTGATATTGAAGAAGGGCTAAAATCCACTATGGGCCATTGCGAGGGTTCTGACTAAACCCAAGAAGGTCCATGAAACCAAAGCGGATGATCTATAGTTTGCACCGGAGTAAGTCCACGCGACAAACTGTCGGCAGGATTTTCTGCACCGTACACATGATAGAAGTTTTGCGATATTAACTCGCTTTGTATCTTGGCTACTCAATTTGTGACGAAATCACAGCGATGGGGCGAAGAATGAACCCAACATAAAGCAACTGTTGTGTCCGAAAAGGCAGATATTTTATCGATTTTGATGCGACTATTGCATTCACTAACAATAGTTGTAATAAGCTTAGCAAGAACCAAAATTGCACAAAACTCGAGGCGTGTGAGAGACACAACCTTATGAGAGGAAAGTTTTCTCTCATAAGGTTGTGTCCGTGTCAGCCACGGTGGGCGGAGCGTTACTTACAGGTTTGCTCAACCTGGACGCGGCATTATTTTCAAAATGTAGCATAGTGTGATGTCTACTGCGACACTTATTACACGCTGAACTAGACTTACAATTAGAAACACGATGTTTTTACTCAAGCAATTTAAGCACACATTATTATATAAGAAAAATGGTTTAACATTCTATTGTGGTAATTCAGAATGTATGGCACAATTCACTATTCTGTGTTAGTCTATATTTTAATGTTACCGTTACCGTTACAGTCTATTAAAGTTCACTGCTGAACATAGGCCTCCCCCATAGATTGCCTCATAGGGGAATATTTTCCATATTTGCCACACTTAGCAAGCGGGTTGGCAATCACAGTTTTTTATTTTTAGTCGTTATTAGAAAGACGCTGCTGCCCATCTCCTGATTTGTTTCCCTCTGTCACCTCTTACGACACACACGGGATGATATGGGGGTAGTGGATATTCTTATACCGCCACTACACGGTCGTATATTTTAATGAATTGTACAAAACTAAGTTGTGGTAGAAAAAGCATGAAAGTCTGCGTGCGAGACGATTCGCAATGACTCTCGAAAACAGCACGTAGACACGGCTCAGAAGGGAAATTGGTCTGTAGTTCTTCAAGAGAGCCTTGTCGCCTTTCTTGAAGAACAAGACCACCGCACTTCTGCTCTACGCCTCCGGTGTAGTGCCACCATGGAGGACGGAATTAAAGAGCTTCTGAAGGACTTCAAGTACCGGTTTTCCACCCGCTTTCAGAAGCCGCTGTGATTCCATCCTCACCCGGGGACTTGCCGTTTTTAAAGTGCTAGAGATCCATTCTAATCTTGTTCAGACTGACGTCCGAAATATCACCATAATTGTGTCGGATAAGACTTGCTCTGGGATCGTTACTCACACTTGCGTGTAGCTCCAACGATGATGTGTACAACTGCCCATAGAACCTCTCAATCTCACTCAAAATCTCAGGTGTCCCGGAAATGATGCTGCCACACTCAGTTTTCAGTTTTGACAGTTGGCTCTTTCTGGCAGACAGATCTCTGGCAAATACTTTGAAGCCCTGGTTCCGCTCGATCGCTTCTTCAATACGAGCTGTACTGAAGTTGCGTTAGCTTCGCCGCATACATTTGGAGATCGGTCTGTTCAGTTGATTGTATGCTGTCAAATCTGCGGAAGACTGCAGCTTCATTTCACGTCTAACAGCCATAAGATTGAGAGTGTGATCGGAGAGTTTTTGTGTTCTTCTGCGGCGGGTCTTGCAAAACTTAGCTCAGACCGCATGGACAGTTTCCACGAGCTTGTCAATCATATCGTCCACTGAATTGCAATTTTCTAGGCACTGAAAACGGTTTTGTAACTCGAGCTAAAAGGTTTCGGGACTTTGGATTAGAGCACGAGGGGTACGGAGCGTTGACCTCAATAGTTCCCCCTAACGGATAGATCTTAAGATGAACATGGACAAAACAAAGATAATGTGTAGCGTCCATGTCACACCTATGCCGGTAGGTGGTGGTAGCACTAAGCTCGAAGTTGTTGACGAGTATATTTACCTGGGGCAAATAGTCCGACTACGTAAGTCCAACTCGACCGAGAGGTCATTCGACGAATTCAACTCGGCTGGGCAACGTTCGTGAAATTACGACAGATCTTCTCGTCAGGTATACCTCAAAACTTGAAAACTGGCCGTCTGAGGAAGCTCAACGTCGCTCAGCGAACTATGGAGAGGGCTATGCTCGGGGTTTCTCTGCGTGATAAACTTAGAAATTAGGATATCCGTAGTAGAACCAGAGTGACTGACATAGCCCAACGGATTAGTAAGCTGAAGTGGCAATGGGCCGACCATATAGCTTGAAGAACCGACAACCGATGGGGAAAAAAAATTCTCGAGTGGCAGCCTCGTACCGGTAGGCGAAGTGTAGGGTTACCCCCCACACGATGGAGTGACGACCTGGTAAGACATGCAGGAAGTCGATGGATGCAGGTGGCTCAGGACCGTTCTTTGTAGCATTCCTTGGGATAGGCCTTTGTTCAGCAGTGGACTTGTGAAGGGCTGTAATGATGATGATGATGGGTTTTTCTACTTTACTCTGTACATATTTTTACTTCAACTTCAACAGTCGCGTGCGCGCGCTCGTACGACTTGGGTGTGTTACCTTTTACGTTGCGTTAACGAGCGCATTTTCAATAAATATGACGAAAGTTGTGAAGTGCAATATATGTAACATCGTCATCGACGAGATGTTGTCATATATACAAAATAATTTGTACGTGGTATACGTACGTGTGTATTTGTACGTCGAAATTCACTAGTGAGTATATTAAGAATTCTTATAGAAGTATTAAGTATTAAGAATTCTTAATACAAAGACACTTCTGTTTAAGTCAATCCCAACGGACAAAAGAAAAATATTACGAAAAAATAAAGGGAAAGAAAGGAGTGACGTAGCAGATATTATAAACTTATTTAAAACTACTGAGCCAGACATTATCCCAATTTTTGTGGCAAAACAATTTACCGCTAATCTTGTGGGATCATTTGGATTGCTCTAAACTGTTGAAGGACATGATAACGACGAAGACTCAAATCGAAGGCATAAAGTCGACTTATGCTACGCTGGAGTGTGTGAATGAATTAAGAACGGAAGTTTATCGGAACTGATTCCCTACTGCCATCGGCTTTAAAAATGAAGATGAAACGAGGTGCGTAGCTAGACAGTGGCCCGATGGGACTCTCACATGATTATGATGTATTGACCAATGAGATAAGTACAAAAAACATAAATGAATCATTGAACAAGAAATCGCCTTCGACGCAATCTGAAAAATTGAGGGTAAAACGAGATGAGCAAACGAAAAATAAAATAAACGACCGGCAATGGTCATCGGTTGAACGGGTTCAGGCAAGCGCAGGTGCAGGCCGCAGCGAGGGAGGAGTACGGCCAAACGTTAGTCAGGAGACGAGCGCTCGAACCGTTTCAACGGTGACGTCAGATGCATTGAGCACGACTCCACAGTTAGCGGATCAGCTGACCACTACTGATAAGGCAAGCGATAGATGCGCGTTAGAAATGTGTGAATCTGAACGCTCGCAAAATATTAACAGTGAAGAGTGGCAAAAAGTGGTATATCATAAAAAACAAAACAAATATCGTAACGTGGGAAAGTCGAGAAAAACAAGAGACTTAGAATGAACCTTCAGAGCTGCCGATAGGAAAATTCTTATGTTCATTACGAATGTGCATGTCTCTGCAACAGAAAAGACATACATAACCATATTTATAGTAAGACAAAGGAAATAGTGTCTCTAGAGAAAATAAATATGAAAGTGGAACGAGGACACAAAGTATATAATTTTTAATATCAGAGGCTAATTTATCGAGATACATGGACGAAACGCTATAGCCTGAAGGTGTAATTTTCCGACGGTTTGTAAACTTTAAGTACAGAAAAACGAATGTTACAAGTTCTGCCAGCGTAGACGGTTCAAACAAACCAAATAATGGATAGTTCCCGATTTAGACTTGCCACTTTTAATTGTAAATTATAAAACGATCAATAGACGATGTCCGATTACTATGCCGTTCTTGTGATGTGGTGTGTCTTCAGGAAACATGGCTAATGTCGCACGACTTACCCTACATCGGCACCATTGACAGCTGTTTCGGATACGCGGCGACATCAGCGATGGATACGCCTACGGGCATCCTTAGAGGACGTCCGTATGGGGGAACTGCAGTGTTGTGGCGATATAGTGCGTTTCAGCAAGTGTCGGTATTACAGTGCAATAATAGCCGTATTTGTGGTATAAACATTACAACGTGTGATAGACCTGTGATCGTAATGAGTGTCTATATGCCAACAAATTCGGTAGATAATTTACCAGAATTTATAGACTGTTTAAGTGCGGTAAATGCGAATGTTGACGAATACGGAATTGATGCTGTATTTATTTTGGGAGACTTTAATGCGGACCCGGGTGAGTTGTTTCACAATAAACTTATTAATATGTGTAATGACTTACTGTGGTAATGTGTAGATACAGAGATATGAGGGTTAAACTCAGGCACGTTTACTTTTATTAGTGATATGTTCGGGACATGCAGTTGGCTGGATCACTGTATTACTCAGTCGGCAAAGCAGTATGTAATTAATGTTAATATAATATATGACACTCAATGATCGGACCACTTCCCGCTTATTATACATTGCAACTTAAAATTACTAACCCCTAAAATATTGCCTAAAATTATGAATGCTAATAAAGATATATAATGAGGTGAAAGAAGTGTTGAACAAATCTCTGTGTATACCAGTGAGTGTCATAAGAGACTGAGATTGATTGACTTTCCTTCGGATTGTGTGAGCTGTGCTGATCGTGCTTGTAATGACCGTGGTCACTGGCATACTCTAGATACACTTTACACCGACATTGTGACCGCCCTTCGTGACGCAGCGGTGGCAAGTCGTAGAAGCAGGAGAGGGGGTGGGAGTGGCTCGCGCATAGTGGGTTGCGCGGAAAGCCAAACTCGGGTCCTCTTTACTGAGAAATGTGTGAAAGCAGACGAATTTTCAAATCCAGATTAAAGTGGTGCCAAGACCACCAAGAACAAATAAAAATGGACTCTCTTGCGGAAAAGCATTCAAAGGGGAACTTTAAGGGCTTCTGGAAAAACACTAGTAAAATGAATGTACGGCCTGGCCTTCCTGTAAGCGTTGATGGCGTTAACGACCCCAAGGACATTGCAAATGTCTTTAGGGACCATTTTTCTATGAAATTGCCAATGGGCCCGGCTGGGGGGGTGCCCAATAGTAACATGAGTAGTCAAGTTGTAACGACCTCGTTTCTTGCGAAAGATATTTCAAAAGCTATAAAAAGTATATTAAGAGGTAAGTCACCGGGACATGGCGGTCTTAGTATTGAGTACCTGCAGTACGCTGCGCCACATGTCGCGAGGGTATTAGCTATATTCTATTCCCTGTGCATGAGCCATTCTTACTTGCCAGCCGATTTTATGAGGACAGTTGTAGTGCCTGTAGTGAAAAATAAAACTGGTGATCTAACCGACAAAAGTAACTACAGGCCTATCTCCCTTGCCACTGTCATAGCAAAAGTTTTTGACGAGTTGCTTAAAGCACAGTTAAACAAACACGTGAAGCTGAATGATAACCAGTTCGGGTTCTGTCGAGAGAAAGTGCAATATTGTGTTTTAAGCATACCGTTAAATACTATACAAACCGCAAGACGCCCGTATAAGCCTGTTTCCTGGACTTGTCTAGGCCTTTTGATTTAGTTCAATACGACCGTTTATGGGATAAACTTACCCGAGGAACTCATCAGCGTATTACATCAGCGTATTCACACCAATCTAACAGCGTGCGTTGGGCGGGTGCAGTGTCGGATCCGTATCGGCTCGAATGCGGAGTCAGACAAGGCGGATTAACATATCCGACACTTTTAATTTGTATATGAACGATTTGGTCGACGCTCTCAGCAGCCAGCGGGTCGACTGCCATATCGACGGCGTGTGTGTTAACAATCTGAGTTACGTTGACGACATGGTTTTACTGAGTACGTCGACAGGAGTATGCGAGTGGACACGGTCTAAAGTACAATGTGAAAAAAAGTCAATGCATGGTCTTTAAGGCAGGTACCAAGTGTCCCCAGGATTTACCACCGGTATTATTGAATAGTGTGCCCCTAGAGGTTGTCAATCAATTTAAGTATCTGGGACATATAATAACTAATGACCTCAAGGACAATGCGGACATTGAGCGGGAGCGGAGAGCGTTGTCCATGAGAGCTAACATGATAGCCCGCAGATGTACGCGATGCTCACAGGAGGTAAAAATTACACTATTTAGAGCTTATTGTACATCACTCTATACATCCAGCCTGTGGGCAGACTATAACAAGCGAAGTTACAACGATCTCCGCATCCTGTACAATAACGCTTTCAGGGTGATCTTGGGGCTGCCCCGCTTCTGCAGTGCCTCTGGCATGTTTGCAGGGCGCGCACTGCCTTCTTTCATGCGACCATGCGTAAGCGGTGCGCGTCACTGGTGCGCAGAGTGCGGGCCAGCTCCAATATTGTCCTGAAAATGATAGGAGACAGATTGGACTGTGCTATGATCCGGCATTGCTGCGACAAACATGTCCCAGTAATTGTGGGAGCGAGAAGGTACTAATAATAATTATGTGTAATTTGTATTTATTGTATTTTAATGTATTTTAATTGTATTTTAATGTATTTTAATAACATATTATTATTTTTATTATCAATCAATCAATGTATTTCAATTATATGGATCTTATGTTATCTGAAATAAAATTAATTTTAATTGAATTGAATTTGAATTAAAATAGAAGTATTTACTGTAATGGAATACTTTTCCTTTTGGTAACATAAAAATACTTATATTTTATTCATCAATAATAGCGCATCATGTTATATAAAATACAATATAGAGATAAAACGCCATGATATCGTTACAATCTATTCTATAAAGCTAAGGGCACTTACTCGTCGTATGTCTTCCCCTTGAATGGGCCGGAGACGTATTCGATAATATCTTTGACGACAGTATCATAAGAAGCAATTTCATCTGCCACAGCACCGATATTACAAGATCTCAATTCAGAGTAGGTTTTCCTTTTTATGTTGGTGCATTGTGTTTGCAATACAAGAATTAAAAATAAATACGTTTTTGTCATAGGAACGACCATTATTACATTTACGAACAAATATTTATTTACGTACTTTAAAGCGCGTCGTCACTCCGGCTTTAACGATAAAAGAATGAAAGTGAATAACGATACAAATATGAAAGTGACCTATTTTGTCACCGCCTATCATTAGAATTATTGAATATGTATGTTTTATTTAATACTAGTTTAGTGATGCTGTATGAACGAGGCGTATAATTTAATCAAATGCGTATGATATATAAAATACATTCCTTTAAAATGTGGTCACAGAAGATTAATAGGACAGGGGAATTGATTACAGCAAAGCATTAATACTTTATTGTAATTATTACGCTCCACTTCCTTAATTAATTTATTGTTAGTTAATTAGGAGCCGTGGTAGCTCAGATGGTTAGCACTCGCTGTAAATTTCACAGTACGCGAGCAACCCGGGTTCGATCCCCGCCGACACCAATGAAATTGTTGATTGCAATTTTAAGTGCTGATTTACCACGTGCTCGACGGTGAAATAAACATACATTACATTACAACCCTTCACAAGTCCACTGCTGAACAATTATTTTTTATTTTCATTGTCTACTTAATCTACCAAAATTATCAAATATTTCTACTAAAAGTAATTGAATCATCACCAGTGTGGGGGCTTAAGAGAATTCATTACCCCCCGTTTTGTCCCGTCGGTGTCATACCAAAAAGAATTTGTGCTTAAACTAATTGCAAAATACCCAGACCGGTGGCGGGAAACAGCGTCAAAGTTGCGAGACGTCTGGCACTGCGAACGTCTATTCTGCTAAAGCAAATACATATAATGGAAAAGGACCAAATTATCCAGAGATAGTATTTTACGTGGTGATGATGAATAATGAGAAGAGTGTAATATTTAAACCTGCTTTGGGCTACCAAGCCCAGAGGCAAAGCGCTCGCTGTAAATTTTACAGTACGCTAGCAACCCGGGTTCATTCCCCGCTGGCACTAATGTAATTGTTAAATACAATTTGAGTGCTGCTAACCACGTGCTCGGCGGTAAAAGAAAACATCGTGAGGAAACCGGTACTTCTGAAGAATGTATTATACTCTGAAGGTCTGAAGACATGTGAAGTTCGTGCCCACACCCATAGCAGTGCGTGAGACTAATTATTACACCATAAACCTTTAAAAAAAAGAGAGGAGGCCTGTGGGTCTGTCTAGTTAGGTAACACTGGGAGACATTCCATCTTGGTTCTCAAGGCTTTCTTTGAAGTTAGTTGCAGGTGTCCATAGGCTATAGTAGCCACTTACCACTAGGCGAACTTGTTTGTCACTGTATTATAATAGCAATAATATTTCTAATACACAAGTAAATGATACACTTAGGAGCGAGGTGTTCTCAGAGTGTAGTGTAAATGTGATAAGTGATCTCATGTTTGCTATGACCTATCCAGCAGTTTGTCAATCACGTGCACATTTTAAGTAAATGCTATGATTTTTAACCGGCTTCAAAAGAGAAGGAAGTTCTCAATTCGGTTGTTTATATTTTTTTTATGTACTCGTATGTTCGGGCATAACTCTGTCATATATAGACGGATTTGAAAAATTCTTTTTGTTCAAAAGAACTTTATTCTGATGATTTATGATGATGAGTTTTGGAGAACGACAACGGAACTCTTCAATAAATGCCTGCAAATCATTTGCAATTGCTGCTATCGCATGTCTATGCATTGTTTACGTAATCACACAACATAACATCACGCCTGTACTAATTAATTGAGTTAATTGCAATTTTAAAGTGCTGATTTACCACGTGCTCGGCAGTTAAGGAAAACATCGTGAGGAAACCTGCATGTCTGAGAAATAAGAAAAAAAATCGAAGACATGTGAAGTTCGCCAACACGCATTGGGGCAGCGCGGCGGACATTTCCTTGCCCTAAAAGCCTCTCAGAAATGAGGGGAAGCCTGTGCCCAGCAGTGGGACGTATATAGGCTGTAACTTTAACTTTAACCTTAATTTACTATCCCAAGTATATAGTATATTTTTAAAATCGGATATACCTATTAGATTAAAATGGCTCGTTATTTAATTACTAGAGAAGTACTTCATAATCGGAAGTAATAACCGGCCAAGTGCTAGTCGGACTCGCACATGAAGGGTTCCATATCACCGTAATATACGTTTCTAGTAGGGGAGCCCCTTTTAATTTTTAATTAATTTCTATATTTATTATTTGTTGTTATAGCGGCAACAGAAATACACATTCTGTAAAAATTTCAACTGTCTATCTATTACGGATATCCTCATTTCTAAGTTTATCACGCATAGCTCGCTGAGCGACTTTGAGCGTCCTCATATGGCCAACAGTGAAGGACCACGTCTCAGTTCCATAGGTCATCACTGGCAACACGCACTGGTTGTACAGTCTCGTTTTCAAGTTTTGAGGTTTACCTGACGAGAAGATGTGCCGTAATTTCCCGAACGCTGCCCAATCGAGTTGAATCCGTCGATTTACCTCTCAGTCGAAGTTGGACTTACCTAGTCGGACTATTTGTCCCAGGTAAACATACTTGTCAACACCTTCGAGCTTAGTGCTCCCAACAACTACCGGCATAGGTGTGACATGGACGTTATACATGATCTTTGTTTTGTCCATGTTCATCTTAAGACCTATCCGTTGGGAGGCACTATTGAGGTCATTGAGCATAGTGCTTAGGTCCTCCAGCGATTCTGCCATAAGGACTATATCGTCGGCAAATCGAAGGTGAGTGATGTACTCGCCGTTGATGTTAATACCGTATCCTTTCCAGTCCAGTAGCTTGAAAACGGTTTCCAATGCAACGGTGAAGAGTTTCTGGGATATTATGTCACCCTGTCTTACACCTCTCTGCAGTTGGATAGGTTTCGTACCCTGGTTCTGTACTCGGATAGCCATCGCAGCCCTACTGTACAAACACTTCAGCACTTCGATATACCAGAGTAGAACCAGAGTGACCGACATAGCTTGTTAGCTAGTTGTTGTCTTTTATTCGACTCATAACTCCCGTGTCTACATACCACAACAAAAGCAAATTTCGTCGCCTTGGAGGCCAATGGAGCTAAGCCACAATTTTTGCGAAATGGAGTTAAGTGCATTAAATTAATAATATTAACTACTTAAATAATTGTGAGTTCATAAGATTACAAGCAATTGATGTGCCTATATATTTTTTGTGATTATTCAGTGTGTGGTTAATATTATATATTTATCACGAGGACAAAAGATGGTTGCGGCGGTTTTTGATCTAGACAATCAAAACAATCAATGTATGTACATACTTATGTTTTTATTAATATACATCTAATTATTTTAAAATACTACTAGGTGACATACAAATTTGCTATAATTATATAGGTATACTTACCCACATTTGATTTTAATTTTTATTGTTTTAGTATTTGAAGATAATGACGAAAACTCGTATCATGTACTTCAAACTGTGCCTCCAACAGTTGAGACAACAGATGGTTCTAGTGTACTCACAGAACAAACAGGTTAATATACATATATAATATTATCTAGGGTAATCTAGCTATAAATTTTCTTTCAAATCTAGAATTTTAACAACTGTATTTATTTGTTGTAGACTTTACAAAGTTTGTAGGTATTTTTGAATCTTGTTGTAGCTCACCAGACATATTTTCAGGTAAAAATAATAATGCCCTTTCAGGACATGGTTACAATTTTTCTTGTTTATACTTTCAGGTTCTATAATTGATCGTGATCCCTACTTTACCTCTGATTCTGAAAATGATCCAATGTACCAGGCTGTACCGAGAGTTTCAGAGACTACTTCTGAAAATATATCCAACAGTTCTGAAGAAGACAATGAAGTATGGAGTAAATACATTCGAAAACACGTCACCTCTACAAGTAAAAAAATCAGACTCCGACACTTTGACAAGAAAACGTCAAAGAAATCCGCTTAAGTGGAAACGTAATACTCATAAAACTTTAAAGCTAGCTGGAAAGGAATATACAACAAGATCAGGAAATAAAATGGGTATTAAAAAGTTCAAGATATATCGTGTAAGTGCCATTATAATTGTAACTTTAAATTTTCTTTACAAGAGAAAATCTACTACAACAATATTTATCTTTGAAATCTGAACATGTAAGATGGCGTTTCATAGGTAAGTGTGTACAACGTGTACCTGTCAAACGAACCTACAAAGAAGAACAGAGTAGACGTAAAAACACGTTGGTATATAGCCTGTTTAGAGATAGCCAAAGTTTCCAAGTATGCAAGCCATTTTTTTGACTACTTTTAACATATCTGCGAAGAAATTTGAGACAGCTTTAAGTAAGTTGACACCATCTGGAGTTTTGAACCTGATATGAGAGGTAAGAAAGACCCACCCAACAAGAAATCAGAAGTAGTTAAAGATATAATTAGAGACCACATTAAGTCTTTACCTACTGTGTTCACATTACTGTCGTAGTACGACGAAGAGGAAATATTTGCCTTCTGGTTTAAGCGAAAACCGTACTTAGAGTATGTAGAGTATTGTAAAGAACGTCAAGTTGTACCTGAGAAGGACAGTTTTTACAAGTTTATTTTTACAAACGAATTTAATTACGCTTTCCATCGCCCTAAGAAGGATCAATGTGACCATTGTATTCAATTTAGAATAGGCCAGAGCATGAGCAGCAACTTCATAAAGAAGAGTATGATTTACATATTGTTCGTAAAAACGAAGCAAGAGAACATAATGTTCTTGACAAAAATCGTACCAAAGTAAGGCTTTGTTACCTTTGCTATGGACCTGGAAAAAATACTATTAGCTCCAAGCTTACAAGCTGGTCAGGTGTATTATAAAAGAAAGTTAAAGATTTACAATTTTACATTGTATAATTTAGGAGAACTGAGGCTACAAATTATATGTGGCATGAAGGAGTGGGTACTAATGGTGCATCGGAGATTGCCACTTGCATTTGGATGCATTTATCGTCATTGGCTCCTGAGGTAAAAGAAATAACTTTCTTTTCTGATACTGCTTCTGGCCAGAATCGGAACACTATTATTGCCACAATGTTTTTACCTACAGTAACCGTTTTGCCAATCCAATCAAAATTTTATGGAGTCAGGACATTCAGAGATGTAATGCGATAGTGTACACTCTGCAGTAGAAAACAGAGGGAGGCATGTAGATATCTATACATCTGCTGGCTGGTACACTGTCGCACGTACGGTTAAAACAACAAAGCCCTATTACAAGATCAAAGAGTTGACATATTCAGATTTTATTTACTTTAAGTCGTACAGTAACGCAGTTATCACAAATAAAAATAAAACAGATACTGGTGACAATATGAACTGGCTGTTATTAAAATGGATACAATATCGAAAAGAAGTCCTAAAATGATATTTTTCAAAAACCAATTATCTGAAGAATTTTTTTAAATCTTTACCGTAGAGCTCTACGCAAATCTGCTATGACACCATGTTGCGATTTACCGAAGCTCTATAACAAAAAGCTTAAAATCTCTGCCAATAAACTTAAAGATCTGAAGGATCTCTGCGCAAAAGGTACCATACCTTCGGTTTATCATGATTTTTATAACGATCTGGAAGAAGGACCAATTAGTGACAACTCAGAAAGTGAATAATTTATTTTAACTTCCTCATTTTTCTACATTACTTTTTAACTGTTAATTTGATTTATTTCCCTTTAATAAAAATAAATGAAAAAGTAATTATTTTGTATTTATTTTCAAACACTCCACTCCGCTTACGCCTTTTTATCTAATTAGATTAATATGTCATCAGATTAAAAAGTCAATAAGACAAGAGAGTCAAGTGACTTACACCCCGTAAGCCAGGCCTATTGACTACCATTTTATGTACAATGTAATACTCGTAATTACACTGTACATAAAATGGTAGTCAATAGGCCTAAGCCACGTAACTTTAAAACCATGATATTTTGGTATTTTTTAATTATAGCATTCAATGGTAACACGTTTTAATAATCTAGGGTAAAATTTGAACTCTCTACAAAAATATGACGATGATTTATGTTAAAATAACTGTTCTTACTCGCATCATTTATTTTTTAAACGTCAATAACTCAGAAGTGTAGTTCTGTGGAATAGCTCCATTACCCTCCAAGCCGACGATTTGACAACCCTAGCATTTTTTCTCTATTCACCCCTATGTCGTATCTTTTGACCCCGGATTTCCGGTAAATGGAAACCGCCTACTTTTTTCTAATATGCAATGAATTTACATGTCATTTACATTCACACGTATGAAGCATTAGTAATTGATAAACTACAACACGACTCAGAACAACAAAATGTTTTATTATCAGCTTGCATACAAAATATGTAAGAACAGTGAAGAAGTTGAAAGTTATGCCAATTCATCCCATTTTACGGTAGTAGTCTAAAACTAACTTTATTGTACGGTACGTTTAATAAAAATAAAAAAAATGTATAATTTACAGATATACATACTTTATTGACAAATTTGGAGCTCTACCATCTGGTACTCCTGTACTTATTGTATTAGAAAAAACAATAGATCACATACGATAAGACATGGTATTAAAACCGTTTCCACAGAAGACGTTCTGGTAAATTTATTTGAATTATTTAATATTATGATAAATATTTTTTGATTTAGGTAAAAACTAGCCTAAATAATTTTTGGGAATTACAATAATCTTAATGTGTTCGTTATATAGGCATATTTATAAAAAAGTGATTATATGATTATCCTGGTTAATTTCGAAAACGATATCAACATTCTCTCACTCTTTTTTTTTTGTAAAAAAAGTTTCCTTCACGGTACGATTTTCTCCTTGTATCAAAGAGGTGGTTTACATAAGTAAATTTCACACATATCAAGCCGCTGGACAATTACTTGTCGACATTACAAACTCTTGTTCCGTGCGGAGTTTAAACCCACGACCCCGCAGTGCCGCTACTAAAGTACGCTACGCTACGGAGTCTTCAAAAGACTAGCTGCTATCAACTGCGCAGAACGTAATTTGTTTCATTTACCATAAATAATAATAATATATAATTTTTTGACATTACCATTCCTTATGACGAGAACCTCGTGAAGGCCGAAACAGATAAGCAGACAAAATATCTGCACCTGGCTCACGAGGTGACCGACATGTGGGGTGGTTTGCCGACCGAAATTATTCCTGCGGTCGTTTCTGCGAACGGGCTAATCCCACTCAGCCTCTCAGATCATCTGAGGCAACTGGGACTCCGTGACGGACCGCTCCGGGCTCAAATGCAGAAGGCGGTGCTCCTCGATACCACCCGCATTGTCCGCCGGTTTTTTCCCTTTCCCCCTAACCCTCGGCCGTTTGGTCTCCCCTGCCAAGGGCTTCCATCTGGATGGACTTTTATTTATTTATGTATTATTTATTTATTTATGTTAGTATATTTTATATATATTTATGTATATTTATCATTTCTTTTATTTATTTATTCAGCCCAACCAGATGGTGGGTTAGAATACCCACTACCCCATATCTTCCCGTGGGTGTCGTGAGAGGCGACAGAGGGAAACTGAGGCAGAAGATGGGCAGCAGCATTTTTCTAACAACAGCAAATAACAATAAAAAACTGCGGTCGCCAACCCGCTCGCCAAGCGTGGCAACTACGGCAATATACCCCCCAATGAAGAAAGTTACGAAGAGACGGCCCCCAGTCCCCGGCGGCCTCGCTATTCCTGACTACGGTGGCGACCATGGTAACGGCGGGGCACGGGGTGCTAAGAATCTCCGGTAGAGGTTCAGTTGCCACCTACGACGACTCGACCTGGCAACTTATAACGCACGCACTCTGAGGACTGACGAGAAGATCCTGGAGCTGGAAGAAGAGATAGACAAGTTGCACTGGAATATTATAGGATTATCCGAGGTCCAAAGAGAGGGGGAGGACACGGTAATCCTCGAATCCGGCAACTTGTTCTATCACCGGGAGGGCGACCATCTGTCCCAAGGAGGTGTCGGATTAATCGTCCACAAGTCCAGGGCTCCAAAGTCTTTGCTAGAGATCTGTCTGCCAGAAAGAGCCAACTGTCGAAGCTGAAGACCGAGTGTGGCAGCATCGTTTCCGGACACCTGAGATTTTGAATGAGATTGAGAGGTTCTATGGGCAGCTGTACACATCATCGTTGGAGCCACACGCAAGTGTGAGTAACGATCCAAGAGCAAGTCTTATCCGACACTATTCCGATGATATTCCGGACGTCAGTCTGAGCGAGATTAGAATGGCTCTCCAGCACCTTAAAAACGGCAAGGCCCTAGGCGAGGATGGAATTACAGCGGAGCTTCTGAAAGCTGGTGGAAAACCGGTACTTGTAGTCCTTCAGAAGCTCTTTAATTCCGTCCTCCATGGTGGCACTACACTGGAGGCGTGGAGCAGAAGTGCGGTGGTCTTTTTCTTTAAGAAAGGCGACAACGCTCTCTTGAAGAACTACAGACCGATTTCCCTTCTGAGCCGCGTCTACGTACTGTTTTCGAGAGTCATTACGAATCGTCTTGCATGCAGACTCGACGACTTCCAGCCTCCCGAACAAGCCGGTTTCCGTAAAGGCTTTAGCACCATAGACCACATCATTCATACCCTTAGGCAAATTGTACAGAAGTCCGAAGAGTACAATATGCCACTATGTCTGGCGTATGTGGACTATGAGAAAGCCTTTGATACCGTCGAAATTTGGGCGGTGCTGCAGTCCATTCAGCGGTGCCAAGAGGACTGTCGGTATATCGAGGTGCTGAAGTGTTTGTACAGTACGGCTACGATGGCTATCCGAGTACAGAACCAGAGTACGAAACCTATCCAACTGCAGAGGTGTAAGACAGGGTGACGTAATATCCCTGAAACTCTTCACTGCTGCATTGGAAGACGTTTTCAAGCTACTGGACTGGAAAGGATACGGTATTAACGTCAATGGCGAGTACATCACTCACCTTCGATTTACCGACGATATAGTCCTTATGGCAGAATCGCTGGAGGACCTAAGCACTATGCTCAATGACCTCAATAGTGTCTCCCAACGGATAGGTTTCAAGATGAACATCGACAAAACAAAAATCATGTTTAATGTCCATGTCACACCTATGCCGGTAGTTGTTGGGAGCAATAAGCTCGAAGTTGTTGACGAATATGTTTACCTGGGAAAAATAGTCCGACTAGGTAAGTCCAACTTCGACCGAGAGGTCAATCGACGGATTCAACTCGGCTGGGCAGCGTTCGAGAGATTACGACCCATCTTCTCGTCAGGCATACCTCAAAACCTCAAAACTAAATTGTACAACCAGTGCGTGTTACCAGTGATGACATATGGAACTGAGACGTGGTCCTTTACTGCTGGCCATATGAGGAAGCTCAAGGTCGCTCAGCGAGCTATGGAGAGGGCTATGCTCGGGGTTTCTCTGCGTGATAAACTTAGAAATGAGGATATCCGCAGTAGAACCAGAGTAACCGACATAGCCCAAAGGATTAGTAAACTGAAGTGGCAATGGGCCGGCCACATAACTCGAAGAACTGACAACCGTTGGGGAAGAAAGGTTCTCGAGTGGCAGCCTCGTATCGGCAGGCGAAGTGTAGGGCGTCCCCCCACTAGATGGAGTGACAACCTGGTAAGACATGCAGGAAGTCGATGGATGCAGGTGGCTCGGGACCGTGCTTTGTGACATTCCGTGGGGGAGGCCTATGTTCATCAGTGGACTTGTGAAGGGCTGTGATGAATGAATGAATGAAACCAGATGAGAATACTCTACTCGTATATATAATTTATTTAGCTCCACACATGAACACAAATTAACATAACAAAATAATTTAATAGAATGGAACTAAAAAGGCGTCTACCCAGCACAAATGTTATAGAAACCACATAGTGGTAACTACAACGTTAATTTTCAGTAAACGCCAGAAACATAGATGGAATAAAATAAACTTAACTAATCACAGGCTTCACATTTTAAAATAAAAACACACTTATAAAATTTAAAAATAAAAATAAAACTGTTAACATTTAAGAAAGGCACAACAAAAAGCCAAAGCAACAAAACGCGCAACAATAGGCAAGTGCAAGGCACAAGGCACACAATTAAATTATTTGATTAGATACAAAAGCAAAATAAATTAAACACTGCAGAATTCATTCTCATACGCAGTTTCGATGAGTTAAACAAAATTGATGAAAATATTACAAAAAAGAAAGATTGTTGTATTTGACGCTCACTATTCTACTTACGATAAATTTGTTGCATATAGGATAGATGGCGCTTCAAAAACTTCAGAAAAAGGTGCAGTGGTATCACTTATAAGAAGCGTTACACCATTTCCATTATACACTCCTCATACTGTTTCACAAAAGTATGGTGAAAATGTCACTAAAATACCCACTGCAGTTATAACGCATGAGGATGCAGATTTGATGAAAAGAATTCAAGATCAGGGTCTCACCATTATTTTAAATATAAATATGTTTAGCTCGTTTGGTTTGAAAATTTCTAGAAATACATTGGTTGATCTAGTGGGTCGCGAAGATTCAGATAAATTAGTAATAATATCAAGGCATATTGATAGTTGGAATGTTGGTCAAGGAGCAATGGATGATGGCGGTGGTATGTTTATAAGTTGGGATGTGCCAGTTGTTCAGAATAAACTGAAATTAAGACCTAGGAGAACGCTACGAGCGATATTATGGACATCAGAAGAAACTGTGGAGCAATTGCATTCTTAAAGAAACATAGACATGAACTTTCTGATATAAATTTTATAATTTTATTTTTAAACCATTGGGCTTAGATATCCCTGGATCAAAAAACACTCGTTGTATTTTAGCTGAAATGTTAAAGTTGTTTACACCAATCGATAAAATGAAAGTTAGTAAAAAAGTTAGTTCAGATATTACCATTTTTAATAATGAAGACACACCTGGAGCTTTACTATTAAATCAAAACGATCGATACTTTTGGTATCATCACTCAAATGCAGATACAATGAATGTACAAAACAAAAAAGATGTAGTAGAATGTGCTGCATTTTGGGCAGCGTTACCATATGTCATTTCCGATTTGTCCATAGATATTCTCCGAAGTTAATGTTTTAATTAAAATATTCATATTTATCTTTAAACTACTAAACTTTAACAAACATTTATACTTACTTAAATATATTCATTTACTACTAGCACAAGTATTCTATAATGAATAATATATTACGTTATCGATTACAAAATATTATATCATCATGACAGCCCTTCACAAGTCCACTGCTGAACATAGGCCTCCCCCAAGGAATGCCACAAAGCATGGTACTGAGCCACCTGCATCCACCGACTTTCTGCATGTCTTACTAGGTCGTCACTCCATCTAGTGGGGGGGTCACCCCACACTTCGGTTACGGGTACGAGGCTACAGTAGAGAACCTTTTTTCCCCTTCGGTTGTCGATTCTTCGAGCTATATGGCCGGCCCATTGCCACTACAGCTTACTAATACATTGGGCTATATCTGTCACTCTGGTTCTATTGCCGATATGCTCATTTATAATATGTTACATAAATATTATATAACATATTATTATTATAATAATAATATATTAAGTATAAATGATTGTTAAGGAAGCCCTAAAAAGATTAAAAAAAATAGTTTAGTGCACGAAATTGAATAACTTCAAAAATTAACTGAATTTTTACCATGACAGTTCTAAAATAATTAAAAAATATTCATATAACATGTTCCTAGGAGTAAAGTGAACCTACCTGCCTTTTGTTGGATTTTAATTCAAATGTAGAAAAATCCCAGGTGACTCTACCGATAAACTTAAAAAAAAAACTCCCCAAGAATCAGATCGGAAAGTAGTATTTTCGAGTTATGATCTTTGGAAAAAAATACTTACTGCCATGGACAGTTTCCCTGGAATTTCTTTTTTAACATATTGTTAATATAAATAGGTAGATACTTAACTAAATATACCTATTTATATTTTATAACCGTAACCGAATCTGATATAAAAATTTGGGATAATTTGGATAGGGATGGAGTCTAAATGAGATTTTATGTTATGCTCAGATTTTATGTTATGCTCAGATTTTAGTTTTTATTCTTCAATATGCAAAGACTTAAGACTGATTGACGTGTTGTAATAGTTAATAGAAATATATTGAAGAATATAATAGAAAAAAAAGTAATAGCATTGTTTTTGATTATAATAATTTTGTTATAGCATTTTTAAGCAGATAACTTAAAAAATGTGTAGGTAGGTCATTGATATACAAAAAACCCTAGATACACATTCAGCGTCCCAAAAACGTCCTCATAAAATGAGCACAAAATTGCGCTCGTTAAAAATGCCTAAGTGTTCGTTGAAATATTGTAAAAATATTACGTCAAGAACGTTAAAAGGGATGGTATATCGTACTTTCGGTAAGTAAAAGAGTTTATTGATTTGTTTGTGTTTTTTATATGACTAAATATTGGGAGAAATATGTGTTTTTGATTTAATTAGTCTTAAAACTTCACTCAACGGTCCAAGTATAACACGGCAAATTTCAATGGCCGCTTTGTAAGTGTGAGAACTGCAATGCATTACAACCTTTTGCTTTAGTCGAATAATACAAATGACCCTATTCTTATTTCAATGGAGTCGATTTTTTATTAGTATTATATATTATAGTATATATATATACCCATTTTTGTGTCCATGCATGTATATATATATATACATATACATATACATAGGTATATTTTATAAAATGTTTTGATGGGGAAATAAAAAATGGGGACACGGAGTACATAATGGCTGCTTTATTTTCCATATAAGTATTACTTCTGATAATTACAAACATTTAATAATTAATAATTAAATACATTATAGAAGTTTATTTTAACATTCGACTTAAATATGAATGTAAACTTAATAATTTAAGTAAGGAAACTTGTAGGAATCAGTTAAAAAAGATTGCTCTGTTTAAATGCCAATATGTTTATGAGGCTTCATCATGCTTCATGTTTATATTCTTTCATCTGTCCCTGAAAAGTATAAAGTAATAATAAACTTTTATCATTTTAGCTGCATGAATTTTAAAAACATAATGATCTTAACAGAGTAAAGTGCATCAGGTGTCTGAGGATACAGATGCACTCTCTATTCTCTCATTCTCGGTATGTTAAGAAAATGGTCACTCATTCATGGAATGACCGTGGCAAGTGCAACTTAATCTCGCAGATCTATTGATCCGCATAGCTATTACTTAACCACGAGTTCCTCTTCTCTACGTCTACGCTGTAGGCGATGAACCACGCTATTTAAGCCCTCGGCACAATGTCGTCGGCCATCAAGCATGAATCGGGCATCGAGTGTTGTGAGTATCAAATACCATGGAGTTTATACTATCCTGGCGCATTGAACCGCGCGTCTCATGCGGGGGCGTCTATTGGCGCTTCAAGAGCATTACTAAATATATTATATCTAACTACGCTCAAAGTTTTATCATTATGAATATAATTCGAAGCTCTGCGCAACCCCTTGGGGAAAATAGCGTGATGCCATGAATATTGCACTAGTGTGACGGGTGGTGAAGTAAGGTTATACATTTTTTTGGTTGATAAAAAGATACTTAGTTGGGTTCATAATGGCTTAATAGGATAATCAAGATTTTTTATCTTTAATATTATTTATTTAATTACAGTTTTATAATGTATAAAAATCTGTTTCTATTTTTATCTAAAGTTTTGAAAGTAAAATTTTTGAAGTCTTATTATAACAATATTATACTTACTGGTACAAGTAATGTAGAAATGGCTCCTTTTAATAAAATTGTTTTTATTCTACTTTTTCTTTTAAACTTCACAAGTAAATGTTTGCTGCAAATTGTTGAGTTTTTCTTTGGATTCCAACCAACTCGTCCAATTAATCTTAACCATTTTTTCTAATTATAGAATCCGGAGGGAATTTGTTTGATAAACGACAAAATAAAATTATATATGAAGAATCCCGGCCCCGCGCGTCAGCCACAGAACGTGGACATGACCTCACTAGCAGCGGCTCTCACCCAAGCGGTACAAATGACGAGAGATGCCCCGATGTATCTACAGGAACTACCTATATTCAATGGGCAGTGCAACAGCTGGCTCGCATTCCGCGCTGCCTGCTATAAAACTGAAGTTTTATTCTCGAAGCACTGAAAGCACCGTCACACTTATCGACGAAGGACTGGCAGAACTATTAGACTTAGACGGCTTATGTGATCATACTTGGGTACAAGGTCTGAATGAAACAGTCAAGCACGAAAACAACAAGAGGTTCGACATCAAGATATATAATATAGCGATGAAGAATACACTATACGTAATTCGCGGACCGTACAACGCCTGATGTTCACCAAGCAGAACATAGAATGAAGAGATCTTCAGGACTGCATTCATCTACGAAAGATAGAAGACCAGTTAGTCTACAGGGATGCCTACCCCAGGATATTAATAGAACAAGACAATTGGGAGCTCTTGGTGGCACTTACAATACGAACAGGAAGACAAGATCAACCTATCGTATCTTATACGCGACTAGGTTGGGCGATAGGACTAGGTGGTTGCCTTCTGTGGGCACACCATCGTCACAGCAGAACAATTCAATGGAAGATATGATGAAAAAGTTCTTCGACTAGTAAGCCCTCGGAGTGGAGCCAAGGAAACAGAAGAACAATCCAAAAGAGCGTGCTATAAGATTCTACAACAAAAGAAAAATAAATACAAAAACTCCTAGGTGGTCCAAAAATGCATAGTTTCGAAGATATCATCAATCATAATTAAATTAGGTCAAAAATGCGACGTTGCCAAACTTCGCAGTAGTATCACATGAGTAAAGAAACTGTACAGAGGCAAATCTTCTAAGGAGCTGTCAAAATTTTTATCTATTTTGGTAGGGTTGGCACAGGAGGATTAAACTAAATAAACAAAACGTTTATCAGCATTTTAATAGATACTTATGATATAACATTTTTTATAAACTACGTATTCTAAATGTTTTACTTTTATAATTATTGTTCTTCAACAATTAGTTGTGGCTTTTAATTTGAATAGTAAATTCTAAATTTAATGTAAAGTTTTTTTTTAATAATCTATTGGAAAGCACTCGCATTTCATAATATTTGCAAAAATTTTTGCTCAAGCAATTCAACAAACGCGATAAAATTGTCAGGAAGTATCATTAAAAAAACCCGATTGAACACTATATTTATTAAAATCCTTGTAATGGTTGAAAAAAGAATATTTTCCCATATTTATACGTTGTTCAGATCTATAAACGTACAATCTTATTTTCTACAATCTTATATTCTCACATTTGTGGTGTTCGAGACAAAATTTTCTATACAAATACACACATAGACTAAACCATTTTTTTCTGGTAATTCAAATAGATAATCATTTGTTCCTACTAAATACAGGGGCAGTAACAATGTCAGGTTGCGGTGATGGTGTATTAAATACGATAATCGTCTGGTTGCATAAGTAAAATATCGAAATCGTATTCACAATAATTAGTATTTTAAGGTTTCCCTAAGATATTAGTTATAAACATCTTATTGATGGCAATACTAACTAAACGACGTATTGGTTCCTGGCAGTTACCACCCGCCTGTCTGACTTTTCCAAAGAAATTTTCGAGACAATCTTGATTGAGACGTCTCGTAAATATAAATGAATTTAATTTCTTCTAATTTTAATTCTTCATGTAGTTTTACTAAAGATTTTATAGACACTTGAAATCCGTGAATTGATTTTAAATTTCTGAAAAATAACTATCGCATCGAAAAGCACTTTTATATTTATTAGGAGATCGCAGTGTACTTAAGTTTAAGAAATCAAACAAATTATTAAATTTATTTACAAAATCAGCGGTATCTCATGCAGCAACCTCGATAAGGTTTAAATCTACGTAAACCATATTTACACTTTTTTATATTTAATTTGATATGAATTATTCTTTAAAATACAAAATTTGACACTTATTATTTTTTACACAACCCTGAGTTTTAGCACTGACCGAGCCGCTTTTAAGCAGTTTCTCTCTGTACTAGACGAGCCGCCACATGCGCCTCAAGCTTGTAGTAGTGTACCTATCACAGCGCGGTTGTATGAATAGCCTCTGTACGGTACGATTTCTTTACTCATGTGGTAGTATAGTAAAATAAATAGTAAAATAAAATATGTAGGTATGTAGGTATCGGACTTCCCCGCCCGATCGCAGCTAATGGAGGGAAAGCCACCTCGTCGACATCAATGAAACCTCAAGTAGTTTGAGCATCTAAATTACGAAGAAAATTCAAATGACAATACATTTTATTTAATATGCGTTTCAAGTAAGAATAGGATAACCTTGACGCCATATTGTGACTTCATGCACGCTTTTCTAATACTTACACGCTCTTAAAATAAACAATAATCATATGAAAATAATATTAACAAGATAATAACGATAATAAATACTATTGAAAATTAATTTGCACAAAGTATTTTATTGTTAAATGTAATTGTCACAATATGGCGCCAAGTTCATTCTATTCTTAGTTGAAAACATTATACACTTTAGTAGATAGGATCGTTACTGAGTTATTCAGTTTTGATCACTGCTCTACTGCACCAAAATGATCGGGTATGCTACCTAAACTAATGACGAATAAACATAATTAATTATAGTTTGTAACCAATGGCTAAAGTTTAAATTAAGTACTGGGTAAAGGTATTATTAATCTGAACCACCTTCGTAATATTCGCACTTTTGCTTGACTAGAAAATTCGTAATCTTCATTTAATAATTATGTCCGATAAAGAAAAGAAAGTGTTTAATAAGGTAAAAGACTAAGTCGGGATTTAATCGATATCGATATCATTAAAAAGTTATGACAGCAAAACAGAGCCTAGCGCGCGGCGCAAGAGCTGCCTAAACCAATCATTCATATTTAAAACTAAGAAAATGTGACGTTTTCATATTTCACGTAAGCGTGTTTTACATTCGTCGAAAGACTGGCTGCTATCGACTGTTTGACACATGAACACAAATTAACATAACAAAATAACTTAATGGATTTGAACTAAAAAGGCGTCTACTTTTTGTTATAGAATACACATGTTATAGAAACCACATAGTGGTAACTACAACGATGATTTTCAATAAACGCCAGAGACATAGTGGAATAAAATAAACTTAACTAATCACATGCTCCACCATAAAATAAAAATACACTTATAAAAATATAAATTTTTAATAAAACTGTTAACATTTAGGAAAAAAGGCACAACAAAAAGCCAACGCAACAAAAAGCGCAACAATAGGCATTTGCAAGGTACGAGGCACACAATTAAATTATTTGATAAGATACAAAAGCAAAACAAATGTAGAATTAAGCAAGTATTTCTTAGTTTTATAATTACAGACACAGTATACTTCATAGGAAAGATATGATACATCGACACAGAATTCTACTCACTTTGCAAATTTAAAAGGTATTCTTTTAGTTTTATTTTAAAAGTGCTAACTGTTTTGCTGTTATAAATAAACTAAAATTTAGGCTGTAGTGTTATAGGTAGTAAGTGTAACTGTACTCTGGGCTGACACAGAGAATTCACGCGCACTAACCAATGTCCAATACTTACAATATGTTAGGGGGCCCTGAATAATCACAATACAAACTATAATAAACGAAAACCAAAATAGGTATTTAAAGAAATATGTCAAGTTCAAGCTTTATCTTGTATTTGAAGAAAGTTGATGAAAATATTACAAAAAATAAAGATTGTTGTATTTGACGCACTCTATTCTTTCTCACTATACTTACGGTAAATCTGTTGCATATAGGATAGATGGCGCTTCAAAAGCTTCAGAAAAAGGTGCAGTGGTATCACTTATAAGAAGCGTTACACCATTTTCATTACACACTCCTCATACTGGTTCACAAAAGTATAGTGAAAATGTCACTAAAATACACACTGGAGCTATAATCCATGAGGATGCAGATTTGATGAGAAGACTTCAAGGTCAGGGTCTCACCATTGTTTTAAATATAAGTATGTTTATCTCCTTTGATTTAAAAATTTCTAGAAATACATTGGTTGATCTAGTGGGTCGCGAAGATTCAGATAAATTAGTAATATTATCAGGGCATATTGATAGTTGGGATGTAGGTCAAGGAGCAATGGATGTTGGTGGTGGTATGTTTGTAACTTGGTATGCGCCAGATGTTCTGAATAAAAAAAAATATAATTTTTTTTTTATTTCGAGCATAATTTTGTTTCGGTTGTTTCGGACGGTGTTTAAAAAATGTAAAATGTAGATTGGACACTGGTCCATTTAAGTGAAACTATTAAAAAGTTTATAATTTTATTTATAAATGTATACTTTACTTTATAAGAACTCTACGTTATCTTGTTAAGACTGATTATCTTGAAAATAAACATCTGAGGAAGGGAAAGACCCTCCTTTTTCGCACTTCCATAGTCAGATAAAAAGTATTGTTGTAACAGAAAATCGTACGGTGGTTTTGCCTGAAATCGTGAAAACACAGACAGACAGACAGATAGACAAAAATTTAAAAACTTTTAATTTGGCTTCAGCATCCTTTATTTAGTTAGTTAAGTAGTAGTTATACTTTTTTTTTTCAAAAATTATTATTATTACAGAAACTACTTTTCTACTAATAAACTACATGTATAGATATGGTCAGATTGTATCTGAGAGGAGAAAAATAATTAAAAAGAAAAATAAAATTGAGTAGTTACTCTTTTTTCTTTTTCTTTTTTAAGTTATTAAGACAAAGCTCAGCGGATCAGTAAGCTGAAATTACAATGATCTGATATAACACTCGGAGGCTCGGGACCATCCTTCGTTAAAATCTATAGGGAGGGTGGGGGAAGCTTTTTACAACAGTGGTTAACGAATTAATATGCAATAAATAATGTGTGCTAGTTGAATAAAAATTGTCTAATTGTAAGTTATTTGCCACTTCATTTTCACAAGGTATACCACAGTAGGGACTTGTTAAATCCCTACTGGTGGTAGACCTTGTGAAAATGAAGTGACAAATTGATTGATAGCGTAGGTTTTGTACTTTCAAATAATGCTTTGCAAAGGTCAATTTTGATCAAAAATATTCTGACTTTTACTTAGATTTTGACAACTGCTAGGCGTGGCCCACTGTAAGAAAAAATTATAGTATTTGATGAAGTTCTTAAATTCGCCTTTTACAACACCCACCCGATTAAATGACGTTGATGTTTCTCTACGTCTACAATACTTGGCTTTTATCGGTTCACACTTTTATAATTTTCACGTTGACATAACATGACAGCGAAGCGCGCTCTCTCTTGGGCTCGTAGACCTAAATGCCGCTTTTTTCATATTTAGGTTTTCAAGTCGTAACGTTGCAATCGTGGTTTACAAATATCATTAAAAATATATCTTATAAAAACACATTAATTTTATTAATTTATTCATTACTTAACCTGTCATAATCTGCCATAGTTGCCACGCTTGGCAGGCGGGTTAGCAACCACAGTTTTTTTTTAGTTGTTATTAGGAAGACGCTGTTACCCAACTCTTGATATTTTTCCCTCTGTCACCTCTTACGACACCCACCTTATATCGTCCCCCCATATATGAGGTAGCTGATATTCTAAAATCGCCACTCCAAAAAACTATACATAGTTTTTATATACTGGGCGTAGCAAACCAATTCCAAATTAGGTTGACCGTAATAATTTGTAGTTGGCATTTATTACATGATGGCCGCAAGTTTCTATTTTGCATCCTATTATTCCATTCCATCCTATTATTTTCATTTTGTGCACCTTGATAGAAAAAAAAGAAAAAGAGATATGTTCAGGAAGATAACCGTAAATCGTTACAATATTTCACGTTTGGCGTGACTGACTACACGTTCTCCAATAAAATATAGCTCCAATATTTGCATGCAAATGGAAACATGAATTCTTGGAAACGAGCCAAAAAGGTTTCTAGTGAAATTTACACGAATAATTTAAAAGTTTAGTAATTCCTTTATACTTTTAAATAAGGGAACTTTCTTTTTTATGAAAAAGCCTTCTAGTTTAGTGCACAAAATAAATTAGGACACGTGGTCTAAGAGTTCCGGATATAAACTTAATTATGAGATAGTTCATCCATTCCGCGACTTTCGATATTTTTTTCTAAAATTCCGAGACTTTCGGGAATGGTTTAAAATTAAAGTTTTTTTTGTTTATTTTCATATTCACGATTAAAATTTTACATTTAGTCATGATAAAATCAGTTATTGCCTCTCTGTCAAGAAATTCGCAATAGCAGCCCGGAGTTACTCCCATGCCTCGGTAATCACGTAAAAGCGTTGTTCCTGCGTCTGATCTATCTCCAGTCGTTATTTATTACCGTCTCATCAGACTATGAGAGTAAAGAAAATAAGTAAGTAAAGTAAAGTGAACCTGTGCTAGCGAGCACACATGCACTATAACCCTACGCAGGTGGCTAGACCGAATTATGTAATGTAGTTAATGCAAGAAAAAATGTTCTCTCATATATTGGTCCACTATTAACAATTTTCGATCGCGAATGATACAGAGTCAATTTACGGCGTGTTTAATCAATTTGCGTCACCGATAACATAGGCATTCCTAGAACAAAAATAAAAGCGATTATAAAGTTCACTGTCGAGCTAAATTCTTACTTCTAATGTTAAACTTGAAATGATTACTGGGCCTAATGAACAGAATGCCAATAAGATATTTTTCTATTATATCAATTCAACTAACAAAAATTGGAAATAAAGTACCTAAAAGAACTTAAATTTATTTTAGAAATCTCTTTATGATGATGACAAAGTATCAAGGCATCATCGCTACCCACGGGAAAACGTCCAGGGGACCTGAGCATAGATTTCGAGCTTCGTATAGGCTTTATATCAATAAATATATTTTTTAACAAGAAGGTAATATATGCATGCAAGGTAGCCAACATCCGAAAAAGATTTTCGAAAGAGCAACAGGTTATTGACTTTATAGCGCTCATTTTAAGGTTCCGCTATCGTACAAAGAACTCTGATAATTATATTCTGTACGTCTGTACTAATAAAATAAAAGTTTAGTTTTCCCATATATTCAAAAATAATAAATATTATAAATATAAATTTTTATGCGCGTTTTTGACTTTTCATTGCGAGTGGGGTGTAAAACAATATGTACATGTAGTGTATAAAAAACCATTATCATTATCATTACAGCCCTTCACAAGAACTCTGCTGAACATAGGCCTCCCACAAGGAATGCCACAAAGCACGATCCTGAGCCACTTGCATCCATCGACTTCCTGCATGTCTTACCAGGTTGTTACTCCGTCTAGTGGGGACCGCCCTACATTTCGTCTGTCGGTACGTGGCTGCCACTCGAGAATCTTTCTTTCCCATCGATTGTCGGTTCTTCGAGCTATATGGCCTGCCCATTGCCACTTCAGCTAGCTAATCCGTTTGGCTCGGTTTCTCTACAGCGGATATGGTACTATGGTAAATATAATAAGGTCTACAGAAATACGTCTGTGAAGACGTACAGAATTGTAGTCAATTGCTGGTTGATAATAATAAAAACAGATGTAAAAAAAGGAGTTTTGGCACGGAAATCTAACAATAAATTTCAAGTTTAATTAAACTATTTTTATATTGGTCAGTGCTAGACACATTTTGTGCTGTACGCGTTATGAACTACGAAGCAAACCGTTTGGTTCGAATGCGTGGTATGGCAACAACAAAGAGGTGGAGACAACCGAGCGATATGTAGTCTGACGCTGATAGATCTTGGTTACTTTTAACAATTGCAGAATGATTACTCGAAAATTCAGTCGATTTTTCTTTCACTAATTTTATTCTGGCCTCAATATGAACTGTTTATCATAGTTTAGGACTTTATTATAATTTATTTTAGCTTTATTCAACTGATTTATAATTTTTGTCGGAATCTTTATAAATTCTATGTTTCAAATCAAATGTATTATTTTTTATAATTTTTCAAGTCGATGTTATTACAAATTGGTTCAATATATTAAAGTGTTAGTATCTTTCTCAGCTGTTGTGAAAATTGGGCATAGGTTCCCCGTATTGAACATACGGGGAACCTATCCCAATTTTCTACTACTACTACACTTAAAAATTCTAGCAATCTAACACGAAATTTTTCTAATTCTGAATTTATCCAATAATTGCACTACGTTAATGCAGCAATGTACTTATACACTACTCTTTTGTTGTCTTTTCTGCCTGCCGGGTGATGTGATGTCGTAGCTGGGTTCTTCTCACACTCCAAAGATCGTCTCGACGATGTTCGTGTTCCGTCGCTATCAGTGTTGTCTTCCAATTTTTATAAATGGAAGATGTATCACTCTATGACATCCCGACCCCGTGTAGATGTACTCGTAGTTGCAAAAAATGATTTAACAAAAGTCAACCTCCGCCTTAAATTACCGGGTTAAAGAACCAATGTCTTTCCCAAGACCGTAAACTCGATGTGATTAGTAAATAAAACTTCTTGACATATGGCATGTAACGATTATCTATATTTGAAAACTATAAACTATATAATGTTCTATGAGGCAAACCATACCGTCATATATAATAAAAGTAAGCATTATCTAGTGAATGAAATATTAAATGTAAGAAAAAGAAAAAACAAGAAATAATTATTTAAAAAACCTTACTCACAAAAACAGAAGAAATTAATAAATTATACATAAAATTATTTCAAATTAATTTCCTTCAGACTATCTTCATGCTTTTAACATTCAGGCTTCATAAAATGTTGGCTTTATGAAGCCTGAATGACCTCGACGAAACGGTGACCACAGAGATTTTAGTCGACGTCAACACGTCTAGCGACTACGTTCTGTATTACTTAGAAAAGTGCAAAGATTAATAGACTGCGGAGGTGACAAGTATATATGTGATATACTGCCTATTATGCTTGCGCATCACTGAGTGTTATGGCGCGGTTAAGCATCTTCAATTACATTGCACGATGTGGTGCTGTAGCTTCGTCCAATAGGCATCACGAGCTATCAAGTGTTTAAGTTTTAAGTACGTAAGAGTTTTTATTAAATTCGTTGAATCGTATTTATTTATATCGTATTAGTAGCTCTGGGTCTAAGCGCTCGCTGTAAATTTCGCCCGGGTTTGATCCCCGGCAGCACTAATGAAATTTTTAATTGCAATTTTAAGTGCTGATTTAGCACATGCTCGACGGTGAAGGAAAACATCGTAATTAAACCTACATGTCTGAGAAATAAGAAATAAAAATTCAAAGACATATGAAGTTCGCCAACACGCATTGGGGCAGCGCGGCGGACATTTCATTGCCCTAAAACCCTCTCAGAAATAAGAGGAGTCCTGTGCCCAGCAGAAGGACTTGCATAGCTTGTTATTTTACTTTTGTATCCTATACATATGCAATATTCATATTCGTTTCAGATACAGAAGGGTACCTAATGCTGAGAAAAATATCCTGTGGAGGTCACGAAAACGTAAAACATCTTTGTACCTAGATAAAAAATGTTCTAGTGATTGTCAGTCATTTCATACGCCACATTTTCTATAGAGTATAGAACATTTCAGATAGGGCAAAATAAAAAATAATACAAAATATTATGGGAAGGATTTGTTAATAATATATACATTTATAGGTCTTTATAATAAAAATAATGAACAAGCTGCAACGTTCAACTGATAGTGTTTCTTGTAAACACAATTGTAAAATTGCTGTTCTCATTTTTATCAATGGTGAATTGATGAAAAGTAGTCAAGATCACTTTATATAAAATATATTTAATTAAATTGGCACATGGCGTATTTGGTCTTCTACTTACAACTGTGCGGAAATTTGAAAAGAAAGATTTTGTCTGTTCTTAATTCTCTTGTGTACACTATTTTTCACAAAAGTATTGTTTACAACTAGCGTGGTTTCCAAAAGCATGATTAAGCTGTATATCGTCGACATTTATTTTTGTTTCTTTTTGTTATATCTTGTAACCTTTTTAAGAACTGACGCAAAATTTATTATTTGTTATATTTTTTTCTGTAACGTATTGGGTAACATGGATAAGTTTGTAATTTTTTTTACACAAAATATTTGCAATAAATTATTACGTTTTTAACAGTGATTCCCTCCTCTTAGTTTTGGCGTGACTGTAGGATGTTATATAGGTACTGAGTTACCATCAGTTACTAAGCGGCTATAAATCAATATATGTATGTATAGACATACAGATCTACATTTTTTGATTTTATTATTTTTGATTTTTTGAATTTTGATTGATTTTTTGAAACCAGGTAAAATTATTATTTTTTCCACACCAATTGATGGGCCTGAGTATAATGCCAGTTGTGCTCTTTGGCTGAAGTTATTTTTTATTTTATGCACAATTACAAACAAAACAATATTGATTGCGCATTTCTGCAACAAAATTTAACCTCTTCTCCTTCTAATAATAGCTCCTGCACCTGACACGGCGGAATATTTGTTACTATAAGACCCATTTGCAGTAACAATTTTTGTTAACAATTATGAGTGTAACATTTTTATCAATTATTTTATTCATAGTGCCTTGAGCAACACTTTGCCAGGTTCTGTACAGAAAATGATGCTGACTTTGGTATTTCTTATTTGAAATAATTCGAAGGCTTAATGCTGCAGAAAACTGTTCCAAATATGGATGGCCGCTACCATTACACTTTTTACACAAGAAAGTAAACTTTGAGATCAGTCCATTTTGTTTTTCGCTAATTAAGTGAATAGTAAAACAAACCATGAGGTCCGTGATTAAAAATTTCTTACAGCTTTTTATAGAAAAGCATGACCTTATCATAAAATGATAGTTAATCATTTAGCCATCTGATAAAACTTTTAAGTGTGCCAGTTATACATGAATGATGATATTTGGGTCATTATACTGAAAATAGTCTATTAAATATTTTCTATTACAATTGATTGTCTTCAGTATGATTGACCGTGTGTATGAATTTTATAATTCTATGCTATTTTTGATGAAAATTATTATTGCAGATGAAAGACCTTTCACATTTATTTTAGTCTCGAATTAAATTAAACAAAATAAAAATTTTAACTTTTTAAGAAGTCCGATCGGTAGCCTTCGTTTTACATAGAAATCTTATAATGACGTGCATTTCTTTTAATATGAACTTAGTCGTGTTTCTTTGAAACTGACAAGCTTTGTTTTATCCAAAAACTTTTGCCAAATGTCCCGTTGATGGCTCTTCATACCTGATCTTCAAATGTAAAACACCGACTGAAAATCAAATAATCATTGGTAGTTATTTTTTTTATTAATTGAACATTTTTAAAATTGTGCTTAAGATCCACTGCTAAAAAAAACAAATATATATATTATAATTGTTGACGAAAATAAGGTACCTATTTATACATCACATTCCACCAAGAATTTCTAATGTTAGCCACAATGCGATAATAATTGTGAACAATTGAATAACCAAATAATGAAAACATTTGTAAATACTTGCTTTACAATATTTATCCGTAATAAAATAGAACAAGATATTCTTCAACATGAAAGTAAAAATAAATATTATCGTTTATTTTTACAATACCTTAACAACCGACTCAGCGCGCGATTCAGATCCGTCTAGAGACGCTAAATTTCAGCGAGCACTGTCAAATTAAATATAAGTGACAAAAAAAACGCTACTTTGTATAGAAGGGCAAAATAAATTATTTAAATTAAAATAAAATCAATCTATAGGTATATAAATAACAATCTTAATTAAAAATATGTTTGTAAACTGCAAGATAATTAACAGTGCGCAGGATTTTTTTAAATTGTTCTGATGTTATCCGTGACAGTTGAGTAGTTAGCGCTTCAAGTGCTATCGTGAAATTATTTCATAAAAAAATCAAAATAGCCCAATAGCTTTATTAACCTGTGTGTAGGGGGTTTTTGTGAGTTGTGACCTCTACATATAATTGATATGTAGTATATTAATGTAGGTTGTATCTTCTACGTTACGGGATGTGGTAATTAAAACCGTGTCCGTTTCCGTAGAGAGCGTTTATTGTACTGAAAATCCTTATGAATAAAAATGTAATTATAGTGAACGTGTCGCTCGCGCAGGCTGATATCAGCATTATTTTCTAAACTGTTGAAATATCATGTACTTGCTCGTACATCTTGCCAATTTTATAAACAAGAAGAAAGTTTAAGGCGATGAACCCCTATTGAGTTTACGGGCAGCCGTTGCGATCACCGCATCCACACTATCGATGTCCGAGACCCCATGCTCCGATGAATGTCCTTGGGTTGGCTGCTCGACATTGTTGGGGTCTGGCTTGTCGCGAAGATTCGCGCTGCAGCCTTGACATCTTCTTTTCAGCCGGAATGTCCCCCATGCAATGAAGGCTACAATAATAAATCCGACTACGGTGTACAACACATAGTTGTGTGTGTCATGTGTGGTGATTGTACACTCAGTGTTTGTTGCTGTTCCTTGACCTTATCAATGTTGTTTTCAGCTCTTGTAAGGCGTCTTTATGATCTTCAGGTCCAAATGTATGATTAAAGTCTGTCAGTATGTGGTTCAGGCTTGATTCACGCATGTACATTCTTTCTTCACTGCCTGTTAGTTTCAACTCGCTGTGATAGTCGTTGCGAGCATGAATGATGAAGCTTTCTCCCTTGAGCATACACCCAAGTCCGAGTAACATAATCCCCGTGCCGTGTAAGTGCTGTGACGTCACTCCAGCTGGGCAGAAAATGCGCATCGTGCAGTCTTCGCAACAGGAGAACAGCCACGCGCCACGATTGTGTAATCGCACCCACCTGTCGTTGCAATCCAATACTCTTGTGCGGCATGTTGATAAGTCGCCATTGTTTAATATTTGCGCTTCACATAATGTATCGGCTACCTTAATGTTGTAAATAGGTTGATAGATAGCACATAACATTTTGTTTTCTTGCAGATTTAAGCATGATGATACATCTCGGTTTTCTAAGGGTATTATCATGTCCCCTTTTAGGTTTACAGCAAGGTATTCAGATGTGAGTACTATAGTTTTCTCTGTGTGTCCAGTTATTTGCGGAATAGGAATGATGCGGTTAAGTTCATATTGTTCGTTGTTTATTAGCGGTAGCTTCACTTCGAATATGTATGCACTTGTTAAGCGCACGTGCACTCGCCAGCTTGTATAGGCTTCGCGTGCAATGGCGTGTGTTCACACAGGGTAGCGATAACTCGCTTGGTAAATGACCGGAGATGATGTTGAGCTGATCTTCAAATTGGTTGGGCTTGATGAGATGGGTGTCAACTCCCGTCCTTCACGTCAGTTACTAGGTCTAGGAGTTGCTGTTGTATTTGTCGTATGTTTGAAATGATCAAGTTCACGGCCAGAGCGGTAGCTGTTATGTACATAGCATTGTCATGGCTGATTTGTATGCGTTTTCCGTTTCAGCGAGATGATTGTCGATGATACGAAATTGTGTGTTCATTACTTCCTCGTTTCTTTTAGAAGATTATATTCACTTTCGATGATCGATGTGTGATTTTTGTAGAGATTCAATAGATGATTTTCGTTTGACTGGATTATGTTGATATCCTTCACGTACTGATTGGCAAATCTCTCATCAGAGTACCAAAAAGGAGTTTGCTAGGTATCCTATTCCATTCACTAGTCCTTTTTTTCTTCGAGACGGTCCATGTTCTGATCGTAAGATATCGTTATAGTGTTGAATTTCGTTAAGTTCGTGTTGAAACTGGGATGAAATTGTAAGATAGGCTGCTTCATTCTTGCATAATGTGTTCAAATGGTTGACATAGTTTTGTATGTTGTCCAAACTCCGCCAATATGTCGTCATGTTGTAGTATACAACCATTTTCCACTTATCTTGAATAATCTGCACATCAGACACCTTGTCAAAATAAACGACTCTTGAACTGCTAAGCCTTGTTATGTTGATCATTTGTTGCGTAGTAGGTCCAACACACATCGAAAATATAAGTAGTAACGTACAAAAAAAGTTGTTGAAGTGTTTTTTGCCGTTGTTGTTTCTTCGTTTTCTTTGTGTATTTATTGCAGGCTTCGTAGTGTCAACGTCAGAAGATGCAGTTGTATAAGATGACGGATCCAACGGAAGGCGTGACAATTTTGTAATCGGTCGCTTCATATTACTTGTTTTAGTTTTCAGTGTGACGACTCGTACCCGGCCGTCCGCACCTGGGTGAGTCTCCAACACCCGTCCCAGGATCCATTTGGCAGGAGGAATGTTGTCTTCTGACGATAACGACGTCCCCAACTTCTAAGTTTTAGTAGGAAAGTGCCATTTGCTTCGAGTTTGTAGAGTTTGAAGATAGTCAGTGACCACCTTCTCCAGAAGTCCTTGTACATTTTCTCCGTAAGTTGCCATCTTGTAGAAGGTCATGTCATTACCCTCAGCGGATAGTGGTGATTCTAGAAGGCTCGCCGATTAGGAAGTGAGCTGGTGTCAAGCAGTCAAGGTCTTCGATATTCTCTGACAACGCCACCAGGGGCGAGGTTGAGACATCCTTCAATCTGCGCCAACAGTGTAGAAAATTCCTCGAACGTAAGTTTTGATCCCCAAGTACTCGTTTGAGGTGATGTTTCAGGCTTTTTACTGCAGCTTCGTAGAGTCCACCAGCAGTAGGCCAGGAAGGAGCGTTAAAATGCCATTCAATGCCCCACTCTGACATGTTAGTTATGACGTCATTGTTTATGTAGCATTGTAATGCCTCCTTTCGTTGTTTTCAATGCTCTTGCTGCGCCCACGAAGTTGGTGCCGTTGTCGCTATAGATGTGACGAGGCTTTCCTCGGCGGGCACATTCGTTTCAAGGCTTTCAGAAAAGCCACTGTGCTGAGATCGGAGACAAGTTCGAGGTGAAGAGCTTTTGTGCACAGACACACAAATACAGCTACGTAGGCCTTCATTGTCTTTATTCCTCTGCCCTTGTTAGCCTTTACCTCCACATGCCCAGTGAAATCTACACCGGTGTGTGTGAAAGGCCGGGATGGTGTGACGCGTGGAGGTAAATCACCCATAAGTTGGTTGTTGTTGATAGTTTTGAAGCGATGACACGTGATGCACCGTATAAGTCGTTTTTTCACTGCTCTCAAACCGCTGATAATCCAATATCTGTTGCGTAGATATGATAGAGTTAGTCTGGCTCCCCCATGCAGGGTCCTCTTGTGCGCTTGGTCGATCAGTAACTCCGTTAACCTGTCATTGTAAGGTAAGATAATTGGATGTTTTTGTTCTTGACTTAAGTTGGCATTTTCCAGACGTCCTCCTACACGTAAGATTTCGTGTTTGTCCAGGAATGGATTTAAGTTTAAAATGCTGCTTGTTATTCGCACTTTATGATGTTTATTGAGTTGTGCAATGTCGTCGGCGAAATGATTAGTTTGTATAGCCTTGATAAGTGCATTATGTGCGTTCTGCAGGTCACTCGTTGCTAAGTACGATGACCGCATGGCATTGTTGACGTCACGTGCATTGTTTATGAACCGAAGTATCCAACTTAGGATTCGAGTTACGCGTGCCATACAGCTGTGTTTGTTTAAAAGTTCTCCGATTAATGGCATCGACCTTTGTGACACGCAAACTTGTTTGACCTTTTTCTCTTCAACAGTTGTGTGGAATTGGTCTTGAAGTGGGAGATCGTTGTCTTTTAGCCAAATAGGTCCCCACCATAAATGATGATTCGCCAGTTGTAGTGGAGTTAGGCCTCTGCTGGCACAATCTGCTGGGTTATATTCAGACTTGACGTGCCTCCAGCATCCCGATGGCATGATGACAGTGATCTGTGTTACGCGATTAGCCACAAATGTGGTCCATCTTGAAGGCCCCCCTTGTAACCAACCCATCACGATCATAGAATCTGTCCAACCATGTATTGTTACACTCTGTGAGTTTATTGACTCTATGACCTTTTTCATAAGTCGAGACAGTAGTAGGGCACCGCATAGTTCAAGCCGTGGTAAAGACGGGGGTTTTCTTAATGGTGCGAGCTTAGTTTTTCCTGCCACCAGCGTGATAATTTGTTGCCCTTCTTCACTAATAGATTTACAGTAGATAACGCAGCCGTAGGCTTTCTCGGAGGCGTCACTGAATCCGTGTAACTCGATGGGTTGTTTAGTGTTACCAATCCAGCGTTGTAAAGCGATGGTATTGATAGTGGGCAATTCTTGTTGAAAGGTTGTCCACTCTTGTTGTATGTCTTCCGGAAGAGTTCATCCCAATTTGTTGAAGCAAGCCAAGCTTGTTGAAATATGAGTTTTGCCTTCATTGTTACCGGAGACAGCCAACCAAGTGGGTCATATAATTTTGATAGGTCAGAGAGCAATGTCCGCTTCGTTGTGACGTCACGTGTGTTACTAAGTGGCGCCTTGAATGTAAACTGATCAGTGTGCGGATTCCAGGTTAAGCCGAGTGTTTTGTTACTCTCTGCGTCCTTGAAGTCAAACATATTCTGGCTTAGAGATGTTCAGGTAAAGTTTGAAGCAATCTGGGGTGGTTACTAGCCCATTTGCGAAGATTGAACCCACCGCCTTTAACAGGTCAATCAATTGGTTTTGAGCGTCTTGTGCTTCTAACATGTCGTTGCTGCCACCAAGTAGGTCATCCACATACAGCTGGTGAGTAAGGATCTCTGCCGCGAGAGGATAGCGGTGTCCATCGTCCATTACGAGTTGTATTATGGTGCGCATTGCCAAAAATGGTGCAGCTTTGGTACCATATGTTACAGTGCACAGTTGGTATTCTTTGATGAGATCTGTAGCAGAGTCACGCCATACAATTTTTTGCAGGTGTTGATCTTCATCGTGTATCAGTACTTGACGGTAAAACTTCTCAATGTCTGCAGTGTAGACGTATTGAAAGGCTCGCCAACGTAGAATCATAGATTGTAGGTCTTGTTGGAGGTTAGGCCCGCACTCCATGAGATCGTTCAAGCTTTGTCCTGTACTTGTCTTGGCAGAGGCATTAAAGACTACGCGCAATTTTGTAGTTGTTGAGTCCAGCTTTTGTACGCCGTGATGAGGTAAGAAGTAGCTTGGCTTATGGTGTTCAGTGCATGGCGTCATGTGGCCGAGTTGTAGATATTCGTCAATAAACTTTGTATGACGTAGAAAATGTTTCCTGTTTGGCCAATCGTTTTTCTAACTGCCGAAATTGTGCGATTGCCTGTGGCTTAGAAGTGCCCAAGGTTTGTTCGTAGTTTATTTTCATTGGAAGTCTGACTGCATATCGTCTCTTCTTTTCTTGTTGTTGTGGTTGAATAAATAGATTCACAGTATTCTTCCTCTGATGTTAGATTGTGATTGGTTTCGGTTATCTCCTCCATCTCCCAAAATCGAGATACATCGTCAAGATTAATGAGCACGTGGCAGTTGAAGGTTTTGATATTGCCCAGCAGTACCCAGCCCACTTTTGTCTGTTGAGCCATGGGTGCGTGTGTGGGTCCTCGTAGCATACCACTCATTACTATGTCAGCATACACTCCAGCGTCTAACAGAACGTCCACTGGTCTCGAGATGTTGAAGTCAGGATCCGCCAGTTGTATGTTCTGAATATGTGGCCAGTCTTGTTTTCGAAGGTGTAATTAGGCAGGTTGCTGAGCATGTTGGCCATTACCATGGCTTCGATTGTAAATGAATGGCCTCCGTACAAAGACTCACAGTCTAACCGTACGGTTCCGTTGCTATGATGTGCTGACGTCCCTATGCCTGAGACTGTGGCGTTTCGATTTTGTCTTTGCAGTCCCAGCCGTTGCGCAGCATCTTCAGTTATTAGATTTATCTGTGATCCTTGGTCGAGAAGGCATCGCAATTGAACAGTCGATCCATCAGCTGCCATCACCTTTAATTGAACGGTCGCTAGTAGGACTTCGTTATAATTTCCAGACACGTGGTTTGCCTTTTGCTGTGACGTATGTGGCTTGTTGCTAGGTATAACGTTATTTGAGACCGCGATTTCAACTTTGCGGTAAATATCGTGCAATGTTGTGTGGTGTGCTTCTTTGCACACGCGGCATCTTTTGTTGGAGTTGCATTTATTGTCGTTGTGTAAGTACAGGCAATTGCGACAAATATGTAGTTGCGAAATTGACCTCATTTTGTCTTCCGGTGACATGTCTTGAAACGACTTGCAGTAGAGTAAAATATGATTGTTTTACACAGCGGGCAATTTTTTTCTGTGCTTGTATGATATGCTCGAAGAAAACTACGCCTGTTGGTGTTGTTAAAGTCCTTCTTAAATTGAGCTGTTGCCTCCTTGTTGGTCGAATTGTTTGACTTGTTAGGTGTCTGTCTCTTCTTTTGAACAGGTTCAAGCGCAGTAAACTTGTTTTCCAAGAAGTTTATCAGCTCATCCAAGGAAGGTAGCTCTCTCGGAGCCTTTCTGATCTCCATGTAGGCTGCATACGTGTCGGAGTCCAATTTGCCAGTGAGAATGTGCACCAGGATCGGATCCCAAGTCGTTGTGTCGATGCCCAGATTGTGAATAGCATGTATGGTCTCGACACTTGTGTCATGTAGCTTCTTCAGCTCGTATGCATTCTGTGTTTGCAACGCCGGTTGTCCCATAAGGGTTTGTATATGTTTTGTAAACAAAAGTTGTCGGTTGTTGTACCTATGGGTGAGTATCTCCCAACAGGTGTCGTAATTATCAGCTGATACTGTAAGATGCTGTACGATGCGCTCCGCCTCGCCTTTAAGTTTGCCCTTGAGGTGCTGCATCTTTTGCGTTTTTGTCAACATGACATTGTTGTGGATGGCTTCACAGTATAGGTCCATGAATGTAGGCCACTGGGTATAATTACCAGAAAAAGAAGGAATCTCAATTGTAGGCACTTGCTGATGCTGTTGAGATACTGAGTTAAGCTTACGATTCAAATCCCTTTTTGTAGTTTCGTACAAGGTTTCGTATGCAGAAAACTCTTCTTCGTAGCCTACATCACCGCCAGAGTCAGGTTATCGATTTGCCAGTGGAGCTCGTCGATCAGTTTCCAGCGAGACTGCAGCGAATTCAGTTTGTCACAAATTTCCCACTTTTCTGTCAACTCTTTGGTGTTGATGTTTTTAATCACCCTAGAGAGCGCCCGGAAATTAGTGCGTTGTTGGCTAATGAACTCATCAGACCTTGATGGTACTCCAGTTTCCGCAGTTTTCACCTCGTAGTTCGTCAGCATGTCACAAATCGCTTCGTACCGCTTCTTTGTGGTGGTGTAGGTATCATTGATGAAATAGTCGTCATCAAGTCACTGTCTGTTTTTAGAACACCATGATTCATGTTGAACACCTCCCATTGAGCATTCAAAGCATCCAACCTTTTCTGTATGTATGTTCCTGACTTGCGTGAATCAGAATCCTTTTGAAGTTAGCCTCAATTTTAAGGATAGATTCAATGATTGTTCTCTGTTGTTGAAGTAGGTTCTCCATGGTTTAAGGACGATGTTGTAAATAGTTGGTTTCAGATACGTGTGACTGCGACTCTTACCGTAGTATGCACCTCAATCAAGCTGGTGAGACCCGCTTGTGGGAGGCCAGCAACCAAAGTGACACTACAGATAGAATCACGAATTACACTTTTTTTTTTTTTTACAAATACACTTTACTGTTGAACTATTGTAGACGTAATATGCAAGTCTTAGTTCACGTCGAAAGCTCGAAGGACCAAAATGTAGGGGTTTTGTGAGTTGTGACCTCTACATATAATTGATATGTAGTATATTAATGTAGGTTGTATCTTCTACGTTACGGGATGTGGTAATTAAAACTGTGTCCGTTTCCGTAGAGCGTTTATTGTACTGAAAATCCTTATGAATAAAAAATGTAATTATAGTGAACGTGTCGCGCGCAGGCGCAATATCAACATTATTTTCTAAACTGTTGAAATATCATGTACTTGCTCGTACACTGTGACACATAATTATATTTTTTACGTGGTAGAGCCATGCTGCAGCCACGCTCTCACAGAATACCAGCGTAAAATAGCAGCTTAACACTGCTGTGTTTCGTATAGTGAGTGTAGAGAACCGGAGACCCTTTTTACTGGAAACGAGACATTCCATCTTAGTCCTCACGGGTGACAACGCATCTGCATTTTGATTCTTAATCAAGGATAGATGTAGATGTCTATGGGTCATAGCTACCACGCTTGTTTGTCACCCTATCCTATAAAAAAAAGCATTAGGAAAAGAATATGAAGAAAAACTGGCCAAGAAACAAAAAAGTTGCGATTAAAGTAAAGCTAAAGGAAAAAGGTAAGGGAAAATTAAAAATACTTACAGCCAAAGTAATGTGATGTTCTGCATTTTGATTCTTTATTGAGATAGATGTAGATGTCTATGGGTCGCAACAATCACTTACCATCACGTGGACTGTGTGCTCGTTTGTCACCATATCCTATAAAAAAAAATACTTATTATACTCAACATTATTTTATGGAAATCTGAGAAAGCTGAAAATTTAAGTATTTTCAGTAGCTACTTTGCAATAATTTTCTATTGAGTGAATTTTGTGGAATCGTGTTTTGAAAACCGCCACCTGGAATACATACGCTCAATTGTAAGTACATTTTTTTTCGATAACGACGTGAAATCACAAAACGATCCACATGCAGATCAAATTTGGCTCTATTTTACCTCTTAATATGACATACCTCGGGATTCAGAGATTTTAAAAGTTTTTATGCGCAGATACTGGAAAATATAATATTATATTATTACTGTCCCGTGTGAGACAACCTTTATTCTTTTATACATATTTCCATCACACGTATATATAATAAATTTATGTATTACAATACGTATATATATATTTTTATGGTTGGTTAGAAAAATAATGTCTACATGCAAACTTTCACAGCGTAATTAACTACAATACCACCTGATGGTAAGTGGTTATGTAGCATAAGATGGTGAAGCCCACTGACTTAACAAAAGCCTATTCACTCTTGCCTAATAGTAGTATGTAAGTATTATTTGCGACCTATTTGTATGTGTGTGTGTGAGTGAGAAAAGCGGATAAGAATACGTGAAGAGGAATAAAGATTGAGTATTCGTAGTAAGTACATTTGGCTTCATTATGATCATCATTACAGCCCTTCACAAGGCATATATAAATACATATATATATATATAGAGAGATACAGATTTGTGGCCTTCCCAAGGAATGCCACAAAGCATGGTCCTAGGGCACCTGCATCTATCGACTTCCTGCATATCTTACCATGTCGTCCATCCATATAGTGGGAGGCTGCCCTGCACTTCGCTTACCGGTACGAGGTTGCCACTCGAGAAAATTTCTTCCTATTATTTATAGGTTTTCCAAACTATATGGCCAGCCCATTGCCATTTAACTTTAATAATCCGTTGAGCTATGTCAGTTACTCTGGTTCTACTGCAGATATTCTCATTTATATCTTTATCACGCAGAGATACTCCTCTCCAATTTAAATTTTTTATATTTTTCAGATGATGGTTTGCCTAACATTTAAAGAAAACATAAACCCAAGAATGTCTTTATATAGCACTTAGGGAAGCACTATTAAAGACTATTGAAATCTAAGTAACGAGAGTATGTTGGTCATTCCACATCCATCTTAAGCGCGGCGCCCACCTAAGTAACGTAACGCGTGATCTGACGCGTGATTTGACACGTAACTTGTCACTCGCCTCAACATTTAAAGCGATTGTATGTAGTAGCGCCCATTCACATAGCGTGACGCTGCATGACCTGATGTGCCATTCAGCTTGCTACTAGTGACGCATTGACTTGTCTATGCAAAATGAAAGACGACCTAGCTTTTAATATTAAATTCATTGAGTTAGTTCATGAAAGACCGTATTTATATGATTATACTAGACCATTCAAATATAATTCTAATTCATTTCAATGTTATGAAGGAATTAGAATTATATTTTACATTACATGTATATGCAAAATATAATTCTAATTCCTTCATAACATTGAAAGTACCACCACTTTTCATTTTTTTTTCCTCAAAGGATGTACCCAAAATCTTCTTCTGGCACTTTGAATGTTTGAAATCTGTAGCAAAGCAAGGGCATGTTTATCCTCTTCAGACGACATTTTGGCTGAAACTGAATTCTGCGACATGCTATGGTTGTACAGGTTGGTGCAAGCAGTGTCACCCGTGGTCACGTCAGAGCATCGTCAGAATCATGCTACAAGCCATGTCGAAATCATGTTGCTTAGGTGGGCGCCGCGGCTATATAAAAATGCATTTTGTCAATTTCACTAATCGACGTCGCCGCGAAAATTTCTTCTACTTGGGCACTATAAAAATTAATTTAGTTAGAAAACAATATTTACAGTTCCCAATGTAGAGATATTAACTAAATTAAGTATTTCTATTCATAAAAATATTTATAATATAAACTCTTAAAAAACTAAAATATATTTGAACGAAGTCGCTCCAACACCGACGCGCGGTCCACCCTCGACGATGTCCGAAAACGGACCACAGAATACAATTACTCTCTAGAAATGGACTGTTCTGTCCCCTATATAAAAAAGTACTCTGTGACGGACTGCATAGATTACTGTATATATACACGGACTGCGACTGAGCTCGCGGGGGATTACAGGGCGACGGAGCAAGCACGCTCACGCGAATATATTCAATTACAGGGAAAAATTGTATTTTATCGAGTAAAACGGGGAATGAAAATAAAACTCTCAATTAAACATGTTAATATTTTTAAGACCTTTTTTTTCAGTTTAAAAACTATTTAAAGAGCTTGTGCCGTTTTGGAGAAATGTTGCAAAATATGACAAAGGTAGGTACTCTTTGGGGATTTTTTTTCTAATAAGGGGTTGACAAAAATACAATTTTTTAGCGGATTAAATGAACAGTTATTGTGATTTTCTTACTTAAATGTCCAAGAATTTAGGCATTTCACCCGCTCTTAGGGCCTTAACGGTAGTTGTTTACAAGTCTTTCAGAATAATTTATAGCATACTTGTGCTTGTTGTCTTTTTAAATTAAATAGTATTACGGGTCATGACTCGTTTCTAGCTGATAGCTGGCAGAAGTTAAAATTAATCTCGTTTTATTTTATTTTTAATTTATAATTAGCGGCCACATGTGAAGTTATAAGAGCTTAAGTTTTAAATTGGAGACGCGCCAGAAAATTATGTAGTATCATAAGGTTTATATACTTTGGACTACGTACTCATTCGTTTATTATTTAGAGTTTTCAAAAACAATTTTCAAAACTTTCATGATATTTTTTTAAATTATCGCGGTATATCAACTGAAAGATCAGCTATAATGTATGCGACTGCAGTCCAAAACGCAGCACATAAATCCAGTTCCTTTGGATCTTCAACATTCATTGTATCTCCGGCAGTGTGATGAAACCAGAAATATCTTTCATTAGCATTGTGAAGACTGGCACCGGGTACACCAGTTTGAATTATTACATTTATATCAGACCCCGGGCTGTCATCTTCAACTAAAGTAGAAGCGTTTATAGATGCAAATAAATTTAAAATTTCGGCAATAATGCATCTAGCTTCTTGATTACCAGCTACTGCTAATCCGAGAGGAGCAAACGTGCCTTCGTCTGATTCCATTATAAAATTAATATTTGAACTTTCATTTCTATGCCTTTCTTCGTACGCATACGCGCCAGTTAGCCCTAATTCCTCAGCTGTCCAAAATATTGATCTAATAGTTCGTTTTGGTCTCAAATTCAAATGTTTAAGAATAACTGGTGCTGCCCAGCTGATGAATAATCCACCTCCATCGTCCATAGCTCCTTGACCTACATCCCAGCTATCAATGTGACCAGAGACAATTACAAGGTTTTCTGGTTTGTCAATTCCCTTCAAGTCAATAATTGTGTTTCGTGAAATTTTAGTATCATAAGTTGAAGACATTTTAATATTTAATACAACAGTTTCACCTCGATTATATAACCTCCTTATCAAATCTGCATCTTCGAGAGTAATTGCAGCTGTTGGAATTTTAGTTATATTGCCATCATACGTCTGAGATCCAGTATGCGGAGAATTAATTGAAAATGGGGTAATCGATCTTACCAACGCTGCTATAGCGCCTTTTTCGGCCGCTTTTGTAGCTCCTTTTGATCTATATATTACCGTCTCCCCATACGTTGTAAAAACTGGATCATAAAGTACAATTTTTCCTTTTATATCCTCAATAGGTGTGGCTTCTAACTTTTCAAAATTTGAGAAAACTATGACTTCTGCAGTGATACCGTCTTCCGGTGTGCTCACACTTCTTCCCAGTCCTAATAAATCAATATTTTTGACTCTAGGTTTAAGCATAGTTATAACTTCATTACCTCGAACCCAATGTGGAACCTGTAAAACACCTTGTATTTAATTTCTGGATTAATAGTATTTAATACAATTAGACTTAACAAAAGTTACTACCTCTAGTTCTTCGGTAGTAATATCATTAACGCCTTCATCTCGTGTTAACTGAATCATGTAATCTATGGAGTCTTCCAATATTTCAGAACCCGAAGGTCGAGCGCCAAATTTATCCACAAATTTTGCTAATCTGAAAAACATAATATTTGATAATGAGTATATTTTTTAGTTTGTATGAGTCTTTTGTTAATTATAAACAAAAATTAAAGATTTTGGGTTGTTTATTATTTCGTAATTAAATTCATAACTACATGATCAAATACGAAAAGGTCACTCATAGATCTTATATATCATAAATGTACTTTTCTTACACTTCCACTATACGGAATATCATCCCGTGGGTGTCGTAAGAGGCGCTAGAGGGAAACAAACCAGGAGATAGGCAGCAGCGTCTTTTTTAAAAACAACTAGAAAATATAAAATAAACAGGGGTTGCCAAATCACCTGTCAAGAGCGGCTTCATTCATTCTCTGTATAAAAGTAACAGTAACTTTTTCTTAAAACCTTTTTCAACAATATTTAACAACAATAACAATTAAGAATAATACAAAAGTATAAAAAAATCCATTTATTATTTTTTAACATATAAATGTATAGTTATGTGTGTTTTAACCGAGTTAAAAAACGGGAAGGTTCTATATTCGACGAGTATTTTTTTATGTATGTACCGAAAACGGCTGAACTGATTTAAATGAATCTTGTTTTATTTAATATTATTAAGTTCATCACGGTATGGTCCCATATAAATTAAAAGAACATTTTTGATTTATGTTCAATGATTTCTCGAAAATGGCTGAACCAATTCAAACGATTCTTTTTTTAAGTAGATAAGTTACACTTTAGGGGTGGCACCATATAAATGAAAGGAGGAAATTTCATCCCTAAGTGTGGAAAACAGGGCATGGAGATGTTAATGGTACCTATTTAAACGAAATTTTATGTGTAAAGGTATATCAATAAAAAACAGTTTATAAAACTAAAAAAAATATTTCCACATTATAGCTTCCGAAGTCAGCGCTTTAACTCTTCTAATGTCTTAGCACCGACCTTTGAAGGTATTATATTAAAATTAATTTATTTATTTTATTTATAAAGTCAATTTTACGTTTTTAAAAATTTAGTTATCATATCATCCGCAACACATTTTAACGTAATTTATTATCGAAATTGTTGATTTTTATTTACAAACAATATTATATATTTAATTACACTTCGAAGCACTAACCTAGAATGGCTTGTGCTCTTAAATGTTGTTATTGAACCAATATATTTAAGAAAATACTTACTCATAATATGTTCTCCCTTTAAAGTCTCCCTCAGTTACATACTTAAAAATTTCTTCTCTTATATTTTTGTAAGACGCAATCTCACTAAGCAACTCATTACCTAATAATTGTTGACACATTTCAGAAGTTTTAGGTAAATACTTTGCATGACCCGCAGAGCATACGAAAAATATAACAATAATACAGTAAACTGGAATCATGTTTCAAGGCTTGCTTACTACTGAATAAAACAAGTTGTACAGAATTAGAAGCAAAAGACTGTGTATTTACTTGAAAAACTGTCAATCAATACTTGAATCCTCTTTTTGATATAGTGGATTTCGATATGCTCTTATTATCTTGTTTATCAATTTATCAGTATTTTCACTATCTGTCAACGGATTTTTCTAGCTTAACCATGTTAAAACTTAACTGAGAAAAACTAGTTCACTAACCTACAATACAAAAGGAGACTAAAATATAACACAGGTAAATAGCAAATTTTTTATATTTACCGTAAAACATAAATGCGTCCCCAGCTGCTGTTGATTATTCCATAACTGATAAAGATTTTCAAAAATTCAGACTAACATTGCTAATTGCTGGCCTAATGCTGAAAATGATCTTACTAAAAATAATAAGCAAAAAAAAAAAGATCCCCATAAGCCGGCGGAAAATTGTTAACGCAATTTTAAACGCTAGCTTACTATTAATTACGTATTACGTATTTACGTATTATTACGTAATTTACGTATTACAATATTACGTATTAAGCGGTGTAGGAAAAAATCGCGAGAAAATGTACATGTATGAAATAAAAATATTTCGAAGAGACGTCCAAGTCCAAGTTGTACTTTGTAATTCTCGAATTTTATTATCATATTATATTTACATATTTTATTGTCAAAATCCCAATATATTACATCGAAATATTTAAAACATGCCTATGAAAAAGTGGAGAGGAAACTTCTGCAAAACTTATATATGTATGGAATCAGAGGACCTTTATTTTGATCTTGTATCGTCATATTTAAATAAGCGTTTTCAATGCACAGAAATCGCTGTGTTAATGAGGAAAATCGATGAATGAGTGAACGCAAGGTACTTACATATATCATTTTTGCACACAATTATGCTATATTTATTATGCTTTGAAAATTTGGTTTTTCATTCTATTGTGGTAAGTCGGAATGTTTATATGGCACGTATGGCAATTCATTATTTTTTTTAGAACATTAATTAAACACACTATTCTGTGTTTGTCTATATTTTATTGTATTGTACTAAAAGTAGGTTGTGGTAGAAATCACCATGAGAGGAAAATTTACACTGTAGAAATGCGGTCGTTAAGATGTATGTCAGGGATGACTAAATGATAGGGTGAGAAATTGTTTGATATGAGAAAAGCGTGGTTTGCAAGAAGATATTGTAACAAAGATTAAGAAAGGTTTTCTTCGGTGATTTGAACACGTCTATAGAACAATATAGAAAGCTGTCGATTGCGTTTGAAATACAAGTTATAAAAAAACGTTAGCTTTTGCATTGATATAATTTTTTAAGAAAAATTACTTTCTACATCAGGTCACCTAGTAGCATGTATAATAAATAGGGAAAGTATGGGCTGGTGACACTTTTCTATTTCACTCTGTACATACTTTAAAATAGAACTTATTTGTAATGCAATACTTTTCTTTTTGACAACACCAAAATACCTACATTTTATTCATCAATAATAGCGACCTATGTTATATAAAAATACAGTATAGAGATAAAACGTCATGATATCGTAACAATCTCTCCTAAATAGCTTAAGGGCACTTACTCATCGTATGTCTTCCCTTTGAACGGGCCGGAGACGTATTCGATAATATCTTTGACGACCGTATCATAAGAAGTAATTTCATCTGCCACAGCACCGATATTACAAGATCTCAATTCAGAGTAGGTTTTCCTTTTTATCTTGGCGCATTGTGTTTGCAATACAAGAATTAAAAATAAATACGTTTTTGTCATGGGAACGAACATTATTACATTTACGAACAAACATTTACGGACAATATTTCTTTAAGGACGCGTCCTCACTCCGGCTTTAACGATAAAGGAATGTTATATGAAAGTGACCATATTATATCACCGTCTTTTATTAGAATCATTGAATATGTTGTTTTATTTAATACTAGGTTAGTGATGCTGTATGAACGAGGTGTATAATGTATTCAGATGCGTATGGAATAAACAAAATACATACCTTTAAAATGTGCTCTCACAGGATTAATAGGACAGGTGAATTGTTTACAGTAAATCATTAATACTTTATTGTAATTACTAAGCTCCAGTTTCTTAATTCAAGATACACCCCAAGTATAGTATAATTTATTTTTAAAATCGGATTTACTTATTAGATTAATAGTTAAAAATAAAAATAAAATGCTTTTTAAATCACAGATCAGATATGTATAAACTCAAATACGACTATAGTAGTGAGAATGGATAAAATAAATGTTTAAAAACATTCTTAAAGAGTCAGAACACAGACTCTTGAGTGTAAAATTCACTATACATTGAGGTTGTTCAGATAATGATCATCACATTGTATTGAAGAACAGCTTGTCAGTTGAATAGATCTCATCCGTTATCAAGTCAACATTCCTTTGAATCGAGTTCAATGCCGTTTATGAACATGTCATTGTATGTATACTTCATATTATACTTGCACGACTGGCTCGGCAGTTTTAAGCGCAACTGCTGATCATGTGGTCCCGATTTTGAATCCTGGGTCAAGCCAAAACAATTTATTGGGTTTTTTGGCAAACATTTTTCAAGTGCAGTTTCAACCGCCTGGCGCACATACTCGTGCACCATAATTTAGTCCTGCGCAGTCGCAATGGCTACAATAGTCTTTGCGTTGTAGCATGGTGCGGATGACACGTCACTAGAACGTAACTTGCGTGCGTTTGCAAGATACGACAATTTTCTTAACTATGTGAAAATAACACTGAATTTCTTTTTATTAATTTTCCTTTTCTATTATGACTATTAGATTAATATTAACTTCAAAAATCTCAGCTAATGTAGTTTTTTTTTACTTATAAAATAATAAAAGCTTAATTTATTTCACTTGCGTGCGAAGTTACGTATTATCTTTACTCATACCTCATAATAGGAAGTAAAAACAAAGTAAGATAATTCTATTTTAGTAGGCGTGGTGCAATACCGTCATATTCATGTATACTAAATTTAAGTAGCTTATGATAAAATAATTTTATATTTATTCCGCCATTTTTTTGTTCTAGATCTCTAGAATTACTAACCCCCCGCTTGAATTCCCTAAACAATTTATGTTCGTTTCGGCATTTTAAATAAATAAACTCAACAAATACCAAAAACTCACTTAAAAAACACAGTGATAAACTCAATAATCGAAAGTAAAAACTATATATACTCAACTAGAAATTACAAAACGGCCAATAGGTACTTCATACAAAGTGCTAGGCGCTAGCATAGATTATACACACATGAAGCGTAAGGCGCTAGCACTCGTACCTAGAAAAGCTGCAGGTGCAGTCAAAGCCGTTATCACGGGTGCTGGCAGCCATTTTATTTGTTTTAATGTCAAGATCAATATTGTAATTAACATAAAATAGAAGATGACTTTGGAACGAAGTTCTTTATCGGACGGTACGGATTTGGCGGATGCGGGCTAGGCGACAAAAAGTGTAAGATATTTCCGTCACGACCCCTTCTGACGTAGCGTAGACGGCCTTGGCGGCTATAAGGAAGCCAGATGGAATAATATCCATCTCCCTCGCAGTTTTTCTTATCTTGCCATGAAAGTATATTATTTTATTTTAAATGACGCTTTATTTTAATAGACGCTAGTAATTCATTTATTTGTATTTGTTGATCAATAATATAATACGATATCAATAATTAGATACTACGAAAGGAACTTCGTTTCAACCGAGTGTTCCACGACACTCGCGTATGTTTTTTTTTATTTTCAAATTAATACATAGTATAATATGTAACTATAATGTCATAATTTGTATTAAATTGTAACTAAAAAATACATACCTTGTAATTTATAAAGAAATATATATTCCGGTTTCAATTTTTTTTTATCGATAGCTAATTGATAATTTTTGCTTCGCTTTGTGTATCGTTAAACGCCCTTTTTAAATAAATTTAACATTGTTCCATCTCTAGACACGCTAAACTGTAAGCTGTTAAGCGTTGAGACTAGTTACCGTGACCGAAATTCAATCTATAGGACATTATATTTTGTAAACTTTAATTGCGACACGATGTTCTCTCATTTATTCATGTCTATAGGGGAGAGTGGGGCTTGTTGTTACAGGGGTAAATAGTTACACGCATTTTTACCGTTATTTAGAACTCTCTGGCGCATAGTATTGGACTCAATTGGTTCCTTATGACATCGTTCACTACGTAAAAACGACCTGTGACCGCCAAACAGCGTGCTGTAAAGTTGTGTGCACGTGCTCCGATTTCAGCCAAGTAAGTAAAAAAATCCTTTATGAAATCTTTGATTTCCGATACATATTTTTTTTTATTTTCGCTACTTTTTAGGGTTTCGACTCTCTTAATATATCTACTTTTAATTTACAATATTGTTTTTTTTTCTGTTAGCGATATCCATCAATAGTGACTACAATTTGTTTAAAAATCGTGCTATGGGGCAGGTAGTTACAAATTTTTGAGGTAAGTTGTTACATGTAACAACTTGCCCCCTATAATTTGGGCTTGATTATCTTATTAGCTTATCAGTCTCTGGAAGGGATAAAAAGCAAGTTTTAAACCACTTTCAAGGCAGCATTCTATTTTCAAAGCGTGTCTTTTACTACGTATTTTCACTTATAACTTATACGTATCTTCATGTTTATTAAATGTTAATATTAAATGATTCTTTTTCAGAATGAGAAATTATAAAAAAAAAACAGAAATCCTTATACTCTATCGCCGAATATCTCCAATTTGACACCTGGAAAATCCGGAATTGTTAGTCATCGTAAACAAAAATCCGTTGTAGGAAAAACGTTTTTACGTGGTAGAGCAATGCTGCAGCTATATCTATTTATTTATTTTTTAGACACTTGGCGCTTATCTAAAAATTTATTATTGCAATATCTTTATTTAATATAAAGTTATTAAAATTTTAAGACACAACGATTTTTATAAGCACTATGTGTTCAGTGATGTGTGTTTTCTTGATATAACAAGCAACGTAGATGATGTCGCAGGTATCAGCTAGTTAGTAGTATAGTTGTAGCAGGAATGAGTCGGCTCGACCGGGGAGGGATCACGCTCTCACAGAATACCAGCGTAAAATAGCAGCTTAACACTGCTGTGTTTCGTATAGTGAGTGTAGAGAACCGGAGACCTTTTTTACTGGAAAGGCATTACATCTTAGGCCTCACGGGTGACAACGCATCTGCATTTTGATTCTTAATCGAGGATAGATGTAGATGTCTATGGGTCATAGCAACCACGCCTGTTTGTCACCCTATCCTATAAAAAAAAGCATTAGGAAAAGAATATGAAGAAAAACTGGCCTAGAAACAAAAAAGTTGCGATTAAAGTAAAGCTAAAGGAAAAGGTAAGGGAAAATTAAAAATACTTACAGCCAAAGTAATGTGATGTTACTGCTAAAATAGTTTAAAAATGAAGATATAGACAGTATAATTACAGATTATTATTATAAGATTGGCTAAAATTATTGTTTTCTTTATAGCGTTTAAAAATAAAGATTAAATTGTGATTTACAATTGTTGACTTTATTCATTTACCTACCGTAAAAAGGTACCCCAAAGGTGTAACAACTGGCCCCAAATGGGGGCAAGTTGTTACAATCGATTTTTTTTTGATTAAGTTGCCCATTGTGAGAAAATAACGTTAACTTAAAAAAAATCAGTAATATGTTACTAGCTGAATATTTATTTTATCGATAAAAACAATCATATGTATATATTACGTGATAGGCTTTGACATATTGACAACTATCTAAAAAATGTAACAACGTGACCCACTATCCCCTATATATATGGTGATAAAACTTAATAACTCTTCTAAAATAGGCGGTTTATAAACTAGAAATTCTTATTTTAAATATTCATTTAATCTTAGATTGAGTTACATTTAATCTTAAATTACTTGTTGTTCCATCCGTCGGTCTGTGGTTGTGTGTTAACACGATTACAAATGATGGAAGCCATTAATCAACTAAGCTATCTTACCAATAGATTCCACTTATCCTTTGGATGATTCCTATTGAAATTCGTTAATGAAAAATTTATTGTTTACATGATATTAACGAAATAGTTACACAACAAGGAACCCTTATAGTTTCGCCATGTTCATCCGTCCGTCCGTCCATCCGCGGTTTTGCTCAGAGACCCTAGATCTTTGTAATTTGGTATAGTTATAGATATTAATCACGCCTAAAGTTAAAGCATTGGGGCAGTGGGGCCCCAACACGCATTGGGGCCCCGTTGAATGCGTGTTGGCGAACTTCACATGTCTTCGAAATAATTTTTTTTCTAATTTCTCAGACATGCAGGTTTCCTCACAATGTTTTCCTTCACCGCCGAGCACGTGGTAAATCAGCACTTAAAATTGCAATTAACAATTTCATTGGTGCCGGCGGGATCGAACCCGGCATGCTCACGTACTGTGAAACTTACAGCGAGTGCCAACCATCTGAGCTACCACGCCTAGAAAACTGTGAAATAAAATCTTAAAAAACATTTTTATTTTGAGTACTTCCCATACAAGTAAATGGAGGATAATTTTTTTACCCGTCTATTTCATGTGGGGTATCGTTGGATAGGTCTTTCTAAAATACTGGGGTTGTGGCACAACATCTTTTCTATTTAGGGATCCGTTTGCGAAATATTTAGCTTTAAAGTGGTATTTTTCATTAGAGTCATATGAATATCCCCCTACCAACTAAACCGCTGTTTTTAGAAATGTGAAGAGTATACACAATAGTAGTATATATAATGAAGTTAAAAGGGAAACTATCACAGCTAAGTATAATTAAGAAGTTAACGAGTAATAGTCGACCAACTTATGAAATGCACTTGGATTAGTAAAAATTTCGTTACAACTCCATAGAAAATGATCTAAAACTAGCTGCATTAATAACTTTATAATATTATTGTTAACTTAAAAATAAACATTTTATAACGAAAAGGACTTATATGTATTACTACTATTAGCTTTACTTTTTCATTTGCGGGAATAGATAGGGTGTTATTATCAAAATCGAAAAGTTTTTTTATCTTTTTTGAATACCACTCCCTATAAGGCTGATTTGAAAATAAGTCCTTCAGTTACGATCTCCCTATTTAGGCCCATTTTTAGTCGTTATAGCGGTCAAACCGCGAACTCACTTATTATGTTCATTATCAAGGAAGCCGACGTATTGTAACGGGCAACTACGGAACCCTACCTCTACATTGCGCGTGGCCCGAGACGCAGTTGGCCATTTCTTTGAAAACTTTCTAAATAATGTTTTTTGAAAACTTTCTATAGGTCTGCCATTTATGTAATATCCATATATGTTGATGCTGCAAAATGCCACCTAAAAGGTTTGGCCTCAAAGGAAAGGTGTACTTAAGGCCTTAATGATGTCCAAAATATTATGTACGTACTGAATATAATTCGATCGTTATATATAAAAAAATACAGGCAGCATTTAACAGAGATTTTACGACGGTTAATCACATATATTTTATGCATATTGTAAAACAAATAATGATTGAATAGTGTAATTGGTCATGGACAGTGAGAGACAATAGATTAAAGGGGCTCAAAGAGTAGTTGAATGGTAAAATATTAAGTTAAAAGACTATAAAGTTAATAAATTATAAAAACCGAAAAATAAAAATTTCGTCTAAACAGTTACATTAAAACTTCACTCCCTATTTTTTCTCTACATTTTCATGGGAATGAAAAGAGAAGAGAGAAAAAGAATTATTAAAATCGATTCACAATTGACGAAGATATCGCATGTTACATATATAACATACAGTCGAATTGAAAACCTCCTACTTTTTATGGCTGCTAAACAAAAGTGTAGGAAATTAACTCAGAAGAGAAATAAATAGAGGAAATTAGAGGAAGCCTATGACAGGATACATACTGATCAGCAATAAAATGGTAGCCGATGCACCTGTGGACCACTTTAATATATAACTCATGCATTTAGCCAGAGCAATAACGATAAATCTCATTTACATTTATTTATGGACATAAGAGAGATAATAAAGTTAGAAAAGGAGGCTTGGATGCAATTTATGAGAAAAAATGGCAGTCATAACACATCCATACTCTAAACCCAATTATTTATTTATTTAATTATTTATTTCATCATCCAAGACTCTCGCGGACACTCTCGACTTTAGTTAACGCTTATTAGTTGGTTTCTGCTTTACTTTAGGGTGGGTATATTGGACTAAATGCCCTAAGGCGTTAAGTTCATTAATTTTAAATTATATGTTTAGCAAAATTTTAATTTAATGAAATAAGTAACTAAAATATTATTAATTTATTATTATCAATATTAATTTCCAGTATTATAAACTGAAAAATTGTATATATCAACTTAAAAAATGTTAATTAATTTAAAAAGGAAAATTTCGTCATGAAAACTAATATTAAAAATTTAAGCGAACGCAAAATTGATTCGTACTTTTTAACGCCTACTCTTTGCCCTGTACTGTAAATCAATCCATTTGCATATTGATAAGACTAACCAGAGACTATTTATTTTTTAAAGCGACTAAGTATAGTACGTTAAAATGGATAAAGTGTTTTCAATTTTTTTAATAGTCATTCAACTTTTTTGTGTTTATTCTCACACGACAATAAATAGATATGACAGCAGGGAATGCACGTTAAATCCAGGACTAGTAGAAGAAATAGCATCATACAGAAACATAGCGAAAAGAATCATGAATGAGATCATAAATAACACAATGGGTGAATCGATGTATCATGAGTAAGTAATATTGTTCATCAATGAATACCTAACTTAATAAAACTTGAAAAAGGAAAACCCAAATTCAAAAGACTATTTTCATTTTAGTTTTTATATGTCGACTTCTATTTTTTTAAAGTTTCGTTACTAGACCCCATAAGAGAAAACTTCTTACGGGATATATAGCTATATATTATACACACACACACACACATATATATATATATATATATATATATATATATATATATATATATATATATATATATATATATATATATATATATATTATAATAATAATAATAATCTTTTATTTAAATAAAAGTACAATAATAAAGTGAAGACTCTGATCCCCAAACTAGACAAGTCTGTATCTTAGGGATCAGCGGCCTCTCCCAAAGTTGTAACAAACAGTATTTTAATCTTAATAACTAATTAAGTAACTAAACAACATTTTAAGTAACTATATAGCTATTTAAATGTATTTATTTACAACTAAACATAGACTATAACTTAATGCGAATAAAGTAATTAATATTTTATATAATCGTAGGTATATTAAAATTAGTTTGTAAATTGCAATTTGTAATATATATATATATATATATATATATATATATATATATATATATATATATATATATATATATATATATATATATATATATATATCTCTTTACACTCGTGTCTGGAAAGAGGATAGATATTTAGATTTCTATTTAGCTTATTATAAAGTACTGAGGATAGATATGAACTTTGTCGCCTAGAAAAAGCAGTTCGACATCTGTGAAATATATATGTCACACATATATATATCACATAATCACACATATATATATACATCTACATCTGTATATATGTATCTGAGCGTGACTGTCACGCGAGTTCAGTGCTTTTCCCCATCCCAAACGTGTCCAACATGCTTAAAGAAGTTTTCACTTCAAATACAGTCGAATTGAGAACTTGCTCTTTTTACGTACTCGTCTAAAACTGACTTTATTGCTTGATATTTACTACAGGTGTGTTTTTATGTAGTATGAATGAATAATTTTTATTTTCTGTTTAAATTTTTACTATGTAACAAAAAACAAAAACTTTAGAGGAAAATAATTATAACTAAAAAAAATATAAAACATTTTGTATAATTTACAGATATACATACTTTATTGACAAATTTGGAGCTCGACCATCTGGTACTCATGTATTAGAAAAAGCAATAGATCACATGTTCAATCTAACGATAAAACATGGTCTTAAAACTGTTTCCACAGAAGACGTTCAGGTACATAAATTTATTTGAATTTTGTAATATTTTGATTAAAAATAACTTTTGATTTACGTAATAAATAGCCCAAATAATTCTGGGGAATCACAATAATCTTAATTCGTTCCCTAAACAAGCATATTTATAAAAAACTGATTATATGATAATTCTGGTCAATTTTGAAAACGATATCAACATTCTCTCTCACTCTTTTTTTAATTAAAAAAAGTTCCCTTCACGGTAGAATTTTCTCCTGTATTATAGAGGTGGGTTTTTCATAAGTAAATTTCACACATATCAAGCCGGTGAACAATTACTTGTCGGCCATACAAACTCTTGTTCAGTGCGGAGTTCAAATCCTCGGCCCCATAGTACCGCTTCTAAAGCCACCACGCTAGGGAGTCGCCAAAGACTAGCTGCTATCAACTGCGCAGAATGTAATATTTATACAGAGTTTACTTAGGCTGTAGTGTTATAAGTAGTAATTGTAAGTGTACTCGGCTAACACAGAGAATTCACGCGCACTTATCAATATCCACTGTAATACTTACTATATGTTAGAGGGTCCGGAATAATCACAATACAACTAAACCCGAAAACCGAAATCGGTCATTAAACAAATGTGTCAAGTTCAAACTTTATCTTGTATTTGGAACCAAGACATGCGATTAAGTGCGATTTAGGTACTCTGATCGATCCCCGCCAAGAGTCACACGCACGTCAAGCATAAACAATATAGTAATGAAATTTTTAAAATAAATACTTAATTACATGTGGGCTTATTTATATATCATAATAAAATTGATAATATTACATACTCAAAATAATTCTTATAGGTAAGTAATAATATTATAGACGATAAGCCACATATTATTTGTTTTCAGGTACCGCATTGGACGCGTGGCTATGAAACTGCAATGATGATGCAACCTCGCATAAAACCAATAACTATCCTAGGACTTGGTCCAAGTGTCAATACTTCTGATGAAGGAATCACTGCAGAAGTCATTGTCATACGCAGTTTCGAAGAGTTAAACAAAGTTGATGAAAATATTATAAAAGGAAAGATTGTTGTATTTGACGCTCACTATTCTTCTTATGGTGAAACTGTCGCATATAGGGTAAATGGCGCTTCAAAGGCTTCAGAAAAAGGTGCCGTAGCATCACTTATAAGAAGCGTTACACCATTTTCATTATACACTCCTCATACTGGTGCACAAAAGTATGGTGAAAATGTCACTAAAATACCCACTGCAGCTATAACCCATGAGGATGCAGATTTGATGAGAAGGTTTCAAGATCAGGGTCTCACCATTGTTTTAAATATAAGTATGTTTAGCTTGTTTGATTTAAAAATTTCTAGAAATACATTGGTTGATCTAGTGGGTCGCGAAGATCCAGATAAATTAGTAATAGTATCAGGGCATATTGATAGTTGGGATGTCGGTCAAGGAGCAATGGATGATGGCGGTGGTATGTTTATAAGTTGGTATGTGCCAGTTGTTCTGAATAAACTGAAATTAAAACCTAGGAGAACGTTACGAGCGATATTATGGACATCAGAAGAACCTGGTCTTGTTGGAGCTATTGCATACTTAAAGAAACATAAACATGAACTTTCTAATATAAATTTTATAATGGAATCAGATGAAGGAACTTTTAAGCCATTGGGCTTAGATGTCGCTGGATCAAATAATGCTCGTTGTATTGTAGCTGAAGTATTAAAGTTATTTACACCAATCGATAAAATGAAAGTTAGTAAAAGTGTTGGTTCAGATATTTCCGTTTTTAATAATGAAGGCATACCTGGAGCTTCACTATTAAATCAAAATGATCGGTACTTTTGGTATCATCACTCAAATGCAGATACAATGAACGTACAAAACAAAAAAGATGTAGTAGAATGTGCTGCATTCTGGGCAGCGTTATCATATGTCATTTCCGATTTGTCCATAGATATTCCCCGAATTTAATGTTTTAAATTAAAATAATTATATTTATCTTTAAGCTATACAATTTGGATAAACAATTATATTTGCATAAATTTGTTCATTTACTACTAGCACAAGTATTCTACAATAAATAATATACCACGTTATCAATCACAAAATATTACATAACATATTAAAATTATATTAAGATTATAAGCTTTATATACATAACACTAACAAACCAACACCTAGTCCACATAACAGTAAGATGATACTGTTGCCCATAGACAACTATGCAGATGCTTTGTCACGCCAGAGGACTGAATACCTCGTTACCAGTCAAAAGGATCTCCAGTAGGAGTAGGCTATACTAGGTTAAGTTATAAACCTGTTCCACCTGTTTTTGTTCCATTGAAATAACAGCTCCAGCAGCCTGTTCAAAAGCAGGCTGTTATCTCGCAACAAGTTACGGTAGGAATTTTAAAATATTAAAGTCCCTGTTACATCTAGAGGGTATCAGTACTGTAGAATCCACTTACTGGAAATCACGCCCAAACTATCTGCCTCCTAGGCGTGAAAGTTCAAGCTGGCTCGCGTATTTGGGTGGTGGAGAGGCGTAACTACGCTCTTTACACATAATGCTCGAGGCAACGGGAGCAAAATTACTACGGCACCCCCTTCCACGCTCGCTGTGGATTTCAGTACATAAGAGACTTTTTTCAAATCGAAACGCGGTCCACCACCATCTTGAGATGACTAAGCTGGCCATACTCTTTCTCACCGTGTCGCATGTGACCTCTATGTTAGATCACTTTTTTTTGTTTTCTGTAATATCTTGACTTAAAATAAATATATTATATTGCATTTATTATTTGTATTTTTTTAATTTTACTTAACCTCAATGGTAATTGTACTAGAATGTTTGTGTTTTTGTATGTCCGAATGTAAAAAACAGGCATTTTATCTCTTTTCATCATAGGTAACCTCCCCAAGCAAGAACGTAGAAAATTTGTTTTAGACAACTTTTCGAACATTGGTCATCCGTAGAACAGGATTATTTTTTTCAGATTTGTACACAACAGTTCCAACCTGTTATTTTTTGTGTGATGATGCAATAAATACGCCTCACGCTTACGAAACAGAACAAAATTATGCTGCTTTTTTACGCTGGTATTCTCTTAGGATGTGGTTCTTCTCCATTCGTTCTGAAGTAAAAATACAGCGGTTACGTGACTCTATCACGTTCCATAGTATATGATTCAAGAGTTTCAATGATGCGAGGGGCACTAACAGTGTAAAGATCTCTACCCTATACTCACTTATTGGCATGCAGTGGTGAGTGTGAACACTTCCTTAAAAAATGTACGCCTGGTGGAACATTCTCGAATAGTTATATGTCCATCAAAGGATAAAAATAGACTAACAACAATCTTACTTTGTGTGCAAGTAATAATTGTAATCTTATCGTGTGGATACAGTACGCAATATATGGATGAATGTGGATACAGACCTTATGGCCTTTTGGTATATGATAGGTATCCTCTCATACCGGCGTATACACTAGAAAAAAGTACACTGACAGACGTCGTTTGAGGTGACTATGGGATGTCACCTCTCTTCTCCCTTAGTAGGGAGTATTTTCCTTAATTTCCACACATAACAGGCGTGAGCACCTTTTACGCTGCACACTATCGCATGTTTGGATACTTTACGTTGTTTTTTTATAGGACAGGGTGACAAACGAGCACACAGGTCACCTGATGGTAAGTGGTTGCTATGACACATAGACATCTACATCTAGCCTCAATATAGAATCAAAATGAAGATGCGTTGTCACCCGTGAGGGCTAAGATGGAATGCCTCTTTTCCAGTAAAAAGGGTCTCCGGTTCTCTACACTCACCATACGAAACACAGCAGTGATAAGCTGCTATTTTACGCTGGTATTTTGTGAGAGCGTGGTCCTTCCCCGGTCGAGCCAACCGGTTCGTGCTACAACTATACTACTAATATAGCTGCAGCATGGCTCTACGACGTATAAATTTGGCGTAAATGGGATAGTTTTAACGGAAGCCATGAGATCCAGGCATTTATTCCTGTCACCGTTGTACCATTTATTACACACCTATTACGACAGCCTCGGAATGAATTGCAGTTATAAATTATCTTGCACTGTAACCAAATGGCAGCTATAACATCAATTAAACTAATAAAAATACATATCTTTACGCTACTATTACAAATCACTTGGACCAATTAAAATCCTTGACAAGCAATTGAACCTAAATAAGACAGAGCTTAGCGAATCGGAGTGCAGAATAATTTTTCGTAGATTCAATTATAGATAAACAGATTGCAAGATTTTAATGAGGCTGCAAATTGATTATACACACTGTTTTTGCCATTGAATTTTACGATTTAGTGTTTTACATTGAATGTGTTGATTAAATTTTATTTTATGATACTTTATATAATTTGTATAATAAAATAATCAAATGTTAAAATTTAAAAGAGTCAGTAAGAATCAGGCGTTACTATGTGCATGAGAGTTTTTTGTAAAGCGAAGCCCTTTACCATCTTCGGCTACCTTGCTACAAACCATCAGGTGGGTTAATAGTGGTCATTGCAATTGCTTATAGTAGGTAAAAAATAACTTTCCTTAGATCTGCGTGCAAAATTTGAAATTAATCACCACTTCTTTAAGAGTTAGTAGTGACTCTGAAGCTAAAAAAAATTGTGTGAAAATTTTGATGGTAGGAAAAAACTAATATATCAAACACATGTGTATATTCTACTTAAAGGTTAATTTATCTGTGTGTAACTAACTGCTTCTCATAAAATTTAAGTAAAATTAACATTTTGGCAAGATTTAATTTTTTAAATCCTTTAATTTTGAGAATGACACAATATTTCATAAGAAAATTTCATAAGAATTTTATCACAGTTAGGTAGGTACTACTGTTATATCAGTATAGAGGGCTAGCACTACACACCAGCAACGCTTTCCATAATAAATGTAACAGCTATCATATCTATATCATAGATACGATACTCCAATTAGTTAACTTCGCATGTTATTGAAACGCTTCTTCTCCACTCATCATCCTCCTTCCTCTTCGAAACCTTTATTTATACTTAAACTCAATTTAAGCACGACCTATAAAATTGAGTACTATGAAATTTAGAGTCTCAGTAGGCAAGATAACACTCGCCTTAAAATGTCACAGACAAGACTATGCCGAGTTCGATCCCTCCAGCACGAATGAAATTACTAATTACTCGGTGGTGAAGAAAAACATCGTGAAACATACATGTCTAAAATTATTTCAAGGGCATGTTAAATCTTAATGGATTTCGTCACGTCAATACGTGCATCACGTGGGCATCGCGACTAAGTCTTCCTTGCTCCAAGAACTGCTCATCTCAGCTCAGGCAAATAAAGTAGTAGACATAATTAATTTACTTTATTTTACTTTTGAATTTTTTCTATGTAGACTTTGTCTATTGTTACTATGCAAATAGCAGAACTAAACCTATAAGATGACATTAGCATTTGTAGAAGAAATTCTCGATTAAATATTAAATTAAATATTTCTAAGTAATAAAATCTCAACACAGAATAAATAATAAATAGTACACTTAAGTAATTTTAGCTTTTTAGCTACTATCGTACAAACAACTTTGTTCACAGTGCTAATAAGTGTTCACCAATAAATCATAGAAAAATGATAACCAATGTGCATTTAGTTTTTATTTACTACTGGCGACCCACCCCGGTTTCATCTGAATAGGATCTTCTATTATATATAAGGCGTTATTTTATAATTTTCCGTTTTTTTTAATTCATCTTCAGGTTTTTCAGATAAAATATAGCCTAGTTCCTTCCTAGCATTTTTCGTATTATAGATATCGTTGCGACACTGCAGAGCCGCGGGTTCGAATCTCGCATAAAGCAAGTATTTGTACGGCCTATAAATTGTGTGTGTGTGTCCTTGTGCAATTTATGTATGTAAATCGTTTTCACGACGATACAGTAGAAAATCTTACTATGGTATCGTTTATCTTTTAACTTTATTTGTATGAACTTTATTATACGTGTAAATTCAGATGTTTTAACATATCAGAAAATAGTGTTTTAATGGTCACAATTTTTTCAATTTTTAAGTCTCTGAGTACATAATTCTTACATTTAACCTTGGTTTAGGAATGCAACAAGAAGAAATAAAATGGGCGAGCTGATTATTTTAAGATACATCCACACAAATTGAAAGGCCTTACCAAGATTTCGGTGTTAGAAGAAATAAATCATTTTCTTTTTCTTCAAGTGCCAATCTTATTTACGCGTGACGCTGCCTGTCAGCCGCAGCTCAGGCATCCAATTAATAGGGAACAATCTATCCAAAACCACTTAACCTAAACGAGACAGACCAGTGGTGTGGAACAGCATTGCTAGTGCGAGGTAGACATGTTGTGCCAATCGTGAATGATGCGTTCATTTGACCCGGGTCTCATCAAATTGTTGATGGTTGCAAATATATTTTTGAACGACCCGGATCAAATGATAGACAAGACGACCAATAAGTATAGTATAGTATAGTAATTTCCGACGACCGATACGGGTCTCATAGATCATACTGAAACTCGGAATGATCCATTTGAATGATCTACCCGAAGGACCTGATTTGTAAAACGAATCATTGCTTCAAAACTAAACATTGCTTCACAAATTGGGAGGAGTTTCTAAGGCAACATTATTGTTAGACATGTTGCTGTGAATTAATTTTGAATTAGATTTTTGAATTGTATAATATATCATTTATATTGTATAAAATAATGAAACACATATCTAATATATGAAATATAAAATAAACGCTTTTTTGCTTTTTTTGCCTAAAACATAGTGATATTATTGCATACTCTTTGGTTGTGAGAAAACTGGGATGACTTATAAAAACATAGTGGTACCGGAGGGGACTAACCATAGCGTTATTTTTCGATACCCAACCAACCAAACTGTCTGTCATTCTGGTGTCTTTTTCAGACTCCTACACAAAAATAATCTTCTGTCACTACGAAACACATCTGATATATAAAAATTAATTTTTGTTTGTTCGTATTTTATGCCCTGCCATACCGATCATCAGATTGCGCTTACATTAACAATTTCACACACACATAAATACATTCTGTGTCATAACAGTGTAATGAAGTGACGCAACTACATTGACACGTGGTACGTGGTAGATAGAGCCATGCTGTAACGCACGCACGCACACACACACACACACACACACACACACACACACACACACACACACACACACACACACACACACACACACACACACACACACACACACACACGCACGCACATGTGTTTTTTTTTACTTCTAATATTTTTTTACTAGAATATAAGTGTATCTCGTTTTATTGTTTAATTGCGAAGAAATCATTTATTGTAGCTTCATCTATCTATTTTGTTCACGGATATCTACAGGTGGGGACCTAGTGGCCTAAGATATAGGTTTTACCTAGTTTAAGCACCAGTTTTTTACCTAACAATAATATTGTCTCAGATGTAAGCACATATTTTTTGTTGTTTCTTTATGTATATTGTTGGTGGAAAAAATAAATAAATAAAAACTATTAGAACTACGTCGGCTTTGCAGGTAGATGTAGTACTTGACAAACAGTATAGATGGCGCTGTTACAGAATTATTTAATTTGTAACATTTGTTTCACCAGATTTCCACCTTAAAGTTGCCAAGAAAACCTCTAAAATAATGTAATATAAAACATAGAGAAGATAACTGTAGATGTTGCTTTAATCAAGTTTATTTGCAGATCAAACGTAACAGATATTTTTGAGGCTTACGTAGTTTTTGGAACGAAGTTCCTTATCGGACGGTAAGAATTAGGCGGAAGGGGGCTAGGCGAGAAAAGTGTAAGATTTTTCCGTCACGACCCCTTCTGAGGTAGTGTAGACGGCCTTGGCGGCTATAAGGAAGCGAGATGGAATAATATCCATCTCACTCGCACTTTTTTTTATCTTGTCATGAAAGAATATTATTTTATTTTAAATGACGCTTCATTTTAATAGACGCTAGTAAATTCATTTATTTGTATTTGTTAATCAATAATATAATACGTTTATCAATAATAAAATACTACGAAAGGAACCTCATTCCAACCGAGTGTTCCACGACACTCACGTATGTTTTTTTATGCCAGTTTGTACAACTTCCAGTTTGTAAAGCGGCGTATATACGATTTTTTCCAAGAAAATCCAGAATAACATAGTAAAAAAACAACATAGTATTTTAAAATCAATAGATAGGTGCAAAATTAATAAGTGGATAACTTGGGTTTCAAAATTTTCAAACTTGGCAACTTTAAGGTAGAAATTTAGTAAAACAAATCTCAGAAATGAAATAATTCTGTAACAGCACCATTTACACGGTTTGTCAAGTACTACATCGACCTGCGAAGCCGAAGTAGTTTTCCGTGAATTTAGTAAAATGGCACTGTTATTAATGCCGCATAGATTCGCTATGTATAAAAGTATCTTCGAAAATTAGTCGTGGTCTTTCTTCTAAAATTATTAAACAAAATACTTGTTTTAATAGTGTCTCAGCATTTAATACACATTTCAAACATTATATTTATAAAAATTATAATTTGTTATGACATTTTCCCATCGAATTAATGTTTTTCAGATGATTATTGTTATCTTTATTGATGATACAGATGATATTATCATTTAACAAACTATAGATATTGATATTGACTAGGTCTAGAAGTCCCACTTCTTTTCTAGACCTAGGAGTTCATCTGGTGTGTAGGTACCACCCTCTTAACTATTTTTGCAGCCAAATAGCAGTGTGCAGTCTTTAATATCAATCTTCTAGAAGCTTCCTCCACTAATATTAAATTTAGATCATTGTTTAAACAATAATGATTTAAATCATATGGTCTTTTAATTTATTTTTAGAGCCAACGCGTATTACCGAATGTTGCACTACATGTATAATTGATTATATAATTCAAAAATTGAGTTCTGATCACTGTGGACAGTTCGTTTCGTTACCAAAAAGCAAGTAGATGAGAAAGTTGTGTTTGTTCCAGTAAATGCACGTCGCTTGGAGAAGTTTAGAAGTAACAAAGTGAAGAAACTTCCATCACTTTCATACCAAAATAATCCTAATTTTTTGTATGAAACATTATTTAAGCTTATTTGCAATGAATTTGATAATATTTTGACTTCTAAAACATTCTCCGTAAACAGTCGGAAGGCATTCAATGAATGGGCGACAGCAGGAGTCCATAAGAGCAGACAAAAGTTATATGAACTTTACCATGAAAGGTCATATAATCCTAGTGTCAAATTTAGGGAATATGTAAAAAATATTCAAAATATTTAAAGGAGTTTGCTCCACAGTCAAGTCTTTGCATTTGAGCAACAAAATTAAGACAGCTTCTAATAAAATTAAAATGACGTGGAGTATAATTAATAGTGAAACTGGTAAAGTCAACTCTCACAATTCAAACTACCGGTTAAGTTTTAACAACAAATTAACTGAATTAGATCAAAATGTTGCAATGGTTTCTAATATTAAGAAAACTGCAGATCTATGGGGAATTTCAGTTAAAGTTATCGCGTCTATAATAGATAATATAATCGCTCCTAAACTAGCTATTATTTTTAATACCAGTATCGAATATGGTGTGTTTCCTGATTTAATGAAGCATAGTAAAGTAATACATTTATTTAAATCTGGTAGTACATTAGACCCCGCCAATTTCAGACCAATTTCTGTACTGCCAACACTTAGTAAAGTTATTGAAAAAAATATTCTTGAACAAATGTTATTTTGAATATAAAAATAATTTATCTCATAAAAATCAATTCGGTTTCACAAGGGGTCGCTTGCAACTGATGCTGGTGTTAAGCTGATTAAATATACTCTCAATGCATGGGAGAATTCACATGATGCTTTGGGTATATTCTGTGACCTATCCAAAGCCTTTGATTGTGTTCACCATGAAACATTTATCAGAACTACAACATTAATCACAACTACAACACTACGATATAAGAAGTAATGCTCTTAAATTAATTGTTTCATATTTAAGTAACAGAACGCAAAAAGTCGTCATTAATAGTATGAGCTCTCCCGGGTCAATAGTAGAAATAGGTGTGCCTCAAGGCTCAATTCTCGGCCCCTTTCTGTTTCTTGTATATATTAATGACTTACCTTACATAGTAGGGGATAACCATAATATAGTATTATTTGCTGATGACACTTCATTAATTTTCAAACGAAGTAAATAATGCTATATCTAAATTAGTAAATTGATTTAATGTTAATAACTTGTATTTAAATGGCGCTAAAACGAAATGTATGAAATTCATGATTCCAAATGTCAAACATTTAAATAATGATGTAATATTAAATGGGGAGGAACTGAGTCTTGTCGATACTACCATTTTTTTTGGAATAACACTAGATGCAAAGCTTCAATGGAGCCCCCATATATCAAAATTAGCAAGCAGACTTAGTTCTGCAGCATATGCTGTAAAAAAGATTAGAAATCTTACCATTGTTGAAACAGCTAGACTAGTTTACTTTAGCTATTTCCATAGCATAATGTCGTATGGTATTTTGCTAAGAGGACACGCGACTGACACTGAAATTAAATTTGTTTTACAGAAGAGGGCCATAAGAGCAAGTTATGATTTAAAACTTAAAGAGTCGCCCCGACAAAAATTTAAGGAAATTAATATATTAACTTTGGCCACTCAATACATTTATGAAAATGTAATATGTTTACACAAAAATAAAAAAAGTTATACAAAAATAAGTGATATTCATTCTGTAAATACTAGGAACAGACACAAGCTAGTAGTAACAGTTACTCGACTTCACCGAGTCAGTAATTCATTCTTGGGGCGATGTATACGCTTTTAAAACAAAATCCCAGAATATAAACAAAAATTTGACCAGCCCAAAGTTCAAAAACTGTATTAAATTAAGTTTGTATAAAAAGGGTTATTATAATATTAAGGAATATATGGATAATTCACATTTTAATTCAATAATATATAATATATAAAATAATATATAAAATTCAATAATAACCCCTGGGAATGAGGTGATCGCTACCAAGCTATTTCTAATTTGTTTTGTGTGGTTAATTGTGTAACATACATGATTGTAAGCTATTATTTTTAAAAAAAGTCCCGCTGGGTTTCTTGTTGATTCTTTCCAGGACAGAGGTTTATTTTTTCAAACCAGTGGTAATTAAACAAAAGATTGACTTTCAATAAGTATTATTTATAATCTATATTGAATTAAAAGTTTCTGTTTCTGTTTCTGTAAACTGTTTTGGAATAATAGGAGTACGTGGTATGATCACAGTCTCTTCTATGGCTTCTTCTGATAAAATTAGAGCCTTTTACTTTTATGCAATGTATCTTAATTGCGAGTAATTGAGCGAGCTAGAGCTTTTATATTTCTATTTATTATAGGGTGGTGTTAGAGACAGTATTTTGGCCATAACGGCCCCGGGCGGCAGCAACTTATGCAACGTGACTACTAATTCCGACCACTGCGCATTGACTATACGTTATACGCCTTACAAACCATATGCAATAATAAGATACGATATTATTTTACAAACCTACAAGAGAAAAAAGATATTTATTTGCGTACTAAATATAATTCGATCATTATATATAAAAAATATAGGCAGCATTTAACAGAGATTTTACAACGGTTAATCACATATATTTTATTACAGTGAGAGACAACAGATTAAAGGGGCTCAAAGAGTAGTTGAATGGTAAAATATTAAGTTAAAAGACTATAAAGTTAATAAATTATAAAAGCCGAAAATTAAAAATTTCATCTAAACAGTTACATTAAAACTTCACTCCCTATTTTTTCTCTAATTTTCATGGAAATGAAAGGAGAAGAGAGAAAAAGAAATATTAAAATCGGTTCACAATTGACGAAGATATCGCATGTTACATATATAACATACAGTCGAATTGAAAACCTCCTACTTTTTATGGCTGCTACACAAAAATGTAGGAAAGAGAAATAAATAGAGGAAATTAGAGGAAGCATATGACAGGATACATACCGATCAGCAATAAAATGATTGCCGCTGCACCTGTGGACCACTTTAATATATAACTCATGCATTTAGCCAGAGCAATAACGATAAATCTCATTTACATTTATTTATTGACATAAGAGAGATAATAAAGTTAGAAAAGGAGGCTTGGATGCAATTTATGAGAAAAAATGGCAGTCATAACACATCCATACTCTAAACCCAATTATTTATTTCATCATCCAAGACTCTCTCGGACACTCTCGACTTCAGTTAATGCTTGTTAGTTGGTTTCTGCTTTACTTTAGGGTGGGTATATTGGACTAAATGCCCTAAGGCGTTAATTTCATTAATTTTAAATTATGTGTTTAGCAAAATTTTAAGTTAATGAAATAAGTAACTAAAATATTATTAATTTATTATTATCAATATTAATTTCCAGTATTATAAACTGAAAAATTGTACAAATCAACTTAAAAAATGTATAATACACCTTAATTTAAAAAGGATAATTTCGTCATGAAAACTAATATTAAAAATTTAAGCGCACAAAAAATTTATTCATACTTTTTATCGCCTACTCTTTGCACTGTACTCTAAATCAAACCATTTGCATATTGATAAGACTAACCAGAGTCTATTTATTTTTTAAAGCGACTAAGTATAGTACATTAAAATGGATAAAGTTTTTTCAATTTTTTTAATAGTCATTCAACTTTTTTGTGTTTATTCTCACACGACAATAAATAGATATGACAGCAGGGAATGCACGTTAAATCCAGGACTAGTAGAAGAAATAGCATCATACAGAAACATAGCGAAAAGAATCATGAATGAGATCATAAATAACACAATGGGTGAATCGATGTATCATGAGTAAGTAATATTGTTCATCAATGAATACCTAACTTAATAAAACTTGAAAAAAGGAAAACCCAAATTCAAAAGACTATTTTCATTTTAGTTTTTATATGTCGACTTCTATTTTTTTTAAGTTTCGTTACTAGACCCCATAAGAGAAAACTTCTTAGCTTTACAAACATACATATTGGGATATATAGCTATATATTATACATACATACAAACGTGTCCAACGTGCTTAAAGAAGTTTTCACTTCAAATACAGTCGAATTGAGAACTTGCTGTTTTTACGTACTCGTCTAAAACTGACTTTATTGCTTGATATTTACTACAGGTGTGTTTTTTATGAAGTATGAATGAATAATTTTTATTTTCGGTTTAAATTTTTACTATGTAACAAAAAACATAAACTTTAGAGGAAAATAATTATAACTAAAAAAAATATAAAATATTTTGTATAATTTACAGATATACATACTTTATTGACAAATTTGGAGCTCGACCATCTGGTGCTCATGTATTAGAAAAAGCAATAGATCACATGTTCAATCTAACGATAAAACATGGTCTTAAAACTGTTTCCACAGAAGACGTTCAGGTACATAAATTTATTTTAATTTTTTAATATTATGATAAAAAATAACTTTTGATTTACGTAATAACTAGCCCAAATAATTCTGGGGAATCACAATAATCTTAATTCGTTCCCTAAACAAGCATATTTATAAAAAACTGATTATATGATAATTCTGGTCAATTTTGAAAACGATATCAACATTCTCTCTCACTCTTTTTTAAATAAAAAAAATGTTCCCTTCACTGTAGGATTTTCTCCTGTATTATAGAGGTGGGTTTTTCATAAGTAAATTTCACACATATCAAGCCGGTGAACAATTACTTGTCGGCCATACAAACTCTTGTTCAGTGCGGAGTTCAAACCCTCGGCGCCATAGTACCGCTTCTAAAGCCACCACGCTAGGGAGTCGCCAAAGACTAGCTGCTATCAACTGCGCAGAATGTAATATTTATACAGAGTTTTCTTAGGCTGTAGTGTTATAAGTAGTAATTGTAAGTGTACTCGGCTAACACAGAGAATTCACGCGCACTTATCAATAACCACTGTAACACTTACTATATGTCAGAGGGTCCGGAATAATCACAATACAACTAAACCCGAAAACCGAAATCGGTCATTAAACAAATGTGTCAAGTTCAAACTTTATTTTGTATTTGGAACCAAGACATGCGATTAAGTGCGATTTAGGTACTCTGATCGATCCCCGCCAAGAGTCACATGCACGTCAAGCATAAACAATATAGTAATGAAATTTTTAAAATAAATACTTAATTACATGTGGGCTTATTTATATATCATAATAAAATTGATAATATTACATACTCAAAATAATTCTTACAGGTAAGTAATAATATTATAGACGATAAGCTACATATTATTTGTTTTCAGGTACCGCATTGGACGCGTGGCTATGAAACTGCAATGATGATGCAACCTCGCATTAAACCAATAACTATCCTAGGACTTGGTCCAAGTGTCAATACTTCTGATGAAGGAATCACTGCAGAAGTCATTGTCATACGCAGTTTCGAAGAGTTAAACAAAGTTGATGAAAATATTATAAAAGGAAAGATTGTTGTATTTGACGCTCACTATTCTTCTTATGGTGAAACTGTCGCATATAGGGTAAATGGCGCTTCAAAGGCTTCAGAAAAAGGTGCCGTAGCATCACTTATAAGAAGCGTTACACCATTTTCATTATACACTCCTCATACTGGTGCACAAAAGTATGGTGAAAATGTCACTAAAATACCCACTGCAGCTATAACCCATGAGGATGCAGATTTGATGAGAAGGTTTCAAGATCAGGGTCTCACCATTGTTTTAAATATAAGTATGTTTAGCTTGTTTGATTAAAAATTTCTAGAAATACATTGGTTGATCTAGTGGGTCGCGAAGATCCAGATAAATTAGTAATAGTATCAGGGCATATTGATAGTTGGGATGTCGGTCAAGGAGCAATGGATGATGGCGGTGGTATGTTTATAAGTTGGTATGTGCCAGTTGTTCTGAATAAACTGAAATTAAAACCTAGGAGAACGTTACGAGCGATATTATGGACATCAGAAGAACCTGGTCTTGTTGGAGCTATTGCATACTTAAAGAAACATAAACATGAACTTTCTGATATAAATTTTATAATGGAATCAGATGAAGGAACTTTTAAGCCATTGGGCTTAGATGTCGCTGGATCAGATAATGCTCGTTGTATTATAGCTGAAGTATTAAAGTTATTTACACCAATCGATAAAATGAAAGTTAGTAAAAGTGTTGGTTCAGATATTTCCATTTTTAATAATGAAGGCATACCTGGAGCTTCACTATTAAATCAAAATGATCGGTACTTTTGGTACTATCACTCAAATGCAGATACAATGAACGTACAAAACAAAAAAGATGTAGTAGAATGTGCTGCATTCTGGACAGCGTTATCATATGTCATTTCCGATTTGTCCATAGATATTCCCCGAATTTAATGTTTTAAATTAAAATAATTATAATTATCTTTAAGCTATACAATTTGGATAAACAATTATATTTGCATAAATTTGTTCATTTACTACTAGCACAAGTATTCTATAATAAATAATATACCACGTTATCAATCACAAAATATTACATAACATATTAAAATTATATTAAGTATATAAGCTTTATATACATAACACTAACAAACCAACACATAGTCAACATAACAGTAAGATGATACTGTTGCCCATAGACAACTATGCAGATGCTTTGTCACGCCAGAGGACTGAATACCTCGTTACCAGTCAAAAGGATCTCCAGTAGGAGTAGGCTATACTAGGTTAAGTTATAAACCTCTTCCACCTGTTTTTGTTCCATTGAAATAACAGCTCCAGCAGCCTGTTCAAAATCAGGCTGTTATCTCGCAACAAGTTACGATAGGAATTTTAAAATATTAAAGTCCCTGTTACATCTAGAGGGTATCAGTACTGTAGAATCCACTTGCTGGAAATCACGCCCAAACTATCTGCCTCCTAGGCGTGAAAGTTCAAGCTGGCTCGCGTATTTGGGTGGTGGAGAGGCGTAACTCCGCTCTTTACACATAATGCTCGAGGCAACGGGAGCAAAATTACTACGGCACCCCCTTCCACGCTCGCTGTGGATTTCAGTACATAAGAGACTTCTTTCAAATCTAAACGCCGTCCACCACCATCTTGAGATGACCAAGCTGGCCTTACTCTTTCTCACCGTGTCGCATGTGACCTCTATGTTAGATCACTTTTTTTGTTTTCTGTAATATCTTGACTTAAAAGAAATATATTATATTGCATTTATTATTTGTATTTTTTAAATTTTACTTAACCTCAATGGCAATTTTACTAGAATGTTTGTGCTTTTGTATGTCCGAATGTAAAAAAACAGGCATTTTATCTCTTTTCATCATAGGTAACCTCCCCAAGCAAGAACGTAGGAAAGTTGTTTTAGACAATTTTTCGAACATTGGTCGTCCGTAGAACAGGATTTTTTTTTAGATTTGTACACAACAGTTCCAAACCTGTTGTTTTTGTGTGATGTTGCGATAAATACGCCTCATGCTTATCTCCAGTTTACTTTACGAAACAGAACAAAATTATGCTGCTTTTTTACGCTGGTATTCTCTTAGGATGTGGTTCTTCCCTATTCGTTCTGAAGTAAAAATACAGCGGTTAAGTGACTCGATCACGTTCCATTTTATATGATTCAAGAGTTTCAATGATGGGAGGGGCACTAACAGTGTAAAGATCTCTACTCTATACTCACTTATTGGCATGCAGTGGTGAGTGTGAACACTCTCTTAAAAAATGTACGCCTGGTGGAACATTCTCGAATAGTTATATGTCCATCAAAGGATAAAAATAGATTAACAACAATCTTACTTTGTGTGCAAGTAATAGTTGTAATCTTATCGTGTGGATAGAGTACGCAATGGGTCAGACAGACCTTATGGCCTTTTGGTATATGATAGGTATCCTCTCATACCGGCGTATACACTAGAAAAAAGTACACTGACAGACGTCGTTTGAGGTGACTATGGGATGTCACCTCTCCCTTAGTAGGGAGTATTTTCCTTAATTTCCACACATAGCAGGCGTGAGCACCTTTTACGCTGCACACTATCGCAGGTTTGGATACTTTACGTTGTTTTTTTATAGGACAGGGTGACAAACGAGCACACAGGTCACCTGATGGTAAGTGGTTGCTGTGACACATAGGCATCTACATCTAGCCTCAATATAAAATAAAAATGAAGATGCATTGTCACCCGTGAGGACTAAGATGGAATGCCTCTTTTCCAGTAAAAAGGGTCTCCGGTTCTCTACATTCACCATACGAAAAACAACAGTGATGAGCTGCTATTTTACGCTGGTGTTCTGTGAGAATGTGGTCCTTCCCCGGACGAGCCAACCCATTCGTGCTACAACTATACTACTAATATAGCTGCAGCATGGCTCTACGACATATAAATTTGGCATAAATGAGATAGTTTTAACGGAAGCCATGAGATCCAGGCATTTATTCCTGTCACCGTTGTACCATTTATTACACACCTATTACGACAGCCTCGGAATGAATTGCAGTTATAAATGATCTTGCACTGTAACCAAATGGCAGCTATAACATCAATTAAACGAATAAAAATACATATCTTTACGCTACTATTACAAATCACTTGGACCAATTAAAATCCTTGACAAGCAATTGAACGTAAATAAGACAGAGCTTAGCGAATCGGAGTGCAGAATAATTTTTCGTAGATTCAATTATAGATAAACAGATTGCAAGATTTTAATGAGGCTGCAAATTGATTATACACACTGTTTTTGCCATTGAGTTTTACGATTTAGTGTTTTACATTGATTGTGTTGATAAAATTTTATTTTATGATACTTTATATAATTTGTATAATAAAATAATCAAATGTTAAAATTTAAAAGAGTCAGTAAAAATCAGGCGTTACTATGTGCATGAGAGTTTTTTGTAAAGCGAAGCCCTTTACCATCTTCGGCTACCTTGCTACAAACCATCAGCTACACCAGCAGCTACATAATCAGCAAACCATTAATAGTTAATAGTGTTAACTTTCCTTAGATCTGCGTACAAAATTTGAAATTAATCACCACGTCTTTAAGAGTTAGTAGTGACTCTGAAGCTAAAAAAAATTGTGTGAAAATTTTGATGGTAGGAAAAAACTATTATATCAAACACATGTGTATATTCTACTTAAAAGGTTAATTTATCTGTGTGTAACTAACGGCTTCTCATAAAATTTAAGTAAAATTAACATTTTGGCAAGATTTAATTTTTAAAATCCATTAATTTTGAGAATGACACAATATTTTATCGAATTCTCAAGAGCATTCTATTTGGCAAAATATTCATAAGAATTTTATCACAGTTAGGTACTACTGTTATATCAGTATCGAGGGCTAGCACTACACACCAGCAACGCTTTCGATAATAAATGTAACAACTATCATATCTATATCATAGATATGATACTCCAATTAGTTAACTTCGCATGTTCTTGAAACGCTTCTTCTCCACTCATCTTCCTCCTTCCTCTTCGAAACCTTTATTTATACTTAACCTCAATTTAAGCACGACCTTTAAAATTGAGTACTATGAAATTTAGAGTCTCAGTAGGCAAGATAACACTCGCCTTAAAATGTCACAGTACAAGTCAAGTACTATGCCGAGTTCGATCCCTCCAGCACGAATGAAATTACTAATTACTTGGTGGTGAAGAAAAACATCGTGAAACATACATGTCTAAAACAAGGGCATGTTAAATCTTAATGGATTTCGTCACGTCAATACGTGCATCACTTGGGCATCGCGACTAAGTCTTCCTTGCTCCAAGAACTGCTCATCTCAGCTCAAGCAACTAAAGTAGTAGACATAATTAATTTACTTTATTTTACTTTTGATATTTTTCTATGTAGACTTTGTCTATTGTTACTATGCAAATAGCAGAATTAAACCTATAAGATGACATTAGCATTTTTAGAAGAAATTCTCGATTAAATATTAAATTAAATATTTCTAAGTAATAAAACCTCAACACAGAATAAATAATAAATAGTACACCTAAGTAATTTTAGCTTTTTAGCTACTATCGTACAAACAACTTTGTTCACAGTGCTAATAAGTGTTCACCAATAAATCATAAAAAAATGATAACCAATGTGCATTTAGTTTTTATTTACTACTGGCGACCCACCCCGGTTTCATCTGAATAGGATCTTCTATTATATATAAGGCGTTATTTTATACATTTTCCGTTTTTTTTAAATTCATCTTTTATTCATACATTTTTCGTATTTTAGATATCGTATAGATCGTATCGTTTATAGTAGCAAAGCATTTGGTTGCGACACTGCAGAGCCGCGGGTTCGAATCCCGCATAAAGCAAGTATTTGTACTGCCTATAAATTATGTGTGTCCTTGTGCAATTTATGTATGTAAATCGTTTTCACGACGATACAGTAGAAAATCTTACTATGGTATCGTTTATCTTTTAACTTTATTTGTATGAACTTTATTGTACGTGTAAATTCAGATGTTTTAACATATCAGAAAATAGTGTTTTAATGGTCACAAATTTTTTCAATTTTTAAGTCTATGAGTTAGTTCTAAGTTCTTACATTTAACCTTGGTATAGGAATGAAACAAGAAGAAATAAAATGGGCGAGCTGATTATTTTAAGATACATCCACACAAATTGAAAGGCCTTACCAAGATTTTGGTGTTAGAAGAAATAAATCATTTTCTTTTTCTTTAAGTGCCAATCTTATTTACGCGTGACGCTGCCTGTCAGCCGCAACTCAGGCATCCAATTAATAGGGAACAATCTATCCAAAACCACTTAACCTAAACGAAACAGACCGGTGGTGTGGAACAGAATTGCTAGTGCGAGGTAGACAAGTTGTGTCAATCGTGAATGATGCGTTCATTTGAGCCGGGTCACATCAAAGTGTTGATGATTGCAAATATATTTTTGAACGACTCAGATCAAACGATTGACAAGACGACCAATAAGTATAGTATAGTATAGTAATTTCCGACGATCGATACGGGTCTCGTAGATCATACTGAAACTCGGAATGATCCATTTGAATGATCTACCCGAATGACCCGGTTTCTAAGACGACTCAATACTTGAATAATCGGGTCATTAGAAATGAATGAATGACACATGTCTAGTGCGAGAGTTTTATAGGTAGGATTTCCCTTAATGGTCACGCTTGGCCAGCGGATTGATGATTGCCGTATCAGACATCTTGCACCATTGACGCTGCTACCCGTCGCCGCTCGGGATATTTTGTCTGGTGTAAACGAACTTTATACTGCCAATTTAATAGCATTTCCCAAAGTTTCCTCTTACAAGAACCACGGGATAAAATGCCACCAAATGGCCTATATTTGTAGATACAACTCTGTGTACGGTTCAATGTCGACTAGCCCAGCTGCTATAAAAGTGCTACAATAAAAACAAAGGTTACAAAAACTTAATATTATATTTCTTGTGGAAAGAACAGCGATAAAAATACAAAAAGGGAAGAAAAGTTCTGAATACTCGAACGCCCTATTTCTATCGATCCCATTTCGGTAAAACATGTTTGTCTCGGTAACTGAATACTAAAAACATTTCCCGCAAACACTACTCATATCGCGTGACACACAGACAAAACATTCAATACGCATTCGATATCACAATAATTTTGATATAGTATCCTTAATGAGTTCTGTGTTTCCGAAAATGTTAATTATTAACCAAATAAATTCTCTTTATAGCAGCAGCAGGATTTATTTTTCTCTATATTTATGTTTGGTTATCAAAACTACTCTACTATTTAAAACTACTGTACATATTTAGTAACCAATTTTTTTATTGTGTGAACTTGAATTTAGAAACATTAAATCCTATTCCGTGCCAAATTTAGCAAAATTCGATTACTTTTAGAGTCACCTCGGTGTCTGTATCTCTATGTCTGTCAAAGATTTTTTTTGAATTCTAAAAGACTATTAGACGTAGATGATTTGTATTTGGCACAGATATAATAGCTACAGGAACACGTGCATATATGTATATGTCTAGAAACACCTACTATTTTTTATATCGGGCGTGTCTTCCGATGTATCCAGAAGAAAGGTAAATTGTCTTGGAATCAAAATGTATTATTATTATTTAAATTTTACTCTTTACATTCATTAAAATGATGATGAATTTCATGGTCTTCTATCAATTTACGGTATAATATTTATTTGAAATATTTAATTCATATCATTGGTCCTATTTAATATAGATTAGTACCATAAAATAGATGTAGATATTTTTTTACGTTCGAGTAGACTTCAAAATTTCATAAATGCAGGTCAATAATAATGTACATACTACACATGGAATAAATGATATAATGTATTGCAGTTGTTTATTCGCGGCTGTCCGTAGTCACTAAGTTACCATCAGGTAAGCCATATGCTCGTTTGCCCCCTATTCTAAAGACAAGAAATTAAAATGCACATGCATTGTCACCCTTGAGGACTAAGATGGAAACCTCATTACCCGAAAAGACCTTCTCCGTTTCTCGTCACTAACCATACGAAACACGAGCATTGTGCTGCTATCACACGCTTGTATTCTGTGGGAATATGATTCTGTCCTTCCTGTTAGTCAAAGCAAAAAATCGTTTATATCTAAAACAAATTACTAAACTCAGATGATCGTAATCAGCATTGCACAGTAACTCAATAAGTGAATATTCATATTTATATATATTTTTTGGAAAATAATAAATAAATATATAATAAATAACTAAGATACCTTTCTGTATTGAGAAAAATTGTTATAATTTGCACGTAAAAATGATAAATGTGTTGACACAATAATTGGTGCTTTATATTATGTTGTGTAAATACAGAATTAATTGCTTGATTGATTGACGAAAACACCTAATTGTAGATGTTTTACTACCGGTAGAACTAAATAAGAAAATATTATTGTAAAAGGCGATAGAAGAAAACAAACCAGCAGCGTCTTCTCAATTTTTTCTGTAGCAATTAAAATTAAAGTGACCACCTGCTGGTAAGTGACTACTGCAGCCCAAGGACATCTGCAACTAACTTCAAACAAAGAAGACTACAGATACGTTGTCTTCCCTGAGGACTGAGATAGAATACCTCACAGCCTGTGATTATTCTGGTTCTCTATAGCCTTCAATCCGAAACACAGAAGTGCAAGCACTGTCTTTAGACGGGCAGAAATATATAATAGGGTAGTATCTACCCAGACGGACTTCTTAGCAGTTAAGGAGTCCTACCACCGGTAACATAACACTAGAAAATAAAAATAAATCTGCTAAAAATCTTTGGCAAATATCTGATGATGAGGATTCAGGGACAGCTTGAAGGCTTGCATAATTGCAGGGAGCATATTATAGTACATCACTCTTCATTCATCATATTCGTTAATGATACAAAAGGAACCTGTGAAAAATCAATCATGTATTAAAATCGTATCTCACATACATACAACAATTGGACCTTAAGCATTAATGAATTTTAATAACATTTAAAAATCAAAATTGATTTGAAGATATGACATCTGAATAACTGTATGTCACAAAGTCTAGTATCAATACACTTTGTACGGTAATAGAAAACGAAAATGAGAAAGAATGGATCCCACTTTAGCAACGACACATTGCTACGGATTCTCGTGAACGAAATTTTTGTTTTACATAAGAATATTCTGATATGTAACAAAAGTACTATTTATTTATACATGGTATAATTCTTAATATATGTTAAAAATCTACTTCTACATATATTATAAATATGTCATCATGAGCCCGTAAAGAGTTCCAAAAATACTAAATTCTAAAATTGAGTTTTAGTTTACAGTCGATCATCTGTATATGTTACATTCAGAATGTATAATTTACATAAAAATATTCCGATACGCAAACGAGGCTTGTACAATGGGTAGAGGACTATTTATTTAAACTTTTGAAAATGATAAAGAACTACATACATCGTCAACAAGTGTTTAATGTCGATCGCAATTTAAACTCGAACTTTAAAATTAAGTTATATGAAATAAAGAACAGCTGTAGCAGTTTATTTATTTATTTCATTAGCCAGTTACAATATACATATTAAATATTAACTCTTTAAATTATATATGAAAAGTAACACGCTCACAAATATGTATATCAATAACATGTGTACATAACATACACGAACAAATAGATATAAACATTGAGAAGGAAAAAAAGGAAATATTTTTTTTTTTCAATGTAAATGAGGACTCACCGATAGATGATCGATGAGTTTTTTAAAGACATCATAAGAGTTGTGGAATATGTCGATGCCAGGTACATAGCTCGAGATATTTCATTACATGTGCGTTGAATTTCGCACATATGCGAGCCATTGGAGCTCGCTTACCAAGATGCGTTCTAGCGAAAGGTATGTAAAATGTTTTTGAGAAGAATTGCAACAGCGAGGATATCTACTTGGTACTGATTGAGGAATCCGTTCAAGCAGCTTACTGCACTTGACTTTGGAATTGATTATTTTATGCAAGAAACACAGATCAAGTATCTCCCGCCTACTTCGAAGAAACATCATTTTAATTTCAATCAATCTTTGATTATAGGCCTGTCTGTGTGAGATACCAGTTTCATGGAATGCAAGGTGCCTTGTAAAAGATCGTTGAATGCTTTCAATGCGTTGGGAATGTATGTGATAGGAAGGATTCCAAATGACACTGGCAAACTCAAGGCAACTTCTCGCAAACACGTCATCATCATCATTACAGCCCTTCACAAGTCCACTGCTGAACATAGGCCTCCCCCAAGGAATGCCACAAAGCACGGTCCTGAACCACCTGCATCCATCGACTTCCTACATGTCTTACCAGGTCGTCACTCCATCTAGTGGGGGGACGCCCTACACTTCGTCCGCCGTTACGAGGCCGCCACTCGAGAACCTTTTTTCCCCATCGGTTGTCGGTTCTTCGAGCTATATGGCCGGCCCATTGCCACTTCAGCTTACTAATCCTTTGGGCTATGTCTGTTACTCTGGTTCTACTGCGGATATCCTCATTTCTAAGTTTATCACGTAGAGAAACTCCGAGCATAGCCCTCTCCATAGCTCACTGAGCGACCTTGAGCTTCCTCATACGGCCAGCAGTGAAGGACCACGTCTCAGTTCCATATGTCATCACTGGCAACACGCACTGGTTGTACAATTTAGTTTTGAGGTTTTGAGGTATGCCTGACGAGAAGATGGGTCGTAATCTCCCGAACGCTGCCCAGCCGAGTTGAATCCGTTGATTTACCTCTCGGTCGAAGTTGGACTTACCTAGTCGGACTATTTGTCCCAAGTAAACATACTCGTCAACAACTTCGAGCTTAGTGCTCCCAACAACTACCGGCATAGATGTGACATGGACATTAAACATGATCTTTGTTTTGTCCATGTTCATCTTAAGACCTATCCGTTGGGAGGCACTATTGAGGTCATTGGGCATAGTGCTTAGGTCCTCCAGCGATTCTGCCATAATGACTATATCGTCGGCAAATCGAAGTCCTTCCAGTCCAGAAGCTTGAAAATGTCTTCCAATGCAGCGGTGAAGAGTTTCGGGGATATAACGTCACCCTGTCTTACACCTCTCTGCAGTTTGATTGGTTTCGTATTCTGGTTTTGTACTCGGATAACCATCGTAGCCCTACTGTACAAGCACTTCAGCACTTCGATATACCGACAGTCAACTTGGCACCGCTGAAGGGATTGCAGTACCGCCCAAATTTCGACGGAATCAAAGGCTTTCTCATAGTCCACATATGCCAGACATAGTGACAAATTGTACTCTTCGGACTTCTGTACAATTTGCCGAAGGGTATGTATGTGGTCTATGGTGCTAAAGCCTTTTCGGAAACCGGCTTGTTCGGAAGGCTGGAAGTCGTCGAGTCTGCAAACTCGTGGTACAAAATAATTTTAGTATTGCGGATAAATCCTTTTGTGATGAATCCGAGGAACTGCGTGGCTTTTTTATTAGTATTGTTTATATGTGATGTAAAAGTTAAATTTCTGTCAATAGTAACTCCTAAGTCCTTGATTTCTGGTAACTCTTGTAATACTACATTATCAATCGAATATTTTGAGACAAATGTTTTTTCTTTCTGGTATATTTTACATGAAAACATTTGTTAGTATTAAGAATCATACTATTGATGTCACACCAATTAGTGATTCTATCGAGATCTTCTTGTATTAATTTAGTGTCTTTGTCTGACTTTGTAACTTTATATATTTTTAAGTCATTGGCAAAAAGTGAGCACTTGCAATGCTTTACCTCTGTGGTGATATCATTTATGAAGGCCAAAAACAACAAAAGTTCCAGATGGAAACCCTTTGGTAACCCAGAGCGAGCTATGTATCGCCCAGATTCAAACCCATTTACTACTACCGTCTGAGGTCTCTGACTTAGATAGGATTTGAACCATTTATTTAAAGAGGCATCGATGCCGTATTGTGAAAGCTTGTTTATTAGAATCTGATGGTCAACTTTATCAAATGCGCTACTAAAATTGAAATAAATAGCATCGATCTGTTGTCCCTTATCTACCTCTGCAAACAGATCTGAGGTAAAGTTTGACAAGTTAGTTGTAACTGATAAGCCGTATCTGAAAGCGTGCTGAGCGCTCGTTAGAAAGTTGTTCAAATGTGTGGTGAGGATGGGATGCACAAGACTTTCAAACTGTTTTGAAAAACATGACAGAATTGATATGGGACGGTAATTTTTAACATGCATTCGATCACCCTTTTTGAAGATTGGTACAATTCGTGCTCTTTTCCACACTTCGGGAATACGCCTTCATCAAGGGAACAATTGAAGATCAGCGTAAGAGGGAATGCAAGACCTGAACTGCAACGTTTTACGAAAATAGGCGGAAGACAATCTGGACCTGGCCCTTTTGAATATCTAACGTTTTAATTTTCTTTATCACATCTGCCTCTATGAAATTAAATTTGGATAGCTGTTGAGTGTCATTGTTTTGGTATAAGTTAATAATTGGATATTGATTAGCCGCTTGGGTATAAATTGAGAAGAAATGATTCGCAAACATATAAGCAATTTCTGCACCAGTACTAGCAGCCCTGTTGTCCAGCTTCATTAATGCGGGAAAAGGTGACTCAGATTTCTTTTTCTGTTTAAAATGATTCCAAAAAACACATTGAGTTTTTTATTGAGACAAATATCGTAGAGCTTATGACAGCGGCTTCGCGGATTTGGAATTCTAAATAGTCTCGAGGGTTGTTGTACTTACGGAATTTTTAATGAAGATTGTCTTTTTCTCTCAGTAACTTAATTAAATTGGAATTGAACCAAGCAGGCTGTTTTCCTGACTTAGACTTACGTTTAGGGACAAATTTATGAATTATTTTATAGAGACTATTATAAAATACATCAACCATGGCATCGACATTCTTACACTCGGAAAGTATTTGCAACCAGTCAATATTCTTAATTTCCTTTACAATAATATATTATTGTAAAGTAGTTGTAATCAATACGACCTTTAGAACTAAGGTAGAATGCGTGTGAAAAGTCATTTCTTATAAGCAAGTTTGTGTGGTAAGTATCCAATTTAGTGTGTAGATCGGGAGGTTTTAATACCGTAATATCAGTTAGGTTACTTAATACTAGGTCCAGGTGTCCATTATCACAGTTACTTATACTTATGAATTAAATGAATGCAGATGTTGATAGACAAAATCAATTAACGAGTGTCCGAGGGCATTATCGTGATTACAGGGAAAAATATATGAATAGTTATCATTAGCACACCACTTGATAAAATCCATATTAAAATCTCTCATTACTATTAAATCATCAACATGGTTAGTTACATTGTCTACATTCTCCAGAAACTTATTGAGAAACTCATGTTTGACTGGAGGAGGCATATAAACTACACAAAGCCCGATCATTTTCTTTTATTTTTTTATTATTAGTATCCAACACTAGCCATATGCACTCAGCGTCTTTCGTCTCCCAACTAATAACTCGAGAAGAAGGTATGTCACGTGAGATAACAATTAGAACGCCTCCTCCATTGCCTTTAAACTGATTGGAACATGTGCGATCTTTTCGATATACGATATAACGCGAATCAAATAGTTCGTTATCAAAGACACTAGAATTTAGCCAAGTCTCGGTAAAAGCAATAATTTTATAATCCGTAGTAAAGATATTCTAAGCACATTGTTGGTTTTAGTTCTCTATCCGCGCACGTTTTGATAATAGATATTGAAACCTATAACAGTGTAAGAGCCATAACAGTCACTTTATAATAATTATTACTGCTTAAACGATAAGCTCAAGACTATATTCACTCTTTATTAGGGATGCCTGGCTAAATTCGTCTTTGCGTACATAAATTTTGCCATTACTGATCCAAGTAAAGCGATATTGTATTTGATTGGGTTTTATGCACGCGGCGGCGTACAAAGATTTGCTTAATGATGTTAAATCTTCCAAGACATACACAGATGCATGTGATCCACCGATTCTTAGGTGATGAGCAACCAAAAAAGCATTGCGGTGTTTTGTAGTACGGAGTTTAACAATAACAGAGCGTGGCTTGTCAGAGTTTTTGTTTATTTTGCTACACGAGTAACATGCTGAATGTCGTCCGAGGATAGAGGGTTTTCACGACTTTTCCTAGCTGCACAATAGTGTTAACCAAGTTTTCTGTCCTATGCCCAGGTATACCGTTTATTTCGGCATTACATTCTCACATATAGGATTCCACAATATTCAACTTGGTAGTGAGGTCCTTAACCGATGCATTCAGTTGATCATTTTCTTTTTTTTCTTAGTTCTTAATCAAGGATGGATGTAGATGTAGTTGTCAACATATCAATTATTTTAATTTATATTTTTGTGCAATACAAATTGTTAATTTTCTGATTGTGTAATGAATATCTGCGTGAAATTGAGGCTATCCGAGGCTAATCCTACCTATCTTATCGTTTAAGCATAATAACGGATAAAGGTAAGTTGGAATGAGGGAGTGTTTTTGTGTTTGCATGTACAACCAGTGCGCAAAAGATTGGCTGATAGCATCATGACATCACGCATCGACCGACGCTGTGCTAGTGGTAATGTTAAGCAGATAAGCGTTCTACGGAAGTGGTATGAGTCTTCAATGGCAAACGTTCTGCGCGCGATTCATACTCTCTGGTGCTATAATATCTTCTGCGTGACCGATAAAGTATGACTCCATCTGGGATTGGAACCCAGCACTCGCGACGTGATTAGCTTCTAATAATAACGTCGTCACAATTATGAAGAGAAGTCATTTCAACACACTTATCATCTGTTAACGTATTACGAACGACCTTACAATGAACGTGCCGCAAATCGTGCAAAAAAAAATTCAGAATAACAGTGTAGATATTATACACAAGCTCTTGCAACCAATCGGGACTATCACCACTCACCGGCTTAAAATTTTGCATTAACTGCAAAAAGGCAATAATTGGACATGGGTTCTCGCAAAGCAGAGAACGTTTTTCTGTTATCACCACATCAGGATAATTTGTGATAACTGTACCGGACGTACCTTTATCGCTGATTACCGCCATAGGTGTGTCAGGAATAGGGGGTAGAAAATATAAAGAGATAAATATATATGATGGTGGAACTCGAAAGACGTTAAGCCGTTGGGTCCCGCGTCTGATCTCTCTCATGTCGTATCGGATTGTCGTCCCATCGGACTATGGGAATAGGGGGTGCACCTGTGTTACGCACACTGACCATATTCCTATCCTGCGCAAATGGCTAGTCTCCATTGAGACTCCGACGATGACCGAAAAATAGATCTGGTAGACATTAAAATTCGACGCAGGCGACGTGCTAGGTTATTCAGTCAAAGTCGTGATTGCGTCCTTTATGGTTATTCAGCTAGAATAAACAAAACAAAAAGTATTCTGCGGCGAAGCTGACCAATCTTATGTCGTAGTAGGCCTTGTTGCTGTATGTTTGTATACATAATCGATTTGGGTGTAATCATATAATGACGTTCATCGAGTCACCTGTATGATAGTAACCTGCACGTATTACGATATTTTCGAATTGTAATTGCTGATTTTTTATGCTGAAAATGATTAATTGCGAAAGCAGAAGAGCAAGTTCAACATACGCTCTCCCTCTATATTATTTTAAAATTTAATTTCTTTCCGACACCGAGTTGCTAGTAGGCTTTGCTATGCTCGAAATATTGTGTCATGGACTCAAGAATACTGGGATAGGGTATTTGTTCTATGATGAAGCCAGGATATCTCTGTACAGTGAAGACCGACGTCAGCTAGTGCTACCAAGACAAATAGAACGCTTTGCAGAGGCATGTATTGAAGAAATCACACCTTATGGTTGGGGCTCTATTATGTTTTGTGCAGATTTTTTTTTGTATCGTATGGAGTTGGTTTTCGTCGAAAACAGCACATTGACTGGACATCGATACATAACGGAAGTTCTAATTCCTCATTCACCACCCGCATTGGCCGCTCTTGGCAAAACTCAATTTTATGGTGGACAACCCTCACGCTTACCGGTCTGGTGATGTGGAAGCGTACATGGTAGAAGTCGTAATACGTCGTTTGAATAGGCCAGCTCGAAATCCCAACCTAAATCCCATAGATCATGTATAGGACGTTCTAAACGACTAGAGTGCTAAAGAATATGATTACCGCGGAGTAGGAACGTATTTTGCAGGAAACCATAAGCGATATACTCGCTAGCATGCTTAGACGAATACAAGCTGTGATTTCAGCAAGATTGTGTTGGACTCCATGCTAAACTTTTATCTGCTTTTACTTTATTAAAGAAAGACAAAAAAAAGGTGTTCATTTTTACTTAGCAAGCAGGTACACTACTAGCGCTTTGAATTTTACATTATTTCTCATTAATTTCATCAAAATGTTATTATAAAACTGACGAAAACTATTTGTATGAAAAATGGGGGAGCAACTTTGCCACTAGCGTAAATTTTTTCAACACAATTAAAGGAGTAAATCATAACTCTGAATGTTGTATATTATATTATGTGGTAAGCTTACCTTCATCCTTGAAGTCAAAACATTTTTTGCATTAAAAACTCTGATAGCAAAGTTGCCTCAAAGTGATGCCATTTTGTATTTTTGGGAATTTTGTCAATTTTTTTTTATTAATTTAAATTGTCATATAGGCCTACTCCCCGTGGTATCGTGCCAAGAACGCTGACTGCGTTTCCTCGCTGAATGGCTATACTTAGCCTTTGAGCGAGAAAAGTAACAGCCCTCTTATCACCAGCACCGACGACCAGTCGCGGATACAGTTCCTTTAGGACCTTCACCGCACGTGGACCCCACGGACCGCTAGTCTCTTCAGCAAATGGCACAAATATGTAGTCACTAGGTTTTGTTCGCGACTTCGTCCGCGTAGATATTATATTTGAAACCGTAGGTGGTCCATCAATAATCGCACTTTCATAGTAAATTCCATCACCCTCTTTATAGTCATCTAAACCGGTTCAGCGGTTTAAGCATCAAGAGGTACATTTGCTCACAATTTTATATCGTCGTTACTTTTAAAATATTTGACACAATTACGTAGTTATTAATACAAAGTTTATTTTCTTTGAACATCAGAAGCGATTAAAATATTTATTTTGATAAAGTCCATCTTTTACTGAAAAATGTGCATTTGAAATAAAGTATCAATTTTTATTTTATTTATGGCTCACTATTTTGCTAATAATGGCTTACAAATAAAATATAGATATATACTGTCGCGGATTTCTTTGTAGAAATATTTAGGAGAAACAATACCACCATACATTATATTTGTGTAACTCTTACAGTTTTTGCACCGCACGCCAAAATAGCTCGCAGATGACGGACTTTTTCCGACTTACTTAACACTTTTCGTTATATTTTGACTATTTTCATAATATCTTAATAATATCTTTATTATTAATTATAGCCTATATGTTGTTCTGGTGTATGAGCTTTATTATTGTTAAGTTTCATTAAAATACATTCAGTAGTTTTTGCGTGGAAGAGTAACAAACATCCATACATCCATACATCCTCACAAACTTTCACGTTTATAATATTATTAGGATAGTAGGATTTCTCAAAGACTCATATTTGCGCCACTTACTTAATTCAGCTGCCTCTGATGCCGCCCCGGCTCTAAACGAGGTACCCTTGAGATGAGAGGCCGCTAAAGTCTCTACACAAGTAGCATCCTACACTAGGGCCTTACCTCTCTCCCAAGGGAGCAAAGTCAAACCGACGGGTCTCTTGTCATCGTCTCTAAATATCCGCAAGGCTCTAAAACCGAGGGAACATTTATAGAAACAAGAACCCTTCGGATGACTTCGTTCAAAGAACCGTGGCGGGAATACCAACCTGCACTTTTCTTACATCAAAGTCCATGGAACCAAACTCGTCGACGATGATACCACAGGGGCAATGCATAGGTTTTTGTCTATTTAATGTAAGTATTTTATAAAATCACTAATAAATACCAAATCTATGATGAATATAATGTCACATTTACTGGCAACCAAAGCTGGTAATTCTGGCGGTATGAATGATGAGATTGAAAGAAAAAGGCAGACTTTAGACTTATAAATAAGAGAGTAAAAGAAGTTGTTGAAAGGAAAAAGCAAGAAAGAACGGATAAGAATGATAGAAGGATATCTGATAACTTCCAGGCAAATATTAAAATGTTCTGGAAACTCGTAAGAACTGCTAGGGGAAATTCAAAACAGCCTAGAATGAATGCTATACGAGACGAGAATGGCTGTATGCTGAATGATGAAGTTTCGAATTTAAAGAGATGGAAGAAATACTTTGAAAGCGTGTTTATGAGTGAAGGGTCGTCTGAATTAAGTGAAAAAGAAATTCCGAAAGAAGTGGAGAGAGGTATGGAGATAAGTGTAGATGAAATAATGAAAGCAATGAAAAGCATGAAAGCAGGTAAGGCAGCCGGATATGATAGAGTATCACTCGAAATGCTAAGGGCTGGAGAGGGAGTGGTGGCAGGCCTGCTGTACACCTTGTTTAATTTATGTTGGGAACTGAAGCGGGTACTGGAAGACTGGTGCAAAGCCCTTATAGTCCCAATATATAAAGGAAAAGGGTCACAGCAGGACTGTAAAACTACCGTTGTATCAGCTTGCTTAGCATTGTGGGTAAACTGTATGCTAAGGTGTTAATTGAAAGAGTTATGGAAGAAACTGATGGAAAAATTTGGGATGTGCAAGCTGGATTTAGAAAGGGAATGGGGTGTACGGATCAAGTATTTTCCATGCGCATGATTGCGGAGAAGTTTTTGGCCAAAAACCAGAAAGTTTTTTGTGCTTTCATGGACTTGGAAAAGGCTTATGACAGAGTGGACAGGAATGTGTTATGGCAAACACTTAACTCATTTGGTTTGAGCGCTGGTTTGATACAGACATTGATGTCTCTTTATAGGGACTCTAGTGCTTGTCTCAGAATCAACGGGGTCTACTCGACTGGTTTGGCATCCAAAAAGGTGTCAGACAGGGCTGTGTAGCTTCCCCCTGGCTGTTTAACCTATTTATGGACAGTTGTTTGCAAACTTTGAAAGTTGAAGAATGTGGGTTGAGAATGGGTAAGTTAACCGTCAAATTCCTTTTGTACGCCGATGATCAAGTCATATTTGCATCGTCGGCGGCCGAGTTACAAATAATGGTTACTTTAATGAACCGGTGATTAAAAGAAAGAGGTATGAAAGTGAACGCAAGTAAGACAAAAGTGATGGTTTTTGAAAGAGAAGAAAGTAAAACGTTATGTGAAATAAGAATAGAAGGGGAGTTGATTGAGCAAGTGGATGAGTTTGTATATTTGGGACGTTTATTTAGCAGGGATGGTAGATATGATAAGGATATAGAACGACGAGTGAACGCAGGAAATAGAGTGAATGGGGCTCTACACGCTATTGTGAAGAGTCAGAATGTCAAAAAGGCACGTTTGGCAATTCACAATGATGTGTTAGTCCTACTTTAATGTATGGTAGTGAAAGTTGGGTCTGGCAGAAGAAGCATGAGAGTAGAATAAATGTTGTAGAAATGCGGTCATTAGGAGTATGCTAGGCTGAATCTGAATGACAGGGTGAGAAACAGTGTGATAAGAGAAAAGTGTGGTTTGCATGATGACGTTGTGACCAGGATTAAGAAAGGAATGCTTCGGTGGTTTGGTCATGTAGAAAGAACGAACGAAGAAAGAGTGACAAAGCAAATTTATGCTGCAGAAGTGAACGGCAGAGTCGGAAAGGGACGCCCTAGACGAAGGTTTATCGACCAAATTGGCGATATATTGAAAATGGGCCAGATTAGGAGTACCCTTAACCGACGAGCGTGTATGCGTAGATATATGGATGTAAAGGAGGCGAGAGAGGTGTGCCAGGATCGTGCCAAATGGAAGTCCGTAGTCTCTGCCTACCCCTCTGGGTGACAGGCGTGAGTGTTTATGTATTATGTATGTATGTATTTTTGTGCAATACAAATTGTTAATTTTCTGATTGTGTAATGAATATCTGCGTGAAATTGAAGCTATCCGAGGCTACCTAATCCTACCTATCTTATCGTTTAAGCATAATAACGGATAAAGGTAAGTTGGAATGAGGGAGTGTTTTTGTGTTTGCATGTACAACCAGTGCGCAAAAAATTGGCTGATAGCATCATGACATCACGCATCGACCGACGCTGTGCTAGTGGTAATGTTAGGCAGATAAGCGTTCTACGGAAGTGGGATGAGTTTTCAATGGCAAACGTTCTGCGCGTGATTCATACCCTCTGGTGCTATAATATCTTCTGCGTGATCGATAAAGTATGACTCCATCTAGGATTGGAACCCAGCACTTGCGACGTGATTAGCTTCTAATAATAACGTCGTCACAATTATGAAGAGAAGTCATTTCAACACACTTATCATCTGTTAACGTATTACGAATAACCTTACTTACAATGAACGTGCCGCAAATCGTGCAAAAAAAATTCAGAATAACAGTGTAGATATTATACACAAGCTCTTGCAACCAATCGGGACTATAACCACTCACCGGCTTAAAATTTTGCATTAACTGCAAAAAGGCCATAATTGGACATGGGCTTCTCGCAAAGCAGAGAACGTTTTGCTGTTATCACCACATCAGGATAATTTGTGATAACTGTACCGGACGCACCTTTATCGCTGATGAAATATATGTGATGGTGGAACTCGAAACTCGAAAGGCGTTAAGCCGTTGGGTCCCGCGTCTGATCTTTCTCATGTCGTATCGGATTGTCGTCCCATCGGACTATGAGAATAGGGGGTGCACCTGTGTTACGCACACTGACTATACTCCTGTCCTGCGCAAATGGCTAATCTCCATTGAGACTCCGACGATGACCGAAAAATAGATCTGGTAGACATTAAAATTCGACGCAGGCGACGTGCTAGGTTATTCAGTCAAAGTCGTGATTGTGTCCTTTATTGTTATTCAGCTAGAATAAGCAAAAAAAAAAGTATTCTGCGGCAAAGCTGACCAATCTTATGTCGTGGTAGGCCTTGTTGCTGTATGTTTGTATACATAATCGATTTGGGTGTAATCATATAATGACGTCCATCGAGTCACCTGTATGATAGTAACCTGCACGTATTACGATATGTTCGAATTGTAATTGCTGATTTTTAATGCTGAAAATGATTAATTGCGAAAGGTTTTGCCCGCGACTTCGTCCGCGTATATATTATACTTGAAACCATAGGTGGTCCATCAATAATCGCACTTTCATAGTAAATTCCATCACCCTCTTTATAGTCATCTAAATCGTTTCAGCGGTTTAAGCATCAAAAGGTACATTTGCTCACAATTTTATATCGTCGTTACTTTTAAAATATTTGACACAATTACGTAGTTATTAATACAAAGTTTATTTTCTTTGAACATCAGAAGCGATTAAAATATTTATTTTGATAAAATCCATCTTTTATTGAAAAATGTGCATTTGAAATAAAGTATCAATTTTTATTTTATTTATGGCTCACTATTTTGCTAATAATGGCTTACACATAAAATATAGATATATACTGTCGCGGATTTCTTTGTAGAAATATTTAGGAGAAACAATACCACCATACATTATATTTGTGTAACTCTTACAGTTTTTGCACCGCACGCCAAAATAGCTCGCAGATGACGGACTTTTTCCGACTTACTTAACACTTTTCGTTATATTTTGACCAATTTTCATAATATCTTAATAATATCTTAATAATATCTTAATTATTAATTATAGCCTATATGTTGTTCTGGTGTATGAGCTTTATTATTGTTAAGTTTCATTAAAATACATTCAGTAGTTTTTGAGTAACGTGGAAGAGTAACAAACATCCATACATCCATACATCCTCACAAACTTTCACGTTTATAATATTAGTAGGATAGTAGGATTTCTCAAAGACTCATATTTGCGCCACTTACTTAATTCAGCTGCCTCTGATGCCGCCCTGGCTTTAAACGAGGTACCCTTGAGATGAGAGGCCGCTAAAGTCTCTACACAAGTAGCATCCTACACTAGGGCCTTACCTCTCTCCCAAGGGAGCAAAGTCAAACCGACGGGTGTCTTGGCATCGTCTCTAAATATCCGCAAGGCTCTAAAACCGAGGGAACATTTATAGAGACAAGAGCCCTTCGGATGACTTCGTTCAAAGAACCGTGGCGGGAATATCAACCTGCACTTTTCTTACATCAAAGTCCATGGAACCAAACTCGTCGACGATGATACCACAGGGGCAATGCATAGGTTTTTGTCTATTTAATGTTAGTATTTTATAAAATCACTAATAAATACCAAATCTATGATGAATATAATGTCACATTTAGCATTGACGCCCAGTCTGAGAGTACCTTTCTAGTTGGAAAATTGGTCCTAGATCTTTAAGTCCTTCCAAAATGGCAAAGTTGCCAGGTTTCACGGTACCTAAAACTATCAAACAATCTAGTAGTAACAATAAAATTGTTTCTTTGCTTAGGTGCCCGTTTTTTTTTCGCAAAAGAGTTTATGTATATAGCAGTAGGTGTGTAGATACTAATAGCACCTTACGAAATATTTCATCACACCACGATGTGTCTAGTATAGAATGCCGTTCGATAAGTTATTATTACCTTATTTAAAAAGGTGATAACAATGAAGTTTAAATAAAAGTGCTTATATACTGTAGAAAACACATTTATTAAATACGTTGTTTCTTACTTAAAGTATCCAGTCAAAATATTTACATAAAACTTTCGGCTTTTCTATTTTAAATACTATACTAACGTCTTGTTTTTTAACATCGCAAGGATGTTATGGAGACAAAAAATATTAATTAAATTAATAACTAACCCTGTAGCATACTGCAATCAATTTGGCAACGATTAAGTTAAGTTACAACGCTTTATCAATGACAGGATTTGAAAAAAGTTGATTTTAAAAACAATAACTTAACAAAACTTCAGTCCATTTCAGAGACGGCAATCTTATGGTACGCATTTCATGAGTGACATGTAATAGGAATTTGTGAATAGTTAGATAGTTTCAATTAATGTTATAATTTTATTTTAAACAACGATTTTACTTAAGTATTACTTTTAAGCAATACTTTTTTATTTTGTGTCATAATTGTATTGGTACATGACTACCGAGTAAAAATTATTTAAGAAGAAATTTTTCATACAACACGTCTCTGTTCTATTAACCATAGATTTCAAAATAGATCACTAAACTTCATCAAGATAAAGGATCTGTACTTACATTTGCTGTGAGGTACAATTTCTAGGATATAATATTAAGTCCTCACTTTTTGTACCACACAAAGGTATAGAAAAACTATTGATTACAAGTTCTTCATACTTGTATTAAAGCGTTGTACTGTGCACTTTAAACACTAAACATCACGACAGTCACCAACACTGACTTTTTATTTAAACCTTTGAATAGTTTACAGCATATTTTCTTGTAGGAACTTCTCCAATGCATGATAAAGATGTGGTCTAACACCGATCAATCCGTGATCTTCGTCAGTGTAACTCTGAAACACGAGAAAGTAAAAATACGACATAAGTAAAAATAGAACAGTCTGGCTTTTTTTATTATTTAATAAGTGTGCCGTGTGGTAGTAGCGTTATTGAATCTGTCACCTCCTTCTATCTCCGTAGATGATGAAAAGGCGATTATAGGAAATACCAAAATAATCTTATGGGTTCCGTCAAATATATATGTTAGTATATCCATTCCGTATACGTCAGACCTAAAATACTCAGACCGATGACAGGGAGCAGCATCGATATATACAGGGTTATTTTCAAAGAGTATCCAAATTTTGTATTTAAGTTCAAATATAGAAATAATGGCATACCGTTATTGCAGTTTTTGAAAATACGCGGAAATAAGGCTTCTACTTTTATTTGAAATTATCGCAAATTTAATGTGATTTATGAACAACAACTACAGTACGTGCGTTCACAAAAACAATTCAGAAAGTTTTTGCCGACCTAGCAACCCTTACGAAAGTGTGCGTGCGTAGTAAAATAGTAGGCGTTAGATATTTATGAACGACAATCAGTTAAAATAATACATTACTACGCATTCTGAGTTTCAAAGATAAAAAGGACAGAATGTTTGAGATTTTTTTCTAAATTAATTTTTCACCATTTGCCTATATTACTTATTCTGAACCCTCTGTGTAAATTTGGGCGTATATCGCAAAATTACCCTGTATGTACGTAGTACTTATAATTCAATGGAGAGCAGTTGTACTTTGCCAGACATCTGGGACTGCAGTCACCCTTGGATCTATAGATTCGCGACCGTGGATGACATGGTGTTTAAGTGTGACGACATTTGCAATGCGTAGTAAAATTAAATGCGAAGTGGGACGCTTAGTACAAAACTCATCCGCTTCGTAATATTTTCATATGAAAAATACTTTAGGCTATTCTTAAACGAGGATATTAGGAGATAACGGAACTACAATGCAAACCGCACGTAATATACTGCTTTCGACTCCCCAAATAAGATTTTACGATTTTTCTTCCAGGAGAATACACTCCCCATATCATCCCGTGGTTGTCTAAGGGGCGACAGAGGGAAATAAAACAGGAGATGAGTACCAGCATTTTCCTCATAACAGCTCAAAATAATAAAAACTGCGTTTGCCAATCTGCCTGCCAAACGTGGCAGCTATGAGGCAATCTCCCATAGATGTCCTATCGTAGGTGGCCTATGTTCAGCTGTTGACTTTTGAAATCAACTAATGAAGACGTATCTAAAGATACGTTGTACTTCAAAATCCATTAAGATTATAACACTATAGGAGGTCACAAATGAACAGACATACATACACACTTATAATAACATGTGTGCATACAACCGAAAAACATAACTCTTCTTCTTGGCAGTCGAGTAAAAGTAAGTGAAGCGTTTTTAGTTAACGAGAAAGAGCTGCAAAAGTGTGTGGTACTCCTGCAAATGCTGCTACCTGCCTGCCTAACGCGGTGATTACAGTCTTCCATGCATGTCCTTTGAATTTGAAAGAGCCAAATTTTTAACTCTTGCCATTACTAGCCTAAAATAATGAAGGTATTGTTATCAGGGATAAATTTACCATTTGGGTGAAATATACATCTTGCCGCTGCAACAGCCTGGATATCAGCATGGCGTGCTGATAGTGAACGTTGTCGTCGGCTGTGCCGTGAATCAAGAAGTAGCGTTTGTTACGATACACCTCCACCTACAAAGATAAGTTAGTTACAATTATGTAGGCGAGCAAAGAAGTTAGAGAGATATATTAAGGTTCGGTAGTGCAGAGCCGTGGTAGCTCAGGGGCTAAGCGCTCGCTGTAAATTTCACAATACGCGAGCAACCCGGGTGCGGTCCCCGCCGGCACCGGTGAAATTGTTAATTCCAATTAACAAAAATATTTCGAAGACATGTAAAATTCGCCAACAAGCATTGAAGCGGCGCGACGATCATTTCCTAACACTAAACCCCTCACAGAAATGATATGAGGCGTGTTCCCAGCAGTGGGACGTATATAGGCTGTAACTTTAATTTTAACTTGTGCAGTAAATAACCATTTATATTGCCTACAAGCAATTGTTGCAAATTCTAGGTGGTAGGACTCTCTTTCTGCCTTGGAATCTGTTCTGGTAGGATCTGTCATCTGTTTCTGCCACCAAATAGCAATGCTATCACTGCTTAGTTCCCGTCTGAAAGGTATAGAAAGCCAATATAATTACAGGCTGTGAGGCATTCCATCTTAGTCCTCAGACGTGACAACGCATCTGTAGCCTTCTTTGTATAGAGTTGGTTCTATGTTTCTATTCATTAGCCACTTACCATCAGGTAGACTTTAAGTTCATTTGTCACTTCTTTTTCAGTTTTGTTCAATTTATGTAAAAGGCCCGTACGGGATGGCACCCGCAGCTTCAAGCGCCGCAGCTAAAATTGTCGCTGCACTTCCGCATCGAGAATATATTGTTACCTACCAAATCCAGGGTCAGAAGGGATGAATTCGCATATGCTTGCGCATTGTTCTGCGGTGTGTCCATGTACCGTTCCGTGTAAATTGTATCTAAAACAAAACAATCGAAAGTTAAATTATCAAGATAGAAGAAAATAAGTTCTGCTTAGATAGTTATATATTATGCAGCTAAGATATAGAAAAAGGAGCAGGTTTAAATAATCCATTACGACATATTAATTTGTTGTGCTTACTTGAGCTATGCGCAACTTTAACACTGCTCGTATTGAAGAAGCGATCGAGCGGAACCACGGCTCTAAAGTCTTTGCCAGAGATCTGTCTGCCAGGAAGAGCCAACTATCGAAGCTGAAAACCGAATGTGGCAGCGTCGTTTCCCTGACACTTGGAGATTTTGAGTGAGATTGAGAGGTTCTATAGGCAGCTGTACACGTCATCGTTGGAGCCACACGCAAGTGTCAGTTAACGATCCACGAGCAAGTCTTATCCGACACTATTCCGATTATATCCCGGACGTCAGTCTGAGCGAGATTAGAATGGCTCTCCAGCACCTTAAAACGTTAAGTCCCCGGGAGAGGATGGAATCACAGCGGAGCTTCTGAAAGCGGGTGGAAAACCGGTACTTAAAGTCCTTCAGAGCTCTTTAATTCCGTCCTCCATGGTGGCACTATTCCGGAGGCGTGGTGCAGAAGTGCAGAGGTCTTGTTCTTCAAGAAAGGCGACAACGCTCTCTTGAAGAACTACAGACTGATTTCCCTTCCGAGCCTCGTCTACGTGCTGTTTTCGAGAGTCATTACGAATCGTCTTGCACGCAGACTCGACGACTTCCAGCCTCCCGAACAAGCCGGTTTCCGAAAAGGCTTTAGCACCATAGACCACATACATACCCTTCGGCAAATTGTACAGAAGACCGAAGAGTACAATCTGCCACTTTGTCTTGGCTATCCGAGTACAGAAACAGAGTACAAAACCTATCCAACTGCAGAGAGGTGTAAGACAGGGTGACGTAATATCCCCGAAACTCTTCACCGCTGCATTGGAAGACGTTTTCAAGCTACTGGACTGGAAAGGATACGGTATTAACGTCAATGGCGAGTATATCACTTACCTTCGATTTGCCGACGATATAGTCCTTATGGCAGAATCGCTGGAGGACCTAAGCACTATGCTCAAAGACCTCAATAGTGTCTCCCAACGGATAGATCTTAAGATGAACATGGACAAAACAAAAATCATGTTTAACGTCCATGTCTCACCTATGCCGGTAGTCGAATGCTCGAAGTTGTTGACGAATATGTTTACCTGGGACAAATAGTCCGACTAGGTAAGTCCAACTTTGACCGAGAGGTCAATCGACGGGTTCAACTCGGCTGGGCAGCGTTCGGGAGATTACGACACATCTTCTCGTCAGACATACCTCAAAACCTCAAAACTAGATTGTACAACCAGTGCGTGTTGCCAGTGATAACCTATGAATCTGAGACGTGGTCCTTCACTGCTGGCCGTATGACGAAGCTCAATGTCGCTCAGCGAGCTATGGAGAGGACTATGCTCGGCGTTTCTCTGCGTGATAGACTCCGGATGGAGTGACGACCTGGTAAGACATGCAGGAAGTCAGTGGATGCATGTGGCTCGGGACCGTGCTTTGTGACATTCCTAGGGGGAGGCCTATGTTCAACAGTGGACTTGTGAAGGGCTGTAATGATGATGATGATAACTTGAGCTATAGTAAAAACTAGTAACGAAATCGTGACGGTACGTAAAGGAGTGACAAGAGGTATACATATTTATTATTCCATGAAGAGCTAAGTTTATTTAAAAATTTACTGATAATGGAGTATTCCATTGCAGTGTTATGGCGTAAGAGATTCCACTACGATGTTATATCTCGTAGGTGTCGTAAGAGGCGACAGAGATAAACTAAAACAGATGTGCAGCAGCATCTTCCAAATATCAACTGAAAATATTTAAAAAAAATGCGGTCGCTATCCCCCCCACCTAGCCTAGTAACTACGGAAAATTCTCTACGAGGCTATCTACGGGGGATGCCTGCGTTTAGCATTGAAATTTTGATAGTTTGTTATAAATAAATAAAATAGATATTCCATCCCAGCTATCTGTGGTGATAATGCGTCTGCATTTTGATTCTTAATCGTGGATATATAGATGTCTATGTGCCACTGTATTCACTTACCACCAGGTGAACTGTGTGCTCGTTTGTCACCCTTAGTATGTCTATAAAAAAAAATTACGAATGTTTGTATTATTATACCATAGAATCTCCAATCGGCAACTGGAGCAACTGCCATAGCACAACGGAATACATCTCCACCTCTAGCCAGTGCTAAAGATGCTGCATATCCACCATAAGACCAACCCCAAATACAAGTGCGGTTGCTATCTAGCCACGGGAGTTGTTGCTGGAGCTGTCTGGAAAGAATTTCGGACCATTTAAGATTATCAGCTTATAATTCCAATATACGATATTTTATAATGTGAGTATCGTAAATGGCGACAGAGGAATATCAAAGAGGATACGGGAAGGAGCATCTTCTTAATAATAACTCAAAATAATAAATAACTGTGGTGGTCTCCCGTCTGCTAAACATGGCAAATATGGCATTTATTATCCCTATTAAGTTAATTATGGGACATAACTTATGCCTGTTTGAAGTATCTCGTCATTTCAAAGAGGGCAATGCTATGCAGTATAGTAGATTAAGAAGAATGACAAATAGGAAAAGGATGATGATTTTACCTAGTAACTGTTATTTGGTCTTCGATTTCCACGGTGCCCAGTCGCCGGTTTAGAGCAAACATATTTTCGACCCCACGCAGGCCAGAACCTCGCCCGTCGATGTGAGCTACTGCAATACCCCAGCGGTTTACGAGAGATGTTCCCCAGTCGATATTCCATTGCTTCGTAACTAAAGCAGTATCTGGTCCACCGTATCTGTAATAATTAAGTTATATTATAGATTAATTTTATTAAAATTATTAATCATTATTTAGAATGGCATTTTATTAGCTCTACTTTGATCTATGTTTTTCACCAGCTATTCGCTGTAGCAAATAGATTATGGAAATCACCAAGAACACCAAACGACCGCTGTCACATGCGTAGTTTTTATAGGATAGGGTGACAAACGAGCACACAGTCCACCTGATGGTAAGTGGTTGCGTGACCCATAGACATCTACATCCATCCTCAATAAATAAATAAAATGCAGATGCGTTGTCACCCGTGAGAACAAGATGCATTCCAGCATCGTTTCCAGTAAAAAGGTACTCCGGTTCTCTACACTCACCATACGAAACACAGCAGTGTTAAGCTGCTATTTTACGCTGGTATGCTGTGAGAGCGTGGTCCTTCCCGGTCGAGACGCCCCATTCGTGCTACAACTATACCAGTAATATAGCTGCAGCATGGCTCTACCACGTAATAAAATAGTAATAACGTACTAGTTTTTGGTTCGGCGCTCCAAAATCACATTCTAAAGTATCACTTATTAACCAGCTATTGTTATTTATGTGAAAGTTTGTAATTTGAAGTTGAAAATAAACAGATTTGGGTGACTTTAGTACAATAAAAGATACCGAGTAAAATGAACACCAAGATGAATCTGTTTCCACGTGATTGGAGCAGCAAGCAGGAGAGGTAGTGCAGAAAATAAATAACGCAGAATATTTATAATAATGAACCCATTTTATACTTGTATAAATTTAAAGAAAACCAGATAACATCTTACTTACACGTAAACTAATAAAGGCACGTTGTTGCGAGATTGGTAATCATGAGGAACTTGGATATGGACATCAGCGTCTGGAAGTCCGGTAGCTACAGGGACGCTCATTCTCAAAATTGTGGGTAGATTCCGACTGGCTAACAAGGAAGACGTCTCCGCATTGTCATCCCACGTTTTGATCAGAGTACCGTTCTAATGAAAAAAAAATCATAAATTTACACAAACACAACTTGTAGTTGTTTTATCTATGACATCAAAATGTTGGACACTTCTTCATGAGCACGGGTGCAGAAAAGCACTCGAAAATTTGAGAAATAATAATAAGTCATATATTCGCAATAATAATTTCTTATATTTGCTTATGTAATAATAAAACTAGTATTATTATTAGTTACTATACTCAATAGCTGAAGGTTAATTATGACAAAATAAAATTATATTATGAGTTGAGATTACGAGATGAGAAATTATGAGATATTCGTCAAAAACCATTTGGTTTTAGATGGATATCTCATAATTTTATAGGTTTAATAATTTTATCAGTTTTTCCGATAAAATAGCCCCGATCACTCCTGGCATTTGTTTCTCACATGTTTGTTAAAGTTTCGCCAAAGTCAGTTCAGTCATTCCGAAAAATTGCCCAGATAGCAAAACTGATACACAGACAGACAAAAAATTCTAAAATGTCTTTATTGCATGCAAATCACACTTTAAATTTAATGGAAACCAGTAATTTCGATATTTCAGACAGACACTTCAATTTTATTTATATTTACGAAATGAAGCTTATCTTCTACTCTTACGCCATCATGTAGTCAAGCAATGTACTGCGTGATGGCGTAAAAGTTGGCTAAGAGAAATTATATCTAATCTACATATATCCATATATATAATGATCTAATAAAGGCCTTCGAGCAATTATGGGATAACCTTGTTGTATAATATTAAATAGACCAGTAATGGGGTGCAGTGTAATAGACCATACTGGCGTGGCGATTACAGCAAATATTTTTTTCTAAAGTAGCTCAGATTATCAACTAATAGAATTCTACGGGCTGATGAGAATGTATTGTGGAATACTCTGATGACGTAGTGCGGCATTTTCGACTTGAGATCATTATGCGCTCGGCAGTCTGCTACTACTATACAGGGTTATTTTGCAATAACCGGCCAAATTTGCAGAGAAGGATCAGAATAAGTAATATAGGCAAATGGTGAAGAAAAATTAATTTAAAAAAAATCTCAAACATTCTGTCCTTTTTATCTTTTAAATTCAAAATGCGTGGTAATACATAATTTAACTGATTTTAATGCGCACGCACACATCCGTAAGGGTCGATCGGTAGGCAAAAACGTTGTTACCCATAAATAACATTCAATTTGGGATAACTTCAAATAAAGGTAGCAGACTTATTTACTCGTATTTTCAAATACTGTAATTACGGTATATCATTATTTATATATTTGAATTTAAGTTTAAAATTTGGCTACTCTTTGAAAATAACCCTGTGTAACAAAAATTTGTGGGTGTAACCTACGCGCAGTCGAAGTATAACTACTTTGATGTTATGGCAGATGTTACGATTAAAATAAAATAAGATTATAATAATTATTAGTATTGAACTATATTATAAAACTAAAAAATAAATTAATTTAAATGTTAATCGCCACGCTTTTAGATCGCTGCCTTTATGCGGCCTATATTTATAAATGCGGAAACTGCGTAATCGAACTATATATTTTACTAAACGATATTTCCGAAAAAAGATACGAGTTACCCATAAGCACCTAAAGAAGTGTTACTTCAGAAAACACTTACAACATCGTATATAAGTATTTTAGGTATGCTCGGTCCAGCGCAGTTGACAACTATCCGCGAGGCGTCCGTACTGATGACTGCTTCATTGTACAAGCACTCTCCGCCGTCAGCTCTGACGATGCCGCACGTGAAGCACGTCACCACCCGTTCTGCGTTAACTATGTAAATGTGCTGCTCCGCTGAATCGTCCACGTGCGTGGCTTTGTACCAACTGCAATGTATGATTGTTTTAATATCACCTGTCCATTATGACCATATTGATATTTTCTAATCATCATCTAGTTCCAATGCGATGTGGTGGCTTATGAGAATCTATCACTCTATTCCGTCCAATGGTAGTCATAAGAGGTGACTATAGGTTATAGGATTCTTCAGAAAAAACTTATGCCTTCCGATGGAGACGGTGTAACCGCCTCGATAATGCCAGGTGTAAAATGCGCAGACTGGTGACAGGCATCAGCGTTAAAAGTGACGTCAATCTGCCTGCCAAACGTTATGATTAAGGCAAACCCTCCCTACGAAGGGAAGGGCTCATATCCAACAGTGGGTTTTACGGGCTAAGATAGATGAAGAAAATGAACCTCCGATCCTTTCCACGATCGCTACTTTTAAACCTAGAGAGTTTTACATTACATTTTTCTGTAATATAGTAAGTACCTATTTTAAAATTATAGTAAAACAAATAAAAATAATTTCATTTCTCTCCTAATTTGCTTATTTGGTAGGATCAGTAAAGTATTGGGTGGCCCATGGACTTGATTCGGCGTCCTACAACGAAGCTGCCTAATAAGCATCTATTGATCAAAACTAAAGGTAAAATTTGTAAACATAATATCAGAAGCTTAACTCAGAATATTATCTATTAGATAATATTATTATATTATCTCTTTAATTAAAATTAAAAAGAAGAAATCGACTTCAAAATCTAAAAATAATAAAATAATCTCCACATAACAGCTACTGAAATTGGAGCTTAAAATTCTACGAAACCCATGTCTTAGCACCGACCTCAGAAGCTATTATAATATGTGTAAATTATTTTTTAACAACATAATTAGAATTTCGTCTAAACAATTATACTAAAAATTTCATCCTCTATTTTTACAACCTTAGGATTGAATTATTTTCTACAAGTACAAGTTTGGAACTTAAAGAATTTACAAAAAATATTGTCACTATGAAAATAATACGTTAAATATTACCTATTCAAAAGAAGTAATATAGAGGATTATTTTTTAGAGTAGCCAAATTTTAAACTTAAGTTCAAATATATAAATAATGATATACCATTATTGCAGTTTTTGAAAATATGATTAAATTAGGCTTCTACTTTTATTTCAAATTATCCCGAATTGAATGTGATTTATGGGCTACGCTTACGTCCGCTCCTCTGTGTGCGATTCAATTCACAGTGTTTTTGCCGAACAATCGACCCTTACGAATGTGTGCGTGCGTAGTAAAATAGATATTTATGAATGACAATCAGTTAAAATAATGCATTACCACATATTTGGAATAATTTAAAAGACAAAAAGGACAGAATGTTTGAGATTTTATTTAATTAATTTTTTTCACCATTTGCCTATATTAGTTGTTCTGAACCTTCTCTGCTAATTTGGCCGGTTGTTTCAAAATAACCCTGTATATTTTATAATTAATTATAAAGTGCTTAAATGCTTTTGATAAATGTTAACTTCAACTTAGTTAAACTAATACTTAAAATATTATACCTTAATATTATAATATCAGCCGTGTATTGGCGGCGTAAGAATATTCACTGTCCCGTGTCAGCCCGTGGTTGTTAAGAGACGACGGAGGGAATTGAAGCAGGAGATGGGCAGCAGCATCTTACTTTCAACAACTCAAAATAATAAAAAACTACGGTCGCCAGCAAACATCCCACCTTTAAGGCATTTTATGGGGGAGATCTACTACGTTCAGCAGTGGACTTTTGATTGGTAGTATGAATGAATACCTAAAATAATCAAGTTATTTCTAAATATATATCTCTATTTTACGTGTTCCGCAAAGTAGTTGAATTGGTTTTTTTCTTACATTATATCACCTGGGCCCCATAAAAGAATCTCGACAACTGTGTGTGGTGTGTTGGTACGACCGGTGGCAGTCCATAAGTTTGCATTTATGTCTGATATCTGTACAATTTGCTTGTATAATGTGTTGTTCACGACCTGAAATGAAACAAAGGTTTTTATTAGCATTATAATTAAAACCAATCAAATGCATATTCTAATTAAAGGGCTATGCTCGTGGTTTCTCTGCATCATAAACGTAGAAATGAGGGTATCCGCAGTAGAACCAGAGTAGCCGACATTGCCCAACGGATTAGTAAGCTGAAGTGACAATGGGCCGGCCATATAGCTCGAAGAACCGACAACCGATGGGGAAGAAAGATTCTCGAGTGGCAGCCTCGTACCAGTAGGCGAAGTGTAGGGCGGTCCCCCACTAGGTGGAGCGAGGCCCATGTTCAGCAGTGGACTTGTGAAGGACTGTAATGATGATGACGATGATGAAATTAATACATCGCCCCATTTCGTCCAGTGGATGTCGTAAGAGGCGACTATGGGTAAGGCCAGAAACACCTAAGACCTCCAAATTGGCGGTAAACCATCTCGTAGTAGAAAACCCCAACTGACGACGTATTCTATCAAGCCAAGCATGACGATACGGCAAGTTCTTCCTACAACGGGAGAGGTCGATTTCAAGCAGTTAACTGTTACGGGCTCTTGAGTCCTGTATGCAACGTTAGGGAGAAAAATCAAAGTGGATAATGTAAGATATTACAATAGACAATTGCGTGGCATTAAGGCAATTCTAGAAAGGAATACCGTGAGAGTAAGAGGGACAGATTTCTCTTTCATCATCAAAAATACAAAGGCACTTTGTTTTTTTTATTTAACCTGAACATTTGAAAATAATCTACACTAATATTATAAAGAGGAAAACTTTGTTTGTTTGTTTGTTTGTTTGTTTGATTGTAATGAATAGGCTCATAAACTACTGGACCGATTTTAAAAATTCTTTCACCATTCGAAAGCTACATTATCCACGAGTAATATAGGCTATATTTAATTTTGAACAAAAATAGGGTTCCATAAGATATTAGGGTTTTTCGGACACAAGGTGTAAAAAATCAACCAAAAAAGTTACTTATTTTGCGTACCCTGCCTAAACTATTAAAGATAGAACCATAAAATGTTCTAAGTAATTGTAGATCTTATAAATATCTACAAAAAAATCCGCGACACACTATACCTATCTATGTCGAGTGAGGCACAATAACCATTTTTTTATTGAAAAATCTTGATTTTTTTTCGGACTACATTTAAACGCGTTTATTTTACTCATGCTATTAATCCTTATCAAAATAAATTATTTCATTACTAAGTACAGTTAATGTAGATAATATTTGGTCTTTGAATGATTAAAATTGGACGTTTGGTTCTGAAGTTATAGCGAAATTAAAATATTACGATTTCTGCTGCACGGCCCGTTGCGAAGTAGGCGTTACCAAGGCCCGTGAGCGTGTGGGAGGGGTTTAGATCTATGAGCAGGTACCCGCGCGGCTCAGTCGCGCGGTCGGCTCCCTACGCAGCGGTCGCGAAGTCTAATAATTTTCGTGCTATTTTTTTAGGTTTCGTTATTTAAACTACACCTACGCAAAAGTTCTTCTCAGAGCTAAACAACAGTTCTTCTTAGAGCTAAACAACAGTTCTTCTTAGAGCTAAACAACAGTTCTTTTCAGGGCTAACCAACAGTTCTTTTCAGGGCTTACCAACAGTTCTTTTCAGGGCTAACCAACAGTTCTTTTTAGAGCTAGAATATTACACGCTAATAACATTATCTTAAACATTTGAAAATGCCTAAGAGAGCCAGGTCTCAACTTTCTAAACATAGTTCTCAAGCACGGGCAGCAAAAATACGTCGTATGGGAGAATCTTCACCTGAACGTTCACAACGCCTTGCTGAACAAAATCAGAGAAACTCTCAGGTACGCGCACGAGAGTCGAGTGTCGAACGTTCACAACGCCTTGCAAAACAAAATCTGAGAACCTCTGAGTTACGTGCCACTACAGTATCCTATAATGTTTGTGACAGGAGAAGACGGTTATTATTTGACTATCCCTCAGCAGGGTTCTGCGCGTAATAAAACTGTTTCGTGTATGCAATTTTATGCATTTAGATTAATGATTAGAACTAACTCTTTTAATCCGTTACATTATTACAGAGACTTATTTAGTCAATATTGTGTTGACATGATGGCGAAAATGATATCGGAAAGATTAAATTATATTTGTCGGAATCAACAAAGACTGAGGGCTGATGACTACATTCATCTCAGAGATGCCTTAAATCATGACGCAAATGTTGACCCATCAAATATCGGTCAACATGTCATATTGCCATCGTCATTTACGGGTTCTCCGCGTTTCATGCACGAGAAAACGCAGGACGCGATGACGTACGTTCGAAATTATGGTAGACCTGACTTATTTGTCACTTTTACATGTAACCCCGAATGGCCTGAAATAAAAGCCGAGCTGCTACCAGGACAACGGTCTTTCGACCGTCATGACATAATTTCACGTGTATTTCATTTAAAGATGAAGAAATTCATCAAATTATTTGTCAAAGAACAGATATTCGGTAAAGTAAAATGTTATATGGCAAGTGTGGAGTGGCAAAAGCGCGGTTTACCTCATTGTCATTTGCTGTTCTGGCTAGAAACTAAAATACAACCAGATGAGATCGACAGTGTCATAGTTGCGGAGCTACCCGATCAACAAATTGATCCGGTACTACACGACATTATAACTAAAAATATGGTACATGGACCCTGCGGAGAACATAATTTAGCTGCACCATGCATGAAGAACGGTGTCTGCACAAAAAAATACCCTCGCCGTTTCATGAACGATACCCAGACCGGAGGAGATGGCGGTCGGAGCACTACGCTACAAATCAGGGGCAACATGGTGACGATAGATAATAGGTGGATTGTTCCATACTCCCCTCTACTATGTAAGACTTTTAACGCTCATATAAACGTGGAGTATTGCCACTCTGTCCAAGCCATTAAATATATATGTAAGTATATAAATAAAGGTTCAGATCAGGCAACTTTTAGCCTTAGAAACCCACACGATGAGGTCGAAAACTATTTAAATGGCAGGTACATAAGCACATCTGAAGCTGTCTGGCGCTTATTTGAATTTCCCATTCACGAGCGGCATCCTACTGTAGTGCATTTGGCCGTTCATCTAGAGAACGGTCAAAGGGTGTATTTTACACCAGGGACAGCTCATCAAGTTGTCCAAAACCCACGCAATACCACATTACTGGCATTTTTTGCTCTCTGTAATGAAGATGAATTCGCGAAAACTCTTCTGTATCATGAAGTCCCGCAATACTATACATGGGCAAATAATACATTCACTAGAAGGAAGCGTGGTGAAGATGTAGTTGGACATCCGGGATAAAAAGATGCCGCTTTAGGTAGAGTCTACGGGATAGATCCATCCCAATCAGAGTGTTTTTATCTTAGGATTCTACTGCACCACGTACGCGGTCCGACCTCATTTGCATACCTTAAAACTGTAAACGGTATTGTCAAAGAGACGTATCAAGCAGCTTGCCGTGACCGAGGTTTACTTGAAAACGATGATCATTGGGGTAACACTTTAAGCGAAGCTTCGTTATCACATTGTCCAAAAAAACTAAGGGAGTTGTTCGTAGTCATACTTTTATTTTGTCAACCATCGGAACCATTGAAGTTATGGGATACTTTCAAAGATCAGTTCTGTGAAGATATTAGACATCGTATCAGACAACAAAATCAGGATAACACTTCACCCTTCACTGAAGTCATTTATAATGAAGTATTAATTGAAATAGAAAACAAACTTCTAGAACTAAACGACAAAAATTTAAGTGATTTTGGATTACCTTCTCCGTTCGTACCCAGAATAATACTATTGACACAATGGTACAACAGTATAACAGCAATGATCTAACAGCGTTTGTTAATGACAATGTGCAAAACTAGTACCAGATCAAAGACATGCTTATGAGACTATTGTGGACAGCGTGAACAATAACATGGGGAGATTATTTTTTGGACGCACCAGGAGGCACCGGAAAGACTTTCTCGCAAATTTGATACTTGCTAAGATACGGCAATCAGGAAGATAGCGATTGCAGTTGCTTCGTCAGGAATTGCTGCAACTCTCTTAAACGAAGGAAAACTGCTCACTCTACGTTTAAACTCCGCTATCCGTATCTTTAGATCAACGGTCTACGTGCTCTATTCGGAAAAATGGGCCTCTTGGTAAGTTGCTGCAAGACGCATCGTTGGTAATATGGGATGAATGCACCATGAGTCATAGAGCTCATGTGGAGGCCGTGGACCGTACTTTAAAAGACCTCCGAAGCTCTGCTAATGTCATGGGTGGTATCACTTTTGTATTTGCTGGAGATTTCCGACAAACGCTTCCTGTCGTCAACAGAGGTACGCGAGCAGATATTATGAAGGCATGTTTAAAATCGTCTCACCTTTGGACATCTGTTCAACATTTGAATTTGCGTACTAATATGAGAGCTCATCTACATGGAAATACATAGCAATTTTCCACAACAGCTGCTGAAACTGGGAGAAGGAATTTTTCCATCTTTAAATTTGGGCACCGATTATGCGGTTACTTTGGATGAGTCTCTAGGGCAAATAGTCTATAATTTAGATAGTCTGATAGATGCTATATATCCTGACATCGAAAACTTATATCAAAATGATTTTCGTTGGCTGTGTTGTAGAGCAATAGTTTCTCCCAGGAATGAAACAGTCAACGAAATAAACAATTTAATTATGCAGAAAGTACCGGGTGAAGTTAAGTGCTATAAATCCATAGACACCGTCACTAACATCGAGGACGCAGTGCACTACCCCAGAATTTTAAATTCTCTGAACCCCGCTGGGCTTCACCTCATGAACTGTCGTTAAAAGTTGGCACGCCGATAATGCTTCTCAGAAATTTAAGACCCCCCAACATGTGTAATGGCACGAGACTTCTTATAAAGAAGCTAAAAGATAATTTAATAGTTGCGAAGATTATCACCGGCCCTGCAGCTGGTGAATTAGCTCATATACCAAGAATACCCATGATCCCTACTGATTTGCCTATACCCTCAAAAGGCTCCAATTTCCAGTAAAATTTCTTTCCTCACGATAAACAAATCCCAGGGCCAAACATTCAAATTAGTAGGAATTGATTTACGAAAAGAATGTTTTACGCATGGGCAACTTTACGTTGCCCTATCACGGTCGGGGCTCCCGACCATCAGTATATTTTGTTACCAGAAAATAATATAACGTCAAATGTTGTGTATAGAAGCTCTACAATAATAGCTTAAGTTTTCTATCCTAAAACAACAGGTTGCACTCCGGGACTTAACAAATAACATCCACAGAAAGAAAATCTGTTCAGCCTGCGGATAGTGACTGCTTCGTCGATGTTAGTGTCGGTGTCTGTGAATTGACCTGGGAATCATTTTGTTTGCTGACCGTGTCTTTCCTGGGTAGGCTTTTTGCAGCGGTAACCGACATCCACGCGGGCGGAGCCGCGGGCGACCGCTAGTAATAATAATAAAGTAGCAAGAAAGACTTACTTGGGGAAGTATAGTTACAAACGAGGTTCCGGCTTCATTGAATAACAGGGGAATATTGTCTATCCAACCATTGGCTTGTGTATTGGTAAATCTGAAAAATAAATGACGCTGTAGGTGCACTATCGGATAACATATAATTCTAAAAGACATTATGAACGTGTTTTTGATACAATTTATGACATGAAATATTATTTATTTACTACTAGAGACATCTATCCTTACAGGTCTAACCCAATACGGTAGTGTCCTCGTATCTTTTTCATTCTAAACTAAATTTTACAATAATAATATTAAAATTTCCGCAGCTAATAAACAAATAAAAACAATATAAACGTTGAACTATATGAATTACATATACACACTCATGACTCATAAATGACACAGGCAAAAAAACTAACATCATTAAAAAAAAGCCCTATACACTTATAAAATAATACCAACCCTAACATTAAGATACTGGTTGATCAATAAGTATTTGGAAACGCAATGAAACTCTAGGGTAAGTATATGTAAATTATATCTTCATCTACCATCTTGAATAGCGTTTTGCAAGTTTGTTAATCCCCTTGGGAAAAAAAGGCTTGATCCTTGGACTTGAAAAAGGCCTTTACAGCACACATCACCTCATCGTCGCCGTCGAATTTTATACCACGCAAGTGCTTTTTCAGGTGAGTAATAAGGTGAAAGTTACTCGCAGCTATGTCCGGAAAATATGGTGGGTGCTGCATCCACTGAAACCCAGCAGTTCGGATGGCATCGCCTGCAACATCAGATCGATGGCCAAGGGCATTGTCATGATTTAATTATTTAGTTCTTCGCGCAGGTTTTTGATCAATGGTGCGTAATAATATCCGGTTATTGTCTCCTCTTTACTTAAATAGTCGATCATTATTATATCTTCCGCATCCCAGAAGACAGAGGCCTTTATTTTTCCAGCGGACGTAGACCTTCTCTTGGCTGGTGGAGAAAACGTTATTTTCCACACCTCGCTTTGATTTTTCGTTTGCGGGTCAAAATGGTGTACCCACGTTTCATCTACGGTTACGAAACGAGTGCAAAAAAAATCTGGATCTTCTTCAATTATTGCTAAAATGTCAACTCTTGTTTTCTTTTGGGCGTTTGTTAACATTCGAGGAGCCTAGCGCACGGCCACCTTTCTGAATTTTAAAGTATGAGTTAAAATAAAATGAATTGTCCCACGAAAGATTTAGAACCTCTGCTAAATAACGGATGATAACACTGCGATCTACCTTAACAATTTCTTCTATTTTTTAACGTTTTCTTGCCTAGTGACCGTTGTTGGCCGCCCGTAGTGAGTGTCGCGCGGCAGAATTTAAACGCGGCAGAACTAACTTTTGGTTATGCAGTTGGTTCCGCCGCGTTTAAATTCAGCGCACCAGTATGCCACTGAAGAGTAAGACGAAACATTGTCTGCCAAAGTAGACTGCAGTTCTTCAAAAACACTTTTAGTAGAAAAAAATTTCAGGTGAAAAAATTAATAACCGTTTGAAGTTCGAGTTTCTCCATTTTGCATATGAATTAAAATACTGCCAAATGTAGTTTGAAAAAAAAATTGGGTATAGTTTTTAATTTAGTTTTTTCTGGCCTTGGCTACTAACGAATTTAAGATTCGAAAAAAAAAATAGAACGCATTTCTATAACTCATTGATGTGAATGAAGTGTCCTATTCGGAAAACTTATTGATCAACCTAGTACAATATATAATATGACCTTTGCTAGTTCACTAAAGTTTCAACTAAATATGTCAATTGTATCATGCAGACGGTTGACCTCGTGAAGAGCTGGAGTTAGAGGCGTTTTTGCCAGGCGTGCTGAAGGCACAGCGAGCAGTGGCGGACGTCTCCGTCTCGGCACACAGAGAATCAAGTGCCGCAGAACTCCCGGGTATGCCCTTGCCACGCAGTAATTTCACAATAATAATATTAAAGCCAAGAGAAAGAAGGTTCTCGAGTGGCAGCCTCGTACCGGTAGGCGAAGTGTAGGGCGACCTCCCACTAGATGGAGTGACGACCTGGTAAGACATGCAAGAAGTCGATGGAAGCAGGTGGCTCAGGACCGTGCTTTGTGGCATTCCATGGGGGAGGCCCATGTTCAGCAGTGGACTTGTGAAAGGCTGTAATGATGATGATGATGAATATTAAAGTCATTTCGATTTTTATGCCATTACGATCGCAAAACAGCAGTACAGGCACTTCTATGTGCCGTTATAAATTAGTAAAACGGTGATAACTACCCTGACAGAGTCCTAGGTAGAAAAGGAGTCCTACCACCTAGACTATATGTATATATTATATTACTATCTATTATGTTTTAGCATTATAAATATATAGCTAAAACAATTATACCATATAGGTCATTACTCGAAGTATAATGCCAAAAACGCTGGTGTTTCCCATTTAATTTTTTTTTATTGGATAAGGGTGACAAACGACCATACAGCCCACCTGATGGTGATATTCCAGCCGAAAGGCTCAACTTTAATCAAAAAGATCAATATTTTTAATGAATAACAAGCAAAGCGGACCCTGTTATGCTCAGTTCATCTTTCATCTTTTCAATTTTTATATAATCATATTTACATTCTTATCTGATCTTCAATTGACAGTCAAATCGTCCCGTTTAAACGAAAGGCATCACAAGCAGGGATGCCGCATTCTATAGATTCATCTGGCTTACCTATTTGACGATTTCTATTATAGCTATCCCAACAACTACCAATATATGTTTAGTTGGTGTGACATGGATATAAAACATACTATAACTTACCATGTAGAGATAGTTCGGTTTTTGCCACATAATATCACAGAATAAACTAAACACTATCAGTCTTATAAAAAAAAACATTTTAATAATACACAATAAAAATAAGTCACTATTAAATCAACACACTTATCATAGCATACTTGTGAGCAGTTGCCTCCATTCTCCGTGCAGAGGTTAACTCGGAATGTGGTCTGAACGCGGTTAGTCCACATTACAGCAATAGTATTGTTGTCGACGAAAGTCACCGTCTTCAAAATTGGCCTGCGAATCAAAACAAGCAGCGATTATGAATTGTTTATATATAAGCTTTCAAATGGTCCAACTTTTATCTAGTAAACATTTGGACCCAAGTTTATATGGAAGCGTTCCATCTTCTTTATCTGTTATCGCATTTACAATTTCTTGTAGAAGGTATATGATATAAGATCGTACCGTTACCGTTGCCGATATGGACAAGTAGACATTCGTAAAATAGTACACCCGCCACTAATATCCTACGTATCTTTTACCTGTTATAGGTCAACTACCTGATGATAAGTTGGTACAGTTTAAAGTTCACTGTAGGTGCCTGGCGCGAGAGATCGCGCTTAAGTCATTCTACGAGTGTACTAATCTTCTTCTAGTGCAGGCAAGATGGTGTTGCCGAGAGGCTGCTCTGTGTTACAATGAGATGGGCAGTGTTCCTGTTGGTTTGCATACTTTGGAGTTACATCGTCCCTTACATATGTCCCCGTTGATTGCAATACTGTGTAATTGTGACGGGGACACTTTACGGTATCGTCGAACTGTAATTGCTTTATACTGAATGTATAGTGCTGTTTTATTGTTGATAAAGATTAATTGCGTAAGCAGGAGAGAAAGTTGAACATCCGCTATTACTTTTAACAATTAACCGTAGTTTTAAAAGTATTTCCGAGATATATATTCGTGTAGTGGCGGGGTAAGAATATCGACTACACTACTCCATATCGTCCTGTGGGTGTCGTAAAGGTGACAGTAGGAAACAAGCCAAGACATAGGTAGGAGGGACTTCCTAACAATAACTAGGAAATAAAAAAATGCGGATACCAATTTGCCTGTCAAGCGTAACAATTATGGCAAATATTCCCCTTATAAGGAAATTTATGAGTGGGGCCTATGCACAACAGTGGACTTTGATACGCTGTAATGAATGAATGAATGAATAAAACCTAAAATACCCGACCAAATTTAATTGCGTAATCACTATATTTGTTCTTGTTTAAAAAGTAATAACCAACAGTACAGTTTATACGTGGTAGAGCCACGTTGCAGCTATATTATGGTTGTTGCACAAATCGACCGGGGTAGAAACACGCCCTCACAGAATACCAGCTTAACGCTGCTGTGTTTCTTATTCTGAGTGTAGAGAACCGGAGACCCTTTTTACTGGAAACGAGGCATTCCATCTTAGTTCTCAGGGTTGACAATGCATCTGCATTTTGATTCTTAACCGAGGATAAATGTAGATGTATATGGGCCATAGCATTCCCTTACCATCAGGTGGATTGTGTGCTTTGTCACCCTTATTCTATAAAAAAAGGAGAAAAACCAACCCTAAATTTTAAAGTCTGCAGCCCAAAATTACCTAAGACTATTACAGTACAGATTTCAAGCCGGTCTCGAAGGGTTATAAAATAGAGGTAAACTCACTCGTTAAGGTCGTTAGGAGCGTTAAAAACAGACTCATTGCCGCTGGTGATGTCACGAATGGTCACTCTTACTGTTGGATTCGTGGTACCAGACTGAAAATAATAAGATATGTCGTTATGTGAAATTATTTTATTCTTTTTAGTTTTATTTTTATTAAAAGTTAATTTTTATTTTTTGGCTGGCCTAAAATATCAATATCGTCTCAATTTCGCCATTCTTAGGTATAGATTTTTGAAGTGAATTTTTCTTTAGCCGCATTGAGCGATTTTTGGTAGGGGAAAATCTTATAGTTTCGCGTCACCGATGACCTCGACATGCTCGTGACGTATTGCGCTCAATCCCAATACGTCACGAGCATGTCTACTGCGTCGCTAGACTATATCATTGAGTATTCACTTCTGTTGGAAGTCCTTATGACTGTCTCTGTTTTTTGGAACGAAGTTCCTTATCGCACAGTACGAATTTGGCGGATGGGGCTAGGCGAGAAAAAGTGTAAGATTTTTCCATCACGACCCCTTCTGACGTAGGGTAGACGGCCTTGGTGGCTATAAGGAAGCGAGATGGAATAATATCCATCTCCCTCGCACTTTTTCTTATCTCGACATGAAAGAAATATTATTTTATTTTAAATGACGCTTCATTTTAATAGACGCTAGTTACTCATTTATTTGTATTTGTTAATCAATAATATAATACGTTTATCAATTATAAAATACTACGAAAGGAACTTCGTTCCAACCGAGTGTTCCACTACACTCACGCATGTTTTTATTCAAAATTTGATCACCTCTGAAGTAGTAACTTATTCAATAAAAAATACAAAGTCGGTTTTAATTTAAGAAGATGTCGCGTAATATACTTAAAAAAGCATACAGTCAAATTATAAATCTCTACCATTTTCTAAAGTCGGCTGAAATAAGATAAGGCAAAGTCCTATAACAAAAGCGTCTCGTAACCAGTTTACTCACACTTTCTCTAGTACGAAACGAAGGCAAAACGAAATGTGTGAGACATACGAATACTTAAATTACTTAATATTGTGTAAGCTGTTACCAGGAATTCGCTCACGTAGATTTTAAATCTAATTTGAACATTACAGACCAAATTCGTTCTAATGCTAATGGAAATGTCATCATACATCACAACAAGAGCCTTTTTGCTATAAATAATTAAAAACAAATGTTTATTACATGAAGTTTTTAGATACGAATACGGGCATAAATATGATAAATTAAGATTTTTTTTCAATAAAACTAATTTTACGGATTTTATCGTGTTTAATTTACGCATTATAGCACCCATGTTCACAGGGGGCTACACGAAACTTTGGAATTAAAAAAGGTAAATTTAAACAAGATATAATATGTAAAATTTGTTTTCAATCATTCGTGTAGTTATTTGTTGAATCCTAAACATGATAATACACATATATGTTATTTTCATAATTATCATTTCCATTCATCCTTCTTCCATCCGTCCTTCCATAAGCCTCGCCTATAGATTGCCCCATATGAGTGATATTTGTCAAACTCGTCACGCTTGGCAGAAGGATTGGCAACCGCAGTTTTGTTAATTAACATGTTCCTATCAGAGAGATGCTGTTGCCCATATCCTGGTTCAGTTTTCCTCTGTCGTCTCTTACGACATCTTTACGGATTCAATACACGGTCACTACATGGCGTGTGTGAATTTACTACTAACTAATTCTATATTATTCCTTTCATTATCTAAGTTTGTACTTCTGAGCTTCTGACTTGACTTCAACTTATGATGAAAAAATAATGCATCAATGGCGTAATATTTTCAAACATCCGAAAAGATTTACACTATCACTACTAAAGTTCTTGCAATGTAACAAGAAAACTAAAAGCGAACGATGCAAGAACCAGATTTCGCGTAAAAGGTAATGGGAGCGGAACGTTTTACTACCGATAAGACTATGTATGCTATTTTGGTACCCATTAATTATCATACTGATTTATAATTATAACTATACCGACGAATAATAATATATAATTAAAATCGTTTAATATATTATTATTATACCCTCAAAACTAAATTGTTTAACCAGTGAGTGTTGCCAGTGATGACATACGGGACTGAGACGTGGTCCTTCACTGCTGGCCGTATGAGGAAGCTCAAGGTCGCTCAGCGAGCTATGGAGAGGGCTATGCTCGGGGTTTCTCTGCGTGATAAACTTAGAAATGAGGATATCCGCAGTAGAACCAGAGTAACAAACATAACCAAAGGATTAGTAAGCTGAAGTGGCAATGGGCCGGCCATATAGCTCGAAGAACCGACAACCGATGGGGAAGAAAGGTTCTCGAGTGGCAGCCTCGTACCGGCAGGCGAAGTGTAGGGCGTCCCCCCACTAGATGGAGTGACGACCTGGTAAGACATGCAGGAAGTCAATGGATGCAGGTGGCTCGGGACCGTGCTTTGTGGCATTCCGTGGGGGAGGCCTATGTTCAGCAGTGGACTTGTGAAAGGCTGTAATGATGATGATGATGATGATGATGAATATACTATTAAAATCATTAGGTCTACTTGCGTTTCGTAAAATATTGCCGAAAATGCCTCATAACCCATACCATACCATTAATAAACGTTCCACTGGACACCGCTTACGTCTCATGCTTTCAAAGAATAAAAACTATCATTCTGAGAGTGTTTTGGAATAGACAGGGGTCTCACGCTGCCCAAGTGCACGTAAGCAGATTTCCATAAAATATATTTTAATTTTTCAGACATGCAAGTTTCATCCCAATGCCTTTCCCTTCCTTAATGCAATTACCTTCACCGCTGGGTACATGGTAAATCAGCACTTAAAATTGCATTAACATTAACAACTTTATTGATTCCTACGCAGCAATCGAACCAGACTTGCTACCTAATATTATTTAATTTAAAACGAGCGCTTTCCTTTTGAAAATATAGTTAATTAGGTATCCTCTTGAAAAGCTCGTAGCTTCGCCTTTCTCATTTAGTTAGAGACGTTGAAACGTCAAGAAATGATTCTTTTAACTCAGTAAGGGTAAAGCTGCGCTAGTACTGAACAATGTCAGTCGTTCTATCACCGCGACTCCGTTATTGACGTAAGTACATATATCATTAAATTTTAAGGCGAGGGTCCGGTTTCTAAGATATTCTGTGACTCATGATACATCTTCTTCTACTTAAAGCCTTTAAAATCCACTGGACAAGGCAGGCTCCCGTTAGAGAGAGGATTGCTATTTTTCTATCTTATTTATTATAGGCATTGGTATTCCAAATAAAATAAAATAAAAAAATCCCTACGCTTTGCAGTCGAACTAGCAATCGCAACACCAGACATCTCGCATCTTTTACCATTTTTCGCATTGCCGTATATCTGGCGTACGGGTTAGATTCCATGGCATTCAATAGACGTCGGTGTCTATTGAATGCCATGGAATCTCTCTGACATTTCCCTTAGTTGCCTCTTACGACACCCACGAGATGAAATATGAAAACGGATTCCCTTACGCCGCCATCACACGCAAGTTTATTAAAAATATTAAAACTATTTTGTATATATAATAATAATAATGGCCTCCAGACCGAATTTGCAGCCAGTGAGACTAGCGATCTCCCCAGGACAAGATTATAGTGCACGAGTGTGTGCAGAAGCACAAGTGCACTCTCAATTCCCTCATTCTCATAGTATGAGGGGACAATCCTACACGGCCAGAGAGATTCAGGCTCAGAACCAACGATTCTACGTGCTTTCTAAGGCTCGGTGGGGGAAGCACCGCTAACTTTCTGACTCCGGGCTGCTAGTGAGATAACTGATTTTGGACCGACACATGATTCAAACCCGAGACCGCATGATCAGCAGTCACGCTTACGACCATTAGACCAACGGGACGGTCGATCTGTGTAAATATTCATTTCGTGGAATAAATCAATATCACAATAATTTTAACCCTAAAAAGTAAACTCTAAGATTTAAATTTAAACTTTTGTTCTTAATAATAATGCAATAAATTATATTTCTATTTGGGTAGGTTGGATTAGTTATTTAGCGTTAATCCCACCTTTGGATAACGTATCTCGTGATGTTGAGTGTACTGGTAATCCACGGATCCTGGCACACCATAGTGAGGCACCTTCATTACACGCACGTTGGTATCATCGAAAGTGGCGTATGCCATCTTACTTCCATCTCGAGAGAACCAGAGGGCATTATTTGATACGAAAACTTCCTCTGAAAATCAAAATTAAAAATTCATTAAAAGGAGTTTGGTTATGTGTTTCTGGTAGAATAGTAAAAAGGAGTTAGATTTTAAAAAACTAAAATAACACGTATTGATCGTAAGCTGTGATGATCCTAATGAGAATATAGTTTCTTGGCCCTGGTAACGAGGCATTTCATCTCAGTCCTCAGAGGTGACCGCGCCCGAGCCACAGCATCCGCTTATCCTCAGGTTCACTGTGTGCTCCTTGGTCACCATTCCTTGCATATAAATATTATTTGTATCTTCATATTTTCCATATTTCATCTATGGGGCAAGCCTATGTTCCACAGATTATTTGGATAGGCTGTAATCGAAAATGGATTAGGATTCCAACACAGAATCAGCAAAGCGATAGTAAAGTACTCCGATTGCGCGATTACAGTCGGCAATACACACACACCAACGCATATGGACGAGTTCAATCATTGAGAGTAAAAGTTGTTTTATGGGTTGCCACAAACTTGCGCCTACATTTTAATCACTAGACCATAAATTTCTTGACTACTGCTTACGACATATAACAAGTATATCATTACATATCATTTTACTTATACAGGAAAAGCAATAGCTTTTAGAGTTGTGGTAGCTCTGGAGCTTAATTTTATAGTTACACGAGCAACCAGAACTCGGCTTCTTCGAAAAACAAAGAATTTCAATAACTAATAATGAAATGTCAATTGACATATTCGACGGTATCATCAAATTTAACAAAATTTTCTAAAATAAAATATTTTTGTTACTCTTTAAAATGAAATGGAACCTAAATGATAAAAAAATGTTAAATATTAAAAAGAAGATTAAATAGTAATATACATATAAAGTAATATAAAATAAATAGTATAATATAAAGAAAATATATAATATATATAACAAATAACTTAACTTTTTACTCTTTTTCTTTCCGTTTCTCTTATTGAAAGCAGGGCTAAGCCCAAATGTACAGTGGTAGAATGTTAACTGTTACTTTAGTTTTTATTAAACGAGTAGGTACATAGTTACATACCTTCATAAACCCAATCAGGTATTCCGTGGTAAATAACATTAACCTGTCCGTTTATTGTGACTTGTTGTGCAGTGCTGTTCAAGCTAGCCTGATAGTAGATGTTATTAAGATATATGAAAGCTAAAGATGTTCCAGATGGACCCCAAACGAAGTTCTGCAGGAAAGCTTCTTCTGATTCGATATCGGGAGGCAGAATTTCGACCACTTCGCCAGTGACGATGTCAATAGCCGCATATCGAGCTAAGAAACTGTACCTGTATACCTGGAAAGATATATTTATAGTTATTTTAAACCAGTTAAAAAAAACGAGGAAGTTCTATATTCGATGCGTACGTTTTGGAACGAAGTTCCTTATCGCACGGTACGAATTTGGCGGATGGGGGCTAGGCGAGAAAAAGTGTAAGATATTTCCATCAAGACCCCCATTCTATAGTGCGAGCGAGATGGAATAATATCAATCTCCCTCGCACTATTTGTTATCTTGCCATGAAAGAAATATTGTTTTAAATGACGCGTAAGAAAAATTATCCCTTAACTGTGGGAAAAAAAGGGAATAACGTTTTAAATCTTTAAATATAAAGTAAAAACATCGAAGAACTAAAGCCCCGACTTCGGAAGCGATTGTGATTTTTTTTTAATTAATTGAAATCTGTTTTTAATTTTTATAAAAAAAACTGAATAAACTCGCTCTACTCGAACGCATCTCAGATTTATTTTTGTTGAGCTGATTTGAGTGTAGTATTTATCTGTTTCATTGTTTATATCAATATACATTAAGCGTATTCTTCAACAATGACTTTACCTACAAAACCTCATTAGTATGCAAGCAACGACGTTCTATTTTCATTTCCGTAACTCAATGAATGCGCGTCTATTGTTTACATCTCTTACAAATAGAAACAAATAGTATGACGCGTCAGTAGAAAAGTGACTAAGTGTTAGTCTTCGGTGGTGCGGTTGCGAGTTCGCGACATTCGAGTACGATGAAAATACCGTTTTGGAGAGGGTCAAACGGAGCCCTATTAATTTCTCTCTGCTGTCCTTCTGGCTGTCTATCTGTCTGTCTGTCCGTCTGTCCGTCTATCCGTATGTCAGTCTGTCCGTCTGTCAGTCTGTCCGTCTGTCCGTCTGTATGTCTCGTAGACGGAATGAGTTATAGACATGAAACTTGGATATTTGGCGTATAATGTTGATCCCAAAACTGAATATGGAAATAAAAGTTCAATAAAATTATTTTAGGGGGAGAGGGTCCCTTATACATGAAAAATAAGCGCAAATACATGAAAAAATTCTTTTTTCTTTTTTACCTTCAAAATAATGAAATTTTTTCGACATTTTTGTTACGATGTCTACCTCAAAAATTAACTAGTAAGGTATTTTTCTGTATATTATGTACTATAATATATACCATTTTTCTTTTACGGGTTGTTGCGATGTCACGCACACGGAAACGATACCTATGTATATTTAATTGGTCACAATTTGTACGGAACCTTAATAAAGCGAGGCGCAACTCGCACTTGGCCGGTTTATATACAAGTATCGATTACATAAGACAAACAATCACAAAGTCTACCTGATGGTAAGTGAAAGCTGAAGCCCGTGGCACCTACATCTATTTTTAGGTTGAGGTTGAGAATTAAAATGCAGATGTACTGGCACTCCTGAGGTTACGATGAAACGTCTCATTACCAGTATCTTACGAAACAGTGTTTCGGAGAGTATGAAAATACATGACTTAATTACTCCCTGCACTTTCTACATTGGATAATTGCATTCGAAACAAATGGTTTGCCAGATCTTTTGTAATGCGTGCAGCAAAGGAGTGGAATAATTTAGCGGCGGCTGTATTTCCGTCCGATTACAATTTTGGTATATTTAAGGCAAGAGTAGGTAATTAGGCTTTCGTTACTCTAAGACAGTGCGATTTACCATTTATGACTTCTCACCCTTACCACCAGGCGGATTGTAGTCAATTACTGATTTATGAGACATTAAAAAAATTATATTTAACTACGATTGAAACTGAAGTACATATGGTCGTCATTCATTAATAAAGACTAAAATTACTATTATTTGTGACGGTGATCAGAAAACAAAGTCGCAAAGACATTACTTATTTATTTTAAAAAAATTAAGACAACAATAAAAACAACAAGTGTACCGAAACCGACCCAACTAAAATAAAATATTTTACATGCCGCTTTTTAAAAGCGTGCTTTGTAAACGTGATTGCCAGCGGCTATATGAATACAAAGTAGATTATTATAGAATATTGTGGGCAGAACATAATACGTTGCATATAAGACTTGTGTAACAATGTACCTTTACGTATACATAGCAATAGATGTATATTTTTCCAAACATCAAAGTGAGTGCATATTATTGGTTATATTTTAAAGAACTGTTCTTCTTGAAAATGTAATGGTTCTTGGTGCAACTTTCGACTCCTGGCGGAAGTTGTATTTCACTCTAAATTGGTTTACTTAGGTTCCTTTTAATTTCTATTCAATTATCTTTAAAAACACCTTAGCCCCACACTAGAATATTGTAGTAGTATTGTGGTGGCTTAGGACCGTGCTTTGTGGCATTCCTTGGGGGAGACCTATGTTCAGCAGTGGACTTGTGAAGGGCTGTAATGATGATGATGATGATGATGATTGTGGAGACTTTTTACGTCTATGTGTAAATAATTAAATATATTAACAAAACATATAATATGTTATATATATAAAAGATGTTGTGGCTTCCGACAGATGGCGGTATAAATATCTCAACACGCCGTAAAATTCCGAGACTGATGATGGGGATGGCGTTAAAGATCGGAGACATCTGGGACTGCAATCGCCAATTCGCCTAAGAAGCATGCCAATTAAGGCAATATTAAACGTGGTAAAGCTACACTGCAATTATATTATGGTCGTAGCACGAATGGGTCGACTCGACCAAGGTAAGATCACGCTCTCACAGAATACCACCGTAAAATAGTAGCCTAATGCGGCTGTGTTTCGTATGGTGAGTTTAGAGAACCGAAGATCCTTTTTACTGGAAACGAGGCATTCCATCTTAGTCCTCAGGAGTAACAACGCATCTGCATTTTGATTCGTAATCGAGGATAGACGTAGATGCTTATGGGCCACAGCATCCACTTACCATCAGGTGGAATATGTGCTCATTTGTCACTCTTATACTATAAAAAAAATCCTCCCAGCGACTGGGGGCCCATAAACCATCAGTTATCTTTTACCGGCTGATGACGAAGAAAAAGATGTTGATTGAAGTAGTTTTTTGGATTAGTTTTTAATAAAAAAAATTATTAACTAAGCAATTGCTTTGATCATTTTCAATATATATATATATATATATATATATATATATATATATATATATATATATACGTCTATAAAATACCGGTTGGATCGAGGTGGAATTGAGGGTATATCTAGAAACTCCCACTTGTTTGTACAGTATAAAGTTCACTGTAGGCGCCGTGCGCCAGAGATTCCGCTTAAGTCATTCTACGAATGTAGTCATTCGACTAGTGCTAAAATAGTGTCGTAGTTCTGTTCGTTGTGTATATATATCCTTTTAAACAATTTTTAGACAATACTTAGTAATATATCTTGTTGAAAGCTCCGCAAACGAAAACCGATAGGGGAGGAAAGGATTTAGTGTGGCAGCCTCGTGCCGGCAAGCGGAATGCAGAACGTGTTTGATAAGACATGCTGGAAGTCGATAGCTGCAGGTGTCCTAGGACCGTGAATCGTGGCATTACTTGGGAGTGGACTGTGGTCATCAGTGGACTTGTAAAAGGCTGTAATAATGATGATGATATTGACTTGGTAACATGGTATGAAATACACATTAAAATATAAATGTGTGAAGTATACGTATTTTGTAAAGCGCAAGTCCGGTCGTGCATGGAGCACTGCTGTCACATATGGGCTGAGGCTGCAAAATGCCACCTGGCACTCAGTTGGACTCAGTGGAGAGACGTGCTAAGAGGCTCATTGGTGACCTTAATATGGTTGAAACCAATCTTGTCAGCCTCGAGCATAGGCGCAGAGTAGCCAGTCTCTCGGTAACTATCTTTTCTATAGGATTTATGCATGTAAAATTCCTGCGCACACTCACCGAAGTGCGAGTGTGCGCAGGAATTTTACACGCTTTAATTCCTCCCTCTCCTTTCCACCATCGGACGATCAGGCGGTCGGCGGGTCTTCACCTCTTTGTTGTCGATATTTCACGCATTCTAAACGGTTTGCTTCGACTTTTATAATGCGTACAGCAAAGGAGTGGAATAATTTGCCGGCGTCTATCTTTCCGTCCGAATACAATCGGGCAAGTCTTCAAGGCAAGAGTGAATAGGCTTTTGTTACGCTAAGACAGTGCGATTTACAAATTAGGGCTGCATCACCACTTACCACCAGTAGGGATTGTGGTCAAGCACTGGCTTATAATAAGTTTAAAAAATATTTTGTGTTTGTTGGTTTTCAACGTTTTGATAAAGTTAAAATTCTAAAAATATTAATGTTCTCTATCTACTACGAGTATTACGCCGTAGTAGAGTACATGAATATTTTTCCTTTTCTAATAACCAGTCTGTCAAAATTATTATCACTCTGCTCTTAAGAATCACCACATGCAATTCTGTGTTCAAATTTTCGGAACAAGAGAGACAGTATAACAGACTGTAAGATATATCATCTATAGCCTATAGCCATCTCTAGCCTAGTATATTTTATATATAGCTAATAGTATCAGTCACTCGACTCCACAAGTCAGTCATTAATTATTAGGACAATATATATACGCTTTTACAACAAAATCCCAGAATATATACAAAATTGTTCACCGCCTAGTTAGGGAAGATTACTTATAAAGATTTATAAAGGGTTATAATTGAATACTTCAGGTGCTTTACAGCATAAAGGGTTATAATTGAATACTTCAGGTGCTTTACAGCACCCATGGTCACGGGTGACCATGGGTGCTGTAAAGCACCCGAAACGTCGGGAATCAAAATTAGTAAAATTAAACGCGATAAAATCCGTAAAAGTAGTTTTATTCAATGTGTAGTGTTCGCGTAAATATAAGAAATCATTAAGGGTTATAATATTAAGGAATTTATAGACGATAATTACCCCTGAGAATATGCTTTACTCTCGACTCATCAAGGTCAAGCAATTTTATGTTCTTAAAATGCCTCTATCATAATCATATTGCACTTATACGATAATATGAGTAGTCGTATATCAAGAAAACACTAATTAATCCATCTTATATTTTCTAAAAAATAATTTTGTATTGCTACCTACTTAGAAAAAAAACGATTTGAAAAAAAAATTACGCGGACGTTGATTTTGTATGTGGTCACGATAACTCCCGAAAAAATTGACGTATCTAGACCGGATTTTTTAGATAGGCATTATAGACAAAAGACAAATGTACCACCATACAGCCTATATCGATTTTATACTTTTTGTACTCGATTTATTTTCGTAATTTATTTTTTTCATCAAAATTAAATGAAACGCTCATGAGGCGTACACTTTTGCATTTTCCAAACTATTATTAAATAACTCTCATTTTGCGTCACTATTTTGATCCTGAGGCACGCGCTTCTTTCACATCCATTTTACACATACATGCTCATCTGGTACTCTTAATGTATTTTTGATGATTTTTAACAGCATAAAATATCCTCTGTCTGTAAGCAGAAGAAACAGGGAACTAAAAGTGTATTTTTATAAAATAACTCGAAACGCCTAAGCAACGCTATTTGACACGAATATATAAAATTCTACTCTTAGAGTAATTAGATAAATGCTATTACTCTGAGATTCTACAGAACAATAATTCAAAGTTGAAGTAGGGTCGAAGTAACCGCTGTCATTCGAAACATGTCAACAGCACTGGCGTTTAATTTAACATGAAACGTTCATAATAGCCAATTCCAAGAGAATAATTAAGTTTTTGAATAGTCTCAAAGTGTGTGAGTGACAACTCATTACCCAGGCGCAAGTTTAAACCCTGGTTCCGACTCCGTGCGTAATTTTACTCCGGTACTTTGTTCTTTATTTTATTTTTATTTTTTTACCTAAAATGTAACGGTCTGTACTTAGATAAACTGCAAAACTTAGTAGTTCCCACGGGTTGGGTTTAGAATCAAGTCGCCTGAATTTGAGGAGTCTGTTACTGTGGGGGTCAAGGAGGCTTATCTCAAGCGAATTTAAGCAATTTTAGCTGCCTGAGCTGCGTCGAAATATTTAAAATCATTTTCTAAAAATATTCATATATCACTAATTAATACCTGAAACGGAACTTAAATTGACAGTGACAGTTATACTCGACTTCGCGACTCGCATCATAAGCGTCATTCCGTTTTTAAAAAAGATAATTACAATAATTCAGAGAATTTTGGTGATGCGATAGTAGAGTACTTGTGGAGGCGGAACATTATGAAATATAATAAAGATCCATTTTTGTAAATGGTGGAAGTAATAAAATATGTTTACTTATTAAAGTAATTATAAAAGTTAACATTTTAGTGTTTTATTTTGTGCAAGAGCGAGCGAAGCGAGCTCGGGACTTGGGACACCTTGACTTGGACAGGTTAGGTTAGAAGGGGATGGCGGGGTCGAGTGAGCGAGCAAAGCGAGTGAACAGACCCCTTCATTTCTTTTTCGCTTTAATACGGAGGGGGGGGAAAAGGTGGGGGGCGAATCTAGATTTCTCACCTTTGACGCTACTCCCATTTGCAGGTCGAGATATAATATGTCTAGCATAAACTAAATAGTTTTTTTTTGTGGTAGTCCCACGCAGCAGCTATATAAATGCTGCAGCTCAAACGGGTCGGCGCAACCGGAGAAAGACCACGCTCTCAGAGAATACCAGCGTCAAACTGAAGCTAAATGCTGTTATGTTTCGTATGGTGAGTGTGGAGAACCTTTTTACTGCTAAAGAGACATTTTGGCTTAGATCTCGGGTTAACAACGCATCTATATTTTGATTACTAATCAAAGATAGATGTAGATCTACGGGCCACAGAAGTCATCACCAAAGTGCAAATCAAAAATACATTAATTAGAAACATTTTAAATTGCTTATAATACTGGAAATCATAGTTTTACTTAATTGGTCAAAAAAACTCTAGATCCTAATTAAGTCAGATGCACTCACCGGGGCTACATTATAAGCTAGCACTACATGGCTGCCATCTGGCGACAATTCTGTCACTCTTAACGATTGCTGCAGGATCTGGAACACAAGCAAATAGATTTTTCCATAAATCGATAAAGTTCATAAGTTTACAGACATACATATTATATTACATTATCACCATCGTCACAGTTCATAGCCCTTCACGCACAGCTGACCATAGACCTGCCCCGAGTAATGCGACAAAGTACGGTTCTGAATCACCTGCATCCATCGACTTCGTGCCAGTCTTACCAGGTCTTTCCAGATGGAATGGATAGAAGAATGCATGGACAGTAGTGATGGCCCTCCCTATCGTAGTCTCACTAAAAACTTTCTTCCCCATCGACAGCCAGTTTATGGCTTGCCTATTGCTATTTCAGTTTACTCATGGGTCCACAATTACTCGGGATGGTCTGCCGTTAGGCTATGTAAATTACTCTGATTCTGCTTTAACATGTACGAGTATAGTGTAAATTAACACGTTATAGTTTTGCAATGGCGCCTTAACTGATTTCGTTTAATACAAGTTAGAGTTTTAAAAAGCCGGAGACGTGGAGATGCCATGTAATTGTGCAAACACGTGGCAGAGCCATGCTGCAGCTATAATATAGTTGTAGCACGAATGGGTCAGCTCGACCAGAGAAAGACCAGGCTCTCATCGAATACCGGCGTAAAATAGCTGCTTAACGCTGCTATGTTTCGTATAGTGAGTGTAGAGAACCAGACACCTTTTTTATTTTTTTATAGGATAGGGTGACAAACGAGCACACAGTCCACTTGATGATAAGTGGTTGCTGTGACCCATAGACATCTACATATATCCTCAATAAAGAATCAAAATGCAGATGCGTTGTCACCCGTGAGGACTGAGATGAAATGCCTCTTTTCTAGTAAAATGGGTCTCCGGTTCTCTACACTCACCATACGAAACGCAGCAGTGTTAAGCTGCTATTTTACGCTGGTATTCTGTGAGAGCGTGGTCCTTCCCGGTCGAGCCGACCCATTCGTGCTACAACTATACTAGTAATATAGCTGCAGCATCATATAAAATAATAATTACAGCTATTTTTAATAGGAAGCATTCATTAAAGTAATTTGTATGAAGATTTGTATGAATACTTCACGACTGAATAATTTAATCCAACTTTTATGTAACTTCAATAAATCCAATCAAGAAGTGGAACCTCGCAAATTCATTAACAGTTTTAAATTGCTTGCTTGTTTTACCACCAACAGATTTGTCCTAGTGAGAACCTATAACCTGTTCACTTTACAGTCAACCTTGAAGCTTACAGTGGTTAATAAATTTCCCGAGTAGCGGCAACAAATAAAATCAAACAATAAAGTCAATCAAAATTTACTGAATTGGGAAATTGAATTGTATTGGTCGAAAACAATCTACCACGCAATTCAATACAACATGGTAAGAAATTTCCAATAGCACACTTGAAGCTAAAGTAAAGGGATAGCCTGTATACTCTCCACAGGCAGAAGCAGCCCATCCTCAATTCTGAAAGAGTTTCTGAAAGAAGGAACAATCCTCTGCGACGCCACACTCACTTCGCCGTAAATCTCGCAATACACATTACTCGTATGTATTGTGAAATTTAAGGCGAAGTGTGTACTTAGCACCTGGGCTACTACGGCTCTAACGAATTTTTTTGTAGGAGAGGGGCAAACGAGCATACGGCTCACCTGATGGAAGTGACTACCGCCGCCCATGTACAACTGCAACACCAGAGGGATTGCAGATGCGTTGCCGACCTTTTAAAAAGGAGTAAGCTCTTTTCTTGAAGGTCCCTAAGTCGTATCGGTCCGGAAACATCGCCGGTGGTAAATTATTCCCAGAGAGGCCGTACGCGGAAGAAAACAGCCTTGTAAAGCCGCAGGCGGTGTGCCGGCATGAAATACTGTCCCGCTCTGCTGAGCACGCCAAGCTTTTTAGAGGCCAATTTGGTCTTCTCTTCCAAGTGGCCACGAAACTGCACGTTACTCGATATGTTGACGCCGAGGATTCCGATACTGGCTGAGACAACAATGGGAGTGCCTTGAAACTGAGGAGATACGACAAAGGGATTCTTTTTAGCGGTAAACGCGCAAACTTGTGTCTTCTGAGGATTAAACTGGACTAGATTTAGTCGCCCCCAATTTGAAACAACAGACTTTGTTCAACAAAGACTCGACTTCAGACACAAGTTTGTTCCGGTACTCGGTGACGTTTTCCCGGAAATATTGGCACGGCCGGTGTATAGAGCATCACCAGTGCTGTCATCCGCATAGCAATCAATGTTACCGGTTTGCAACATATCATTGATATGCAGAAGAAACAGCGTTGGTGATAGCACGCAACCTTGTGGAACTTGTAGTCGGAGCATGCACCGTCTACAACGACCTTGATGCTCCGATCTGCAAGAAAACTAGTGATCCGATTGCACAATTTCTCGGGAAGCCCATAGGAATGGAGCTTCGAAAGAAGCGCTTTGTGCCAAACCCGATCGAAGGCCTTCGCAGTGTCCAAACTAACGGCCAATGCCTCCCCCTTGGACTCTACTGCCTCGGCATCTATGAGTCAGGTAGACCAGAACATCACCAGCTGATCGACCCCAACGAAAACCGTATTGGCGGTCACTAATCAGCTGATGAAATTGCTTTTTTATTTTTTAATGACATCTCCCAAACACCTCTTAACAATTTGCTCACCTGTGATGAATTGGAAACGAGGACAGTAGTGCTGTCCGTATCCACATCGTACTTGACCAAGTCTCCATACAGATTCCGAAAGAGTACCTCATTCCCTGCAAAAGATCGTTATGAATTAGATAAGAAAGCTTAAAACATTTTCCTTTTTTCTTCTTTAAAAAAAAACTTTATTAGGATTTTCCGTTGTTTCTTGGTTTACTTTACCGCAGCCAACAGCGCCGCGACCAAATGCTTAGCCAGTGCCCTACGGAGCGGTCATTAAGTTTTAATTTTTACAGGGAGTTACATGTATGCTATTAAGTCATGAATGATAATTTATTTTTATTTTTGTGTTGTCTTTTTTTCCGGGCTAATCTTCGGAATGGCTGAACGGATTGTGACGAAACTTCACAAATACATAGAGCCCAGATCACTCCTGGCATTGCTCTCTGTCTATTCGTTAGTTTCATTACAATTGGTTCAGCTGTCGCGAAGATTAGCCCAGGCAGACAGATAAGACAGATATATAAACTACAAAAAATTAAAAAAATGGTTATTCATATCTTAATAGCATGCACTAACTCATCAGTTTAACAAAAGGCAGTTATTTCGATATTACCGACAGACACTTCAATTTTATTAATTTATTTTTATATTTTTTTATTTATACGTATAGATTTATGATTATACCATAAACTATATGAGTTTAATAAAAAAATTCAATTTGACACAAAAAAAGTCCTTTCACTTTACATTTATCTTTCAAAATTTTGATGCAAAATCGATTTTTTAATTTTTTTTAGTTAAATATTAATTTTACAATAAAACTTTCGATTGTTACAGGATTAAGTCATATGACTTTTTTGACGTGAAATTAACAGATCTTCAATTTTACTTTGAACATTTTCCAATGTCTTACATAGTTTTAAGATAATAGTAAACGACTAAGAAAAAGGTGTCCTTTCCCTAATTGAACTACTTGCCTAAAAACTATTACAGTAATTAAAGATCTGCAGGTTTTTTGTTTAAGTTCGACGCGGAAGAAGTCGTGGGTAAAAGCTATTAATAAATGGAGTCGATTAATGGTCCTTATTACAATTTTTTTTACATACGATTGCCGTGGGGTGGTAGCATGAGACAATTCATTACCCCACGTCGGCATCGTCTTCGAAAGGCAGTATAAATGTCTTGTATACACCAAGTGTGAAAATCCAGACCAGCGATGGGGATCCATCCGCCAAGCGTAACGACTATAGCAAATCCTTCCTACATCGGGAAAGGCCCATGTCCGGTTTCAGATAAAAATGCGGAAAGATTGGGAAGAGAAAGAACTTTAAATGACAGATAATAATCAAACAAAAATCAAAAAAATCAAGCAAATAATAATCTCAGTGATATAAGTACATTATTAAAAGCGTATTTTCAAGGTTTCACCTGCCCAGTTTAGTCCAGATTTATGAGCCTAAGAAAAGCCTCTTCGTGGGTCGTGCTTCTAGTAAATTTAATTGCTTATTTTGTCCTCTGTTAGATGTTAGAAAATTTTACTAACATTGTTCTTTTTATATGACTTCAACTGAACAGCTGATGAGCCCAGTTAAAACTGAAACCCGGACCGGTCGAAAGCGACAGCACTGGATAGTTTATTCTTATTTCGGTAACATATTATTATATTTTTAAAATTGATCAACCCTTTCTTTTACTTCTTAATTGTTAAGATCCTACTCTTTAATCTTGATAAATGATCAGAATAGATTAAAATGGAAAGGGAATGTGTAACAATACCTGAAACCCAAGTTCCGTTGAAGGAAGGTGCTGCGTAAACACCATTTATTATATCTTCTAGTTCTATCTGGTCTGTCTGAGGCGGTTGCGTGATAGGTGCTTCAGTTGTTGTTGTTGTTGTAGTTGTTGTTGAAGTCGTAGTAGTAGTTGTTGTTGATGACGGAGCTATTGGGGTAGTAGGTCCTTCTGTTGTTATAATGGGTTCTGCTACTCCACCTTCGTTACCCGAGAGGACAACTACGAGAGTTATCACTACTCCTATAGCGATCAACATTGCCACTCCACCAATAACAAATGTCAGGGTCTTCTTCTTCTTGGTCGCAACCAGCACCTGATTGAACAAGCCCGACTATAATTATAGAGTAAAACACTAAAAAATCCATAACACCTCATACTCACTCACATCACTTTAACTACACTAAAAACTATTTATTTAATTATTAATAATGATATAATGCATTAATAAAAATTACATTTTAACTAATTAAATTACAACTTATTAGATTACTGTAACCGTCAGAGTCTTAAAAGATATTTCATTTTGTATAATACGTGTTTGTTTTTTCTCTAATAATGATTTAGTGTTATCTTAAAAGGTTATCGGTAGTTAACTAATACCTACTTTTTGACTTACACTATACAGAACTTATTAACAATACTAGTAGGATAATTTCGTGTCGAAAATGTAATCTCTTTCACATCTACTAAGGCACATAATAAAAAAATACACCATACATTCTAATCTATATCTAACGACTGAATAATCTCAAGGTGATGTTCGTACTTGAGATAATTCTCAGCTTCTGACCGAGTTTTATTTCACAATTACATTCACCTGCATGATAGTTTATTTAAAAACAAAACATTAGTCGGAATAATAACAAACAAACTTAATAACATGCTATAGTACAATTTACATACGTGAATTATTAAAAAAAATTGACTTTAAATATTATCGAATCTGAGATATCACCTTGAATATATCGCATTACATGTATTAAAATGAAAATATAAGGAAAATTATGACTTCCTGATTTTTGAAGTCTTCTATCTATCTATTCTATCTTCTTTATTTGTATACTTTACACTACACATATATCTACACTTTTAAAAGCACTAAAACCCAAAAATCATGTACACAAAATTCAAACAATTAAAATGAGTTATTAAACAATAAAGTAATAACAAAATATCTTTATATAATATTATTCTCGTAATTTACACTTAAAATTCTTGAACACAACGTATTCGTAACTGACTTCCATCAAATATGCAACGAGTGATTGTAAGTGGCTTACGTAAAAGGGTCTTTGTAGTTTTTTTCTTAATACAGAAGTTATGCATATCTTTCAAGGCCATAATATAAAACTGCAAACGTAATGAAAAAATAACGGTATCGTATTTATATTCAATATATTTTGTTTAGTATTATAGTAATACATATATACTAAATACAAGGTGACAAACGGGGAATAAGCTTACAATTTAAAAATAAACTTGTTCGTCCTCCGCATCCTCATCAGTCTAAAAATGCTAATAGTGAAAATGGTCTTCTGTATATTATATCTGCTTTAAATATTATTTTTATTATATGTATTATATGTATATTCGTTATATATGTATATTAACCTTTATAAGCAGAACAAATGATACCTGCGGAGATTCTTTTATAGTTTTCTCCGACCGGAAGAAACTAATTTTTAAACTATTCTAGATTTAAAAAAGCAAAATTAATTAATAATTTCTTACAAAATTTCATTTCTCAGCTCTCCAATAAGAGGGCACTTCTAGTAAAGTTATCCGCCACCGTTAACGTTACAGTCCGCCGCTCATAGATTGCCTCATATTTGCCATAGTTACCTGGCTTGGCAGGCGGATTGGAAACCTATGAGTCAATCTATGAGGGAGGCCTATGTTCAGCAGTGGACTTTTATAGGTTGTAATAGATAGACTGATGGATGGATTCGTTATAGGTTTCATAATGGTATATTTCTTAATATTATCAATTCTCACTTAAAAAGAGGACGAGGCACGTTTTTTATTCAAGCAATAGACAATAGACAGGCAAAGAAGGCATGCTAGCGTTTTCCAGCACTCTCCGTTACGTCCCATCATAGTATTCTCTAGCGTTCTCTACGTTGCCGTAGAGGAATTACACTACGATATCAAAGCTGTCTAAGGGAATCGACTCTCAAGCACAACTATGATTCTTACGGCACCCGAATTTGATGGCGGATTCGCATAGATATCGACAAGATACGCCGAAAAGTAAGAATAAAATTTTTCGATATCTCGCTTAGTTTCCGAGATATCGATACCCAAAAAGTTTTCAACGCCGTAGGAACCGTAGAAGCCCGAATGCAATGCTCTGAGCATCAATATTCGAGTATTGATAAAAAATTTTAGACCGTACCTTCCGCCGATTTAAGCTATTCCTAACGATGCTTCGTCTTGTAAAGCGAACCATAACTTCGTGTTGTATTCCATCTTAGTTCAAAAGGGTAACGACGCTCTTTTATCTTAATTTTCCATCGAGGATCGTAGATATGTTAATTTTCAATAATTTCCGTATATTAACTAAAAGTTATAGCCCGTTTCCTTGATAAAAATCTTATTAAATATCATTTATATAAAAAAAAACACCGCTGCTGGGCAATTATAAATGAATTCTTCAAATTCTATTTATTGACCGTAAGATTATATGAAGCGGGAAAAGACCCTTAGGTTCAGGTGTTTTTATAAGAATAATTAAATGCTGGATAAGGAAGATTAATAAAAGTTTTTAATGACTAATTTGATATAATCTTATTCGTGTTTTGACCATCACCAATATTTTGGCTTTCTAAAATCAATTTCATACCTGATCACTAGTCCCCATCTCCATTGTGGAATTACTGTTTTCTTGCGCCATTTTTATGACTTTCTAAAATACCTGCAAAAGAAAATGGAAACATGAAAAGCGATCTAATAAGCTCAAAAAACAATTTCAACAATGAATAGACAACAAATTTCAAGGAAATATTTTTCTTCCTGTTAGTAAAATAAAAATAAAAGTTCGATATTTTTGCGATAAGTATTTATATTTTTTTATTTTTTTTATCACATAAAAATATTAGTTTACTTAAAACATATTACGTAGCATTTTAAACCCCAGAGGTTTGTCGATATAATTGTTATTTGTTATTTATTACGCGTTTACACGCTTGGATATTTCAGAGCTAGCAAATTATTGAAATATACAGGGTTATTTTTTAAAGAATAGCCAAACTTAAAGTTAAAATATATATAAATAATGATATACCGTTATTGTAGTTTTTGAAAATAAGAATATATAAGGCTTTTATTTTATTTAAAATTATCTCAAATTGAATGTGATTTATGGGCAACAACTACGTTTTTGCTGACCGATCGACCCTTGTGAATGTATGCGTGCGTAGTAAAATAGTAGGCGTTAGATATTTATGAATGACTATCGGTTAAAATAATGCATTACCACGCATTTTGAATTTAAAAGAAAAAGGACAGAATGTTTGAGATTTTTTTATTAATTTTTCTTCACCATTTGCCTATATTACTTATTCTAAAACTTCTCTGCAAATTTAGCCGGTTATTACAAAATAGCCCTGTATATTCCGCCACTTATCGTACACAATTACTTTTTATTAATCTCTAAAGCCGACATTTATCACACCCAAGCCACATGAGTAAAGTCCGTTTTCTTTACTCATGTGCCCAAGCATCCGCAAAAATATTATACTATTATAGTTACTTTGTAGGATGTAAATGAAACGAAACCATATTGTTTCTATATGCTACTATTCTATCGGGAGTTATAAACTAAGAATTATCACATTAATTTCCACTCGTTTTAACCCCGGTTATTATAAGCCCCCATTTCTAAATGAAGGCTCCACCTGCACTTTTCTTTAATGTTTTTATTGCATCATATACTCGTATCCAGAAAGGATATTTCTTTAATACTAGCGATACTAATGCTAGCGATGCTCATACCATAAGCATCGCTAACATTAAAGCAATATATCAATGGTCTTGAAGACACACGTATTAATTACAGAGATTCTAATTTTTCCGGAGAGCAGATTAAATAAATTTTAAAGTTTGACCCGTTAGTATGTAGCTGAGCAGTGTAACGTATCTTATACTTTTGCTATTATTTAGGGTATATACCTGATATACAATTAATTTTAAAGAATTGTTCTCAACTATAAAAAGTACTGGGAAATACTCAGTATTATGAAAAATTACATTCACTTAATACTTTTGGTCATTATTTTGTTATTCAGTAGTTCACTTAGTGCATATGTTAAGAGCATAATATGATTTTCAATTATTTTGTAATTATTAGAAATTAAAATATTTTTTTTAATAAATATATTTATTTTTGTAACATTCCACCTTAATTGTCATATAAATTAGGTAAAATTATAGGTATTAGGTGTCAATTGACTATCATTATAAAACACTTAAAGTATGTGTGAATTTCAAAACTATAGATAAAGTGGCTTAAATACATTTCGTCATTTCTATCATGGGTTGCGACTTTGATTCTTTTGTCCCGTGCCTCACGTTTCTTATTACAAATGTACAGGTTCGGTTTAGACCGAAAGAGATGGAATTATGGCTTTCCGATAAGTGCAGAAGATGCGGCCTATTCATTTAGAATGTTTGGCATTAAAAGTGTAAGTCACAAAATTTTGCATTTAGCACGTTTTTCTTCTAGACCATCAATATAGAGTAAAAACAAAAATATAGGAGGACTAACGTAGAATTCCTCACAGTGTGTAATTTTATACTGATAATCTTACCCTTCAAACTGGAATATAACCGTACATCCACTATTGTTTTTGACAGAAAGAATATATAAAATGGTGTTTTATTTTGTTTTAGTATTGGTGTTAATATACAAACCTAAATGAGCACATTTACGTTTTCAAAATGAAAACCGGCCAAATTCTCAAAGAGGGGGTTCAAAATAAGTAATATAGGCAAATGGTGAAGTAAAATTAATTAAAAAAATCTCAAACATTCTGTTCTTTTCTGCCGACTTCAAAAAGGAGGAGGTACTCAATTCGACTGTATGTTTTTTTTTTTAATGTGTGTTACCTCATAACTTTATTCTAGGTGAACTGATTTCGATGATTCTTTTTTTATTTGAAAGCTGGTGCTGTTCATGTGGTCCCATATAAATTCAATGATCAAGGTCTGACCAATAGTATTTGAGTTATCATTAATAACTTATATTGAAGTTGGCTGTACAAAATTTTTAATGTTTAATTATTATCTTTTAAATTCAAAATGGTAATGGTGGTTGTGCATTATTTTAACTGATTTTACTGCGCACGCACACATTCCAAAGTCTCGATCGATAGGCAAAAACGTTGTTTCCCATAAATCACATTCAATTTGGTATAATTTCAAATAAAAGTAGAATGCTTATTTACTCGTATTTCCAAAAACTGCAATAACGGTATATCATTATTTATATATTTGAACTTAAGTTTAAAATTTGGCTACACTTTGAAAAATAACCCTGTGTATATAATATGTAGATAAATTATTTTAAAGAATTTATTTTGTTTATTAGTTATCTTGTTTAACGCAAAGAAATTTATGACAACAATTTTAAAGATATGGTCAGCTCTGACACGGTACTTTTGATAAGCTTAATTGCTTCGCTTGCAATAACTACTAATATACATTCGAAGTACATATAAAAAGTTATCTGATACGAATATGATAGTGGACTTATTTGACATTTTATCGTTTTTAAATTAATCGGACGCATTACTTCATAATTTAAAATATTTTACCAAATTTTACCTGATCATATTTATGGACAGTTGTTTGCAAACTTTGAAAGTTGAAGATTGTGGGTTGAGAATGGGTGAGTTAACCGTCAAATGCCTTTGTACGCCCATGATCAAGTCATATTTGCATCGTTGGCGGCCGAGTTGCAAGGATGGTTACTTTAATGAACCGGTCATTAAAGAAAGGGGTATGAAAGTGAACGCAAGTAAGACGAAAGTGATGATTTTGAAGAAGTAAGTAAAACGTTATGTGAAATAAGAATAGAAGGGAGATGATTGAGCAAGTGGATGAGTTTGTATATTTGGGATGTTTATTTAGCAGGGATGGTAGATATGATAAGGATATGGAACGACGAGTGAGCGCAGGAAAAAGAGTGAATGGAGCTCTACATGCTATTATGAAAAGTCAGAATGTGTCAAAAAGGCACGTATGGCAATTTATAATGCTGTGTTAGTCCCTACTTTATTGTATGGTAGTGAAAGTTGGGTCTGGCAGAAGAAGCATGAGAGTAGAATAAATGCTGTAGAAATGCGGTCATTAAGGAGTATGCTAGGCTGAATCTGAATGACAGGTGAGAAATTGTGTGATAAGAGAAAAGTGTGGTTTGCAAGATGACGTTGTGACCAGGATTAAGAAAGGAATGCTTCGGTGGTTTGGTCATGTAGAAAGAATGAACGAGCAAAGAGTGACAAAGCAAATTTATGTTAGAAGTGAACGGAAGAGTCAGGAAGGACGCCCTAGATGAAGGTTTATCGACCAAATTGGCGATATATTGAAAATGGGCCAGATTAGGAGTACCCTTAACCGACGAGCGTGTATGCGTAGATATATGGATATAAAGGAGGCGAGAGAAGTGTGTCAGGATCGTGCCAAATGGAAGTCCGTAGTCTCTGCTACCCTCTGGGTGACAGGCGTGAGTGTTTATGTATGTTTACCTGATCATATTATGTGATAAGATTTGAGATGGTAAGAGCGTTAGCACAGTTTAAAGTTAGCTCTTTAAACTGTGGCGTTAGCTAATGAAATACCATTTACAAATTAGTATTAAAGCTTTGGTGGTGTGAGATAAAATAAGTCAGCTTTTTCTGCAAATGCCTACCTCACCTGCTCGCAGTGCAAGCCATTTTCAACCGACTTCAAAAAAAGGAGGAGGTTCTCAATTCGTCGGAATATTTTTTTATGTATGTTCACCGATTACTCGAAGACGCCTGTACCGATTTGAAAAATTTGGTTTTTTTGTTTCAAAGGGTATACTTCCCAGGTGGTCCCAATTAAATTTTATCGAAATCGGTATAGCAGTTTAAAAAAAATCAACAATAAATTATATTTATATTGAAGTCGGTTGTACAAAATTTTTAAGTTTACCACTTGTTTACATGTGGAAATGCCTACGCGTTCCCACCCCGTGGGGGCAAGGACGGGTCATTAGTAAACTGAAGTGACCGTATTAGTTATCCGTATTAGTTTGATTTATTCATTAAAATCTAATTAATATAAAATATAACTACTATTACAGAAAGAAACATTAACCTTTACATTTTCCTAACAAACTTTTCCTAAAAAAACTTCCGCGCTCTGAAATCTGTCTAATGTTCCATCTCATTCCAAATTGACGCCGCACTAGTGGCAGAAAAAGTCGTGGATGCCCTCATTAGAAGTGTGGCTTATAGTAACAGAATTATGCTGTACTATCTCTTTAATTTTTTTTTAAATATAATTGTATATAATTGTTGATTGTAATTTGTCCGTTTTGTCTTTGTTATTTATGTTTTTAGTTCTTAATTCTTATTTATTTAGTCTTAATTGCTATCTACGGATAAGAACTAATAAGCAGTAATTAACCTTAATTATCTAGGCATTTATTATGTTTTATATCGCTATTAATACATTATAATGTTATTCGTATTTAAATATTTTAAAAAATTCCTGACCGTTTAAAGGTAACTTAACTCGTACATAGTAAATTATGACGTAAGTTCACTCACCACACGTTATTAAAAATAAACGAACACTGGCCCGAGGCCGACTCCCCAACGCACTGAATATTTCACAGGGCGAATCAAGATTTAGATAGTGGGTTATCTTTAGAAGTGATAATGATGAATTAAATAACTGTTAATCTAAATATAAATGAAGATAACATAAACATTAAATATTCTACGTGAAAATTGAATAAGTATGTCCTGTCGGTCGATGATATTCCTTGTTGTCTTTAATGAATTTAACTATACAAATGATATTTGTAAAACACTACAAGGCAATTACGGTTTCAAAACATGACAAGACAATTTACAAAAAAATTGATATTCAAATTGACTGTATATATAATCAACTTGAATTAAGGATAAACCGTTACCGTTACCGTAACAGCCTATTAAAGTCCACTGCTGAACAAAGGCCTCCCCCATAGATTGCCTCATTATAGGGATATTTGCCATAATTGCCACGCTTGACTAGCGGGTTTTCAACCGTAGTTTATTTTTTTATTTTAGTCGTTATTAGGACGACGCTGCTGCCCATCATCACCTGATTTGTTTCCCTCTATCGCCTCTTTAGATACCCACGGAACGATGTGGGGTAGTGGATATTCTTACACCGCCACTACACGGCACAACACAAGAATAAACATTTTCATCAAATTCATTCAAATTACTAGGTAATATGACTCCATTTCTTCCTAGGAGTCCGTCGGGTTAGGCACCACTCTTTTACATATTTCTGCCGCCAAACAGCAGTGCTTGAACTGCTGTGTTCCGGATTGAAGAGTATAGAGAGCCAGTATAATTACAGGCTGTGAGGTATTCCATCTTAGTCCTCAGAGGTGACAGCGCATCTATAGCATTATTTGTTTTAAGTTGGCCACATGTGTGTCAGTTTTATAAAAAAAAACACAACAAGCAGGATAAGCATTACGTCATTATTAACTACCAATAATATTATACTCACGGACTAATTTAAAATAATTAAGTAACATCCCATAAAAGTCTTAGTGGCGGGCATAGGGCTCCTCTTTTTAACAAGCTTTTTTCTGAGAAGGATTAATAAAGTAGGGAAATTAAATGAAACTAATTTTTACGGATTATATCGCGTTTAATTTTAACTTTTTAATTCCCGACGTTTCGGGTGCTTTACAGCACCCATGGTCACAGGGGGGACTGAGGTGTTTGACGTCCCGATGTCATATTTAGCCCGGCTACCTTCAGTTTTTTAATATTAATTTTTGGTTCGATCTACGCAGAATGAGCTTACGGTAGGAATCGGTGTCCTTTTGCGAGGATTTGTGGTCTATCAAATCTAATGTAATGGCGGGGACGATCTTGAACATGTTCACAAACTGCAGACTGTCCGTAAAAATTATTTTCATTTAATGTGTAGTCTTCGCGTAAATATAAGAAAACATTAAGTAGGGAAATTTGGTCCGCGCCAACCTAATACTTGTTGGCGGGTTCTAGATATCCACAAACCATTTTTTGTTCCTCCGTTGTGCAGTATTTTACAAAATGATTTTTTTTTTGCCACAGAGCAAGTGATAAGTGAATGTGAAAGTGAATGGATATAAGAGGAAGTAAGTAAATATGAAAGTGAATGGAGGAAGGCCTACGAAAATACAGATGGACTTCGTCAGCGATGGTATGCGTAAAATGGTAAGTGAGGAGATGACGGCTATCAGCCGGCTGGCTGAGGAAGACATGTTACGTCGACACCAAATAACTTGAAAGACGAAATTAATACATTAGAACCTAAAGATTCAATCTAAGTTTTTATTTGCTTTTTAAGGCGAGGGATAGGACCTTGTTCCTAATAAAATTGTAAATAAAACAAAAAACAAAAAAAGGTATCTTATCTATCTATCCGCAGGACTCGCCTCGTCACTCACCCTGCGAAATATATCAACATCGTGCTGTTATAAAACCAACTATTAACCTAACGTAAAGGTCTGTTCACACATTTTTTTTTACTTACTACTATCTCCTTTGATATTTTTCGTAACGATTTATGTCCATAATGATAGTGATAACTATTCGTTAATGAGGGCATCCACTTTTTCTGCCACCAGGGCGGCGCCACTTTACAGTGAGGTAAATCATTTGACAGATTTCATAACGGGGAAGAAATTTGTTTATAAAAATGTAAAGGTAAATGTTTCTTTCTGTATTATTAGTTATATTTAATATTAATTAGATTAAAATAAATAAACCAAACTATAAATATAACTAAAAGTAAAAAATAAATAAAAAAGAGGTTTAAAGTACAAAAAATTAAAGAACAAATCACTGACGCAGTGTTTTGTGTATTAATATAACACTCTAGAAACTATAACCTATTACTTAAAACGAATTTCTCAATTAAGTGAAATTGAGTAACAGAAAACTTTACCTCAGTTACAAATAAAGACATCTGGTGAGTGGAAGATTATTAGTCCTCATTAAAGACGAATAGATCACATACATTTGTAATCCTTTTATTAAGGTGTACAATAAAGTGTAAATAAATAGATTAAATAAATAGGTAAATGAAATCGTGGTTAAATCGAAGAACATGGAATGAAATTGTCGAATCATTACTACGATTCTACCTAACGATCCATTTTGTAATTTTGCACTATTTGTAAGTATATAACAGTTTTAAACTTTACAGACTTGCAAAAAGGTAAAAAGATATACTAACTAATAACGATCAGGACAACGTCAGTGTGTGAACAAAATGTTATTAAAAAAAACATTGAAAGCAGAACGTTGTAAGCTAAATAATGAGAAAACTCGAACGAGTTCACGATTGGATACAAATTCGAAGATGTCCTATATATAACGAAGCTCATCTGCGTTGATGTGTCCCACTCTCGTATATATAGAGGTCAGTGGTCCCACTCGATTTCCCGCCGTTTTTATTTCCGTCCTTTCATTGTATATCTTATAAAATATATGAGACCATTAAGTGGAAATGAGCTTAGTATGCTCTGTTAAATAACGCTGACCCCAAACTGTGTTATTCAGTTACAGAGAACATAAAGTTATTATTTACAATATTATACAAGTTTCTAAACCAACAACAGAGTCCATTCCATTACAGCCTACAAAAGTGCACTGCTGAACTGCCCACAAATTGCGTAATAGAGGGATTTTGCCGTAGTTGCCACGCTACGTTTGTCAACCGCAGTTTTTTTTTAAATTATTTTGAGTTGTCATTAGGAAGATGCTGCTGGCCATTTCCTGTTTCAGTTTCCTTCTGTCGCCTCTTACGACACCCACTGGACGATATGGGGTAGTGGATATACCACGGTGGAACACCGTGTAGCATGGCGGTGTAAGAAAATTCACCATCCAATGTTAAAGTAATTTTTTTTTTATTACCAAGAATACTTACTATCTGGATTATTCGCTTAAATTTTAAATTCTTATTAATTGGATATAATAATAATCCGCTATAGAAATGGCTAAATGGTAATTTTAGTTTTTAGGTTTATAATCCCTATTTTATTTATTTATTTAATCTTTATTATACATTAGAAATTAAAAGGACGGACTTAATGCCTTATGGAATATTCTCTATTCTAATATTCTTCTATCATAAGTCTTCGGAGTTATTGAATGATATACGAGTAGATAAAAACAGCATACTTCTTGCAAATATACAGTGATGGCACTACGTCATATAATACCCCTAACAAAATTTGTTAAAGTTAAATTGGACTAAATACTTACCTCATTAAAAAGTAAAGACTCGATGATGCTTGACTATGTAAATATCGCAGCATTGTGACAGAGTAAGGTAATGACTATGAGTTCATCAAGTTCAGTGAGATGAGGGTTAAGGACACGCAAAATTTAAAAGCTGGATGCCAGTTTTTGTAAACCCAACAGTGTATTAAGAAAAACGAAAAAGAAACGTTGAAAAAAATGTGTAAATTAAAAAGTACTTAACCAATTCCAAAAAGATTTAATGCAATCCAATTAAGAAGAGATGATTGTTACATGTGAAATACCAGCGGAGAAAGGAATAATTTCTAAATCTAAAGTTCAAGGCAGTAACTTGATCGCCAATCGAAACTTCACAAATAAAAAATGGAATGGAATGGCTAATGGCTGAGATTCGATACACTAAAACTCAAAACTCTATCGATCATTGAATATATATCGTCGAAAATAATAAGTCAAGTGACACAAATTTTGTGATGAAACATTATATAATTTTTAATTACGTAGAAAGTGATCACGTATGATTATCGTTTTGTTACGTTACGTGTTATAATTATTGATTCTGGTCAGCGCGCTGCAGGCTTGCGAGACGTGAAGAAAGCAAGCGTGAGTTAAAATCCAATGGTTCCGTGCTAAGAGCACGTGACGGTATATGTTTGCTTAAAATTGGGGCAACATACAAAAGTACTTGAGTGAATATATGTCTTCACTTAAACTAACGGCTTAGTAACGCAGTGGCTAAGCATTTAGCTGCGCTACTGCGAGCCTCAGGTTCGATTGAACATTTTTTGGTGTGGCCTACAAAATAATTGTTCCAGATCTGGGTGTTGACGTACAATTACTTAAAATGGGGGAGGGGGGGTTAACAATTATAAGGCCCAATTTACACTGCCGCGGAACGGAATGGAAGCGAATTTTTGTAACGAAATTGTACATAGTAAAATGAGTTTTATGTTAATTGTGTAAAGTTCAAACTAGATATGAGCCAAAATAAAAGACGCGCACCTTTTTATCATATCTCATCATATCATAGCTCATAATAAACGATGCCCTACCAATCCCACCACACACACAGCATCACCTTATTGCGTGATAATCCGAGTTTCGCTACAGTCTGTAGAGCTTGACTACCCTTTGACCATGATATTTTTCGTACGTTGTTGTCGTAGTTGATCCACTTTTCATCACCAGTGTTCATCATCATCAGTTTTCATACGTGGTAGAGCCATACTGCAGCTATATTAATAGTATAGTTTAAGCATGAATGGGTCGGCTCGACCGGGGAAGGACCACGCTCTCACAGAATACCAGTGTAAAATAGCAGCTTAATGCTGTTGTGTTTTGTATGGTGAGTGTAGAGAACCGGAGACCCTCTTTACTGGAAAAGAGGCATTCTATCTTAGTCCTCACGGCTGACAACGCATCTGCATTATAATTCGCAAACGAAGATAGATGTAGTTGTTTATGGGCCACAGCAACCACTTACCATCAGGTGGACTGTGTGCTCGTTTGTCACCCTTATTCTATAAAAAAAAAACAGTGATCAATATTTTCAAAAATGTTTCGGTTTCATTACGTTTCAATAGAGAATCGCAAATGAGTACACGACTCTTTAGGTTTTTTCAGTTAGCCCGTGTGGTACCCAAATATCGAGCTTTTTTGTATAGCTACACTTTTTCAAATGGTTCAAAACTGTTTTGTGGTCAATCCTCAATTCCTCAGCTATGTCGTATCTACTAATATGCATATCTTGTTCCACTTTTTCAATAATGACATAGACTTCGTATGAGGGCGACCAGAGCGAGCTGCATCTTTGACATCAAAATTCCCGGACTGAAAACGATTGAACCAACTTTGTGCTACTCCGACTGACACTGCATGAGGTCCATAAACGTCACACATTTTTTTCGCGGCTTGAGTCGCATTTTCCCTTTTTTGTAATAAAACTTCAGAATGTATCGAATTTCTTCGTTAGGTTCACTCATTTTGGCGGACAGAAAAACAATTGAAAAATGGCGGAAAAATTGTTTTTTACTTTTTATTTTTGTAATATCCTATATGTACAGCCAGATACAAATAATACAACCAAAGAAATTTTTCTTCAATTTTATACAAACAAACAACGAAGAAACTTTTTCCCCGACCTATTATTATTAATATGTGAAGGGAAAACTTTATATAACTTTACATTGGGCATAGATTAAATTAACATGGAGAAGGAGTGCAGAAAGCTATAATTTATACATAACATGTGTCACAAATATATTAAATTTAATAAAATAACACATAAGAAATGGTGTGTCAAACTAACCCTTGCGGGCAGCTCTCTATTATAATAAACGAGACGATATTCGAAACAACCACAATTTCTTGACTCCGGGCTGCTACTCAGAATTTCTTGAAAGAAAAATCCAATAACTGATTTTGACTGCACACTAGACCAACGGGGCAGTCAGTCACCTGTTACCACACCTACAAGTCTACGAAACCAATGTACATATTGATTCTCTTAGGCTTCCACAACAAGGCAAAAGTAAGTAGTCGCTGCACATAGAATTTTTTTTTCTTAGTGAAAGCCAGTACCTAACTACAACCCCTCCCGATCGTGTAAGTTTTTACGTGGTAGAGGTACCACAATACTGCTGCAGCACAAATGGACAGGTCCAAACAGAAAATAACCATGCTCTCACAGACTGCCATCGTAAAATAGCAATAAATGCTCCTGTGCTTCCTATAGTAAGTGAAGAGAGCCGGAGACTAGTTTTGCTGGTAACAAAGCATTCTAGCTGTGTGATTATGGTTCTTATTTGATGTAGGTATCTATGGTCCATAGCATCTACTTACTAACAGGTGGACTGTGTTCTTGTGTTACCTTACTTATATGAATAAAGTGCTGAATTAGTTCTAAGTAGTAAAGTGTAATGACTTAGGTTTAAAAGTTAATTCACACTTGCCTTTATAGAAAAGCAAGATAATATTATACGAGTACATTTTTTTCCATAATACAGATATATATAAACAATAATTGAAAAAAATTACATTCAACAGTTGTGTGACCATATAAACAACTTATTTAAATACATGATACTCGAAAAGTTGTAAACTCCTATTCATCAAGCTTAATATTTATTTGTGTTGTGACAGTATATGAAGAACAGTAAGGTATTACAATGTAAATAAGATTTTAATTAAGAATTATGTTATAGTCATACACTTTATCTATAAAACAAAATTTATAGGTTAATTAAGAAACAAACATCAAAATGTCACAACCTTTGTCATGCATTTTAATGTTAGTATAGATTATGGCAGAAACTTAAAAATAATTCTCTATTGTGTGGTTTATACTGTATACTAGCGATCCGCCCCGGCTTCACACGGGTGATTTCTGTGTCAACCACTCAATTGTGTTCAATTGTGAATCTAAATCACTCTCGAATTAACTTAATTACACTTACAAAATTTCATCAAAATCGGTCCAGCCGTTTAGAAGGAGTTCAGTCACATATAGACAGTAGAATTATATATATATAAAGATTGAGATAAAACTATTCTATCACTCAAGTTGGACCAAACTGCACACAGTGTGCAAAATTTCATTGAAATCAGTATAGTAAATTAAGAGTTCATCGCAGACAAACAATGTGACACGTAATTTATATATTATATATAAAGATTTGTTACAGTTAGGATTAAAACGGCATACAACTGACAGTCCGTCAGTCAGTTATGTACGCTGTTGCATTAAATGGTTGGCGTGACTGGTAAATGCAGCATTATGTTGAATAACAATGACGTAATGCCAGCTGGCTTAGAGCAATAAAATCGTAAATCGTATGAAAAAGTAGAGTGGCTAAGAATCCGAGACTACTTTTCTTGTTAAATCGAGTTAAGTTCCATTTTTAAATTGTCAAAACCTCAAGGAGATTCCGGAAACGTTGAATATTAGGCCGCGTTTCCACCTGCAAGAAGTGTCAGACAGTAGATTGCATATTATGTATACTAACGTAGCAAGTGCACTCGAGAAAGTTTGTCAAACGTTTCCTGCTAGTAGTTGCGAGTGCTATAGATTGCAATGCTAAAAATTTTCTCATAGACTTACGACAGATCTCGATGCTTATCGGTCTAGTTTCGTATATCTCGCAAAAAGTACATTCGATTTAAAATGGTAATTCAGAGTAATTTTGATGAGCATCTCTGTCTTTATAGAATGCATTAACTATAGCCCATATTCCTACGGGCCGATTATTTTGCGTTCCATAACAATGTTAATGATCGCAATGAAAGGAAAGTAGGTGTTGGGATTATTATTACTATACTGTTTTAAATAGATCAAAAATTAAAAGTTTTATTTATTATTTTAAATTATTACAACTCTCTTCAATCCTTTAATTATGGAGTAATATAGATACATAACATTGAATATGGCAAAGTGGATATAATATACAGGTAAGGTGAAAACGCGGCCTGAAACACCAAAGAGAAAATATGATAAACTGTGAAACTTTGTCAACGCTACATATTGCACGTCGCAATGAAACTTCCATGGATAGTGCACATGTGCACAAAACGAATTGCTTCTGAGAATAGTTACGATGCATACGCTCCAAATGTTTACTATCACACATACTCTACCACAAACGAAATTACAAAATCGATTGTCATGATTTTTCGATCACTTTATCACAAGACGAAAGTTCATTGCGATTTTGACAGTTTTTTTAATTACACTTCTGAATTTTAATTAAAAGATATTCTTCAGAGGAGAGCGAAAACACTGACAAAAGTTGACGCAACAATACTTTCTTTCTCAGTTGACATTAAAAACCTGTTGACGATTTAACAACCTTTTCAACCATAGCCTTTGTGACCATTGAGGAAGAGCAGTTTAATTAAATTAACTTAAAAACCGTCTTCGTTGTTACTCAGATTTCTAGTAATGTCACATTCATCATTAGCACACCAAAAGCCCACCACTGAATAAAGGCCACCCCCATAGATTGCTTCACAGGGGATTTTACCACAGTTGCCACACTTGGCAGGCGGGTTGGCAACCGCAGTGTATTTATTATTTTCGGTTGTTAGAAGATGCTCCTGTTTCAGTTTTCCTCTTCTACCTCTTACGACACCCACGGGATGATATGGGGTAGTGAATTCTCTTACGCCACTACTACACAACACTTAGGGCCTGCAGTCACAGACGTCACGGCATGGCACGGCGTGGCAAGGCACACTTCGGCATGCCTAAAAATCCTGTGACATCCCGTGGCATGCCGAAGGATCCTGTGGCATCCCGCGGCATGCCAAAGTATCCTGTGGCAATCCGCGTCGTGACAAAAGCAGCTGCGTTCGGGCGCTAACTCAGTTTAGCACTGTGCTGTTTAAAAGTTCAACCTAGTTTCAATTACTTAGCACTCACATTCCTTTAACAACATAAAGTAACCTATACGTTTTAGCGGAGTGCCGCGACATCCCATGGAATGCCGTGACGTGCAGCAGCATGCCACGGTGTCACGCAAGACGTTACACCGCGTACAATATGATTGCTAGATACGATTTCATGCGACAAAACGTTGGAATCTTAATTTTTAGGCCCTAGTAGAACATATGTACCTGCGCGCTTAGCCCTTACGGCATGCAATATGGACAATTAACACAATTATCTCCCTATAACAGAAGAACTTATATTAATATATAAAATAAATTTGATTAAAATGACTTATTGACTTATGAACTTATTAGGAGCCATATTTGTAAAATCCTATGTTAAAAAATCCCGATGGATTTCTTTTTGGTTCTTCTCAGGACAGAGGTATTTCCCGAACCAACAAACAATGTAAATGCCTTCAGACAAGAATGAATAGGTTTTTGTTGCGTTAAGCTGGACGACTTATGTACTAGTATATTTATCTATTTTATGATATTTTTCTTCACCGCCGAGTACATGATAAACATCACTTAAAATTGTAATAAACAATTTTAGTGGTTTCAGTACCAGCCGGCACCTACGGAAATCGGACTCGGCTTGCTTGCGTATTTCAAAATATTAAGGCGAGCTCTTATCCTTTGAGCTAATATGACTCAAGTCTGTGGTAATAATAATTTAATAGAGTCAATAATTCCAGTAAACACTGAGCTCACGAACTTAAGTTCGAGTTTACTCCTAACTAGTTTATGAAATATTAGTTCTAAGCACACGCAAACTTGAAGACGTTAAATATTTATACCAAGGTAAAACTTAATCAAGACTGCGTATTGTACCGAGCGCGACGCCAACCTGTAACCATTTAATTTGCCATTCATTCCGTACAGTCAACTGAAACACAAAGTGGTGTGTAAAGAATTTGATAGAGCTTTATAAAATCCAACTATGTCAACATAATATTACGCGTGTTTCTTTGACAACGTTTCTTCAAACTCAACTCTTTTTTCTTTTGTATTTTTTAAGTAAACCTTAAATTGTAAAACTCCGTTTCATTTTAATAAGAATAATAAATTTTACAAATTTAATCAAGCATTATATAATTTCCTACATTCAAGTCCTTTAATTGATTTCTATCAAAACTACACACTGCTTTCAATAAAGGTGGCTCGGTGGCATAATTTGTTTGGGATCCTGTAATCATTAAAATTAAAACCAAAAAGCACAACACTGCAAAAGTTTAAGGTAATGTAACCTGATTCTACATAGATTGGACCAATTTCTTTATATAAACCTGAAGTGAATGCCAAACATCTCAGTTCCCCCTGCTAACATGGGCAAAGCAACGTCTCAAATTCAAAATAAAATGCGATAAAATGCATAAAATTAGTTAACTTTAATGTGTAGTACAAAGATTATATAATCACTGCGTGTGTAGTATGTATTTAAGTAAATAAAATAAATGATTATCAATTCCAATTTTATTTTAAACAAGGTATGGACAGTTAAAAAATTTGCCCTTAGTATAATATCGTCGCGTACTACAACTTCATACTCGATTACCTTGATCTCAAAGCAGTCCGTTATACAATTGTCTTAAGAGAAATTTTATTGTGTTGTAATGTATACCTGTTTTTAATAAGTCAACCATTTTATAGCGAAAAACTACGCACTATCTATATAAATTATTTTATAATATTAGAAAGAAAAATGAACAAACAGTCTACCTGATGTCTGAAGTCATGCAATGTGGCTATTGCGGCTTATCTTCTTCTGCATCATTAACCCGTAAAAGTCCACTACTGAACATGGGCTTCTCCTGTCTGGATATTTTACGTATTTGATTTTGCCTGCATCGTTAGTCTAGTGGTCGCAAGCGCGAATATTGATCTTGTGGTCCTAGGCTGGATTAGACAGGGCAGTGATGGGGTTTTCTGTCAAAAAATCGTTCGTTTCACTCCCTTGCTTAGGAAAACAGGTAACACCGTCGGTTCTACGCCCAATCTCTCTCCGGTCGTGTCGGATTGCTGTTCCGTCGGTGCACTTATGTTTACACACACACTTGTGCACTATAATCTTGCCCTACGCAGATGGCCAAAATCCGTTGAGACTGGCCGCCGTGACCGAAGCGAGAACTTCTCACTTATTAAGAGAGAACTTTACATAGAGCCACAATACAATTACAGACTATAAGATATTCCATCTTAATCCACAAGGCCTTATTTAACTGTAGTCGGTTACAGGCTTGCACGATTCCATGGCCTGCAGAAGCTACTTACTAGCAGATGAATTGTTTGATATTTGGCATTCTATATTAAAATACTTTAATCAACATTAGATTGTATTTAAGTGGACGTAAAGTAACGAGAACTGAAAATTATAATCTGCGATAATTTCGACAATGGAGATGAAACTTAAACAAATGACTTAAAAATATACACATTACCAAAAAGGAACTTACTTTACTCATTACTTCTAAAGGAAAAGTTGTGTGTTAATATTAAAACTCAGCTAATATTAATAATTTAATTAATAATAAATTTATACTTAGAAACAGTAACTTCTGTTAAATAATGAAAAGATTAAAAGGATTTACCTTAAAGTTCATTGGCCACAATACAGAAAATCAATAAATTAAAAACTTTCCATCTCGACAATTATCACTCTATATCGTTTACGAACAATTGTTTATATTTTTAGGCTCAGTTTGTAGGCTTTTATTTCTGTAAACAAAAATTCACTTTCGTAAAATGGCGCGATAGCGTTTCACTAACGCGGTCGACAGAGGAGCGCGGTGAATGGAAGTCGTTGATAGACTGCCGCGCGCCAATCTTTTCCACATTGTGTTAGTTGCAGAACGAAAGTAATCATCGTTTAATTAAAAAAAAACTATTTTACTGCCTCACATTCACGGGAATCAGCACCATTACAGCCCATCAAGTGTTCACTGCTGAACATAGGCCGCCCCATAGATTGCCTCATAGGGACGATATTTGCCATAGTTTCCAAGCTTGGCAAGCGGGTTGGCAACCACAGTTTCTTTTTATTTTGAGTCGTTATCAGAAAGATGTTGCAGGCCTTCTCCTGTTTCATTTTCCTCTGTCGCCTCTAACGACACGCACGGAATGATATATATATATATCATACGTTTTTTTTTTTGGTTGACCATATTATGTAATCCGATAAAACTTGTCGCAGCTGACAAAAATCGATAGATATCGGTCGAATATAAATGCAAACAGCCCCTTACAAAATGTTCAGCCAATACAGTGCCCGCTTTTTTGTCGGGGCCACCACGGGAAACAGGAAAGGACTGTAGTGGCTGAACTTTTATCCTATATAGTTAATTGAAAGGTAAAGGTCTTATAAACGTCCCACTGCTGAGCACAGGTCTCATTTCTGAAAGAGGTATGAAACAATTAGTCTGCCACTGATCCAGTGCAGGTTGGCGGGCTTCTCATATCCTTGAAATGTTTTATGTCTCATATATGGAGGTTTCTTCACGATTTTTCCATGTCGTGGAGCACGTAGATCATACTAAAACTTGCTAGCAACGATTTCATTGGAGAAGGTGGGGATTTAACCCAAAATTTTCGGCGAGCGCTTAGCCCCTGGGCTAACATGGCTTATATATTAGGTCGGGGAAAAAGTTTCTTCGCATTTTATAAACAAATTAAAGACATTTTTTTTTTTCAAAGTTTAATTACATTTAATTATAATATATATGTGCCATTTTGTTCGATAACTTGTTGCCATCTTGTATGTAGTGACATAATCCCGTTGTTGTAGAAATCTTGGAACTTTTAATCAAAAAAATGCGACAAGTAGTTTTGACAGTTCTCTCTTGATGTTAACCTAACACTACCCAAAGAATTCTGAAGAGACCAAAACAGAATCTGAGGGTGCAAGGTCAGGACTATATGGTGGATGCATTAATACTTCCCAACCAAGCTCTCTCAGTTTTTGCTGAGTGGCCAAAGATGTGTGTGGTCTGACGTTATTATGATGAACGACCACTGCTTTTCTGTTGATCAGCTCCGGCCGTTTTTCTCAGTTTCTTGCTTGAGTCTCATTAGTTGTAGGCAGTAGAGATCCGAATCGATGGTTTTGCCCGGCGGTAAAAGCTCATAATAAACGATATCCTTCCAATCCTACCATACACACAGCATCACCTTATTGCGTGTTAATCCGAGTTTCTCTACAGTCTGTGGAGCTGTACTACCCTTTGACCATGATATTTTTGGCACGTTGTTATCGTAGTTGATCCACTTTTCATCACCAGTAATCAATACTTTCAAAAATGGTTCGGTTCCGTTACGTTTCAATAGAGTATCGCAAATGAGTACACGATTCATTAAGTTTTTTTCAGTGAGCTCGTGTGATACCCAAATATCGAGTTTTTTTGTATAGCCACACTTTTTCAAATGGGTCAAAACTGTTTTGTGGTCAATCCTCAATTCCTCAGCTATGTCGTATCTACTAATATGCATATCTTGTTCCACTTTTTCAAAAATGGCATCGACTTCGTATGAGGGCGACCAGAGCGAGCTGCATCTTTGACATCAAAATTCCCGGACTGAAAACGATTGAACCAACTTTGTGCTACTCCTAGTGACACTGCATGAGGTCCGTAAACGTCACACATTTTTTTCGCGGCTTGAGTCGCATTATCCCTTTTTTGTAATACAACCTCAGAATGTATCGAATTTTCGTTAGATTCACTAGGATTTTGGCGGACAGAAAAACAATTTAAAAATGGTGGGAAAGTGTTTTTTACTTTTTATTTTTCTTTTTCTTAAAGTTCTATATGTATTGGTATTAAAACCGGCCAGATGCAAACAGTACCACCAAAGAGATTTTTCTTCAATTTTTTACAAAGAAAATAACGAAGAAACTTTTTCCTCAACCTGTATATTCTTTCATTTAATAAAAATTGCGTGCATGATTTCTTAAACTTTGTAATATATACTACATTTACATTTCATACAAACAATCACGAAAGAGTAATAAATTATATTTATAATGTCTTAGAAAGAAAGGCTGGGAAAGACAGGTTCTCGAGTGGCAGCCTCGTACCGGTAAGAGAAATATAGGGCGGCCCCCACTAGATGGAGTGACGGCCTGGTAAGAGATGCAGGAAGTCGATGGACGCAGGTGGCTCAGTATCGTGCCTTGTGGCATTCCTTGGGAAGGCCTATGTTCAGCAGGGAACTTGTGATAGCTGTTATGACAATGTCTTAGTAATACATAGGGCACACTGAAATTTCTGCGCCCCTGGCCGATAATAAATGTTTGAATTTCATATGTTATACTTTTTTAAACATAAAAAAGTCATATAATAATTAAAATATTTTTTGGCGGGAAGTCGCGTGTCAATTGTTTTTATCACAAGTTGAAGCTCGCCATCCGTAGGAAAAATGGAATTGACGCGAAAAGATTGTAGGGCGAGAAAGATTGATTTTTTATGAATTTAAAAGTTCAGTCTCTTCGCAAGATTTCACTGCTTTCTTCTAGTCTCGTCTTCAAAATGCTTTTGGTAAGGGAAACACCTCGTTTAAGCACCGTAAGGCGTTGGTACGATGTTTCTCTCCATGATCAAATTCGTGTAGGTCGACCCTCAACTGGGATCCCTATGGAAAATGTGGCTACTGTCAAGCGACTAATCGAAGAAAATCAGCGCTTCACCTATATAGGATATTCAAAGACATTTGGGTAATGGTATGAGCCAAATAAAAAAAAAATTACATCAACATTTAAAAGTTACAAAACTTTGTTGTCGTGGGGTTCCAGACCAAAACGGACTCGAGTTTATTGATGTAAAAAATATTGTTAAAGTTTGATAACGGACGTTTAAATGCTGTTTATGACATTATGGTTATAGAAAAAAAACAGAAAGACCTAATTACCTCCGAAAGGTGACAGTTACCTGATGGTAACCATCAGATAACTATCACCAAAATATGGTACCTGATGTAAAACAAAAGGACATGCAACGGTAATACGTGGAAGCCTATAGCGTATAAGCTTTTAACTAGTAGGTACTCCCCTTAACCACTCTAAATAAGCTTAAGAAAATATTGTTTATAAAGAGTTATTTTAAGTTTTTTAGATTCCTTAATTGCATTATTTATGGAGAGCGAGCACGTTAAAGGCTGCTTCAAAGCTTTATATACCGAAAACTAAATAAAATTGCTAAAAATAGGTAAAGGCGAGCAAATACATATTTCTTTTAAAATATGCGTCTAAAGGCTCGTCCAAACGGGCCATGTTTTCCGGCAATGTGTGGCTGCAATACTGTGGCCGGCAACATTGCTAGCAATACCGGTCATACTATGCAATATTTTAAATATGACCCGGCAATTATAACCACATGTTTTTGGTATGTCAAAACAAAAAAATGCTTCAATGTTGCGGGGTCATCTATATTTTTGTTTCGTTTTCCCCCTTTCAATGAGACGTGAAGTACGGCGCGCATCACTTTCTGCCCGACGTGAAGTGTGCTGCGAAACTCATCACTTGGCGATAGTATATAGTTATCTGTAATAGACTTGGGGAAAAGTGTTATTTTTAAATAACCGTGACTGTCGTTTCCTAAGATATTAAAAAAAAAATGTTTTTTAATATCTTTGATTGTGTGGCCCATTTAGGAGTCAAAATCATTGGCCTTACTATTGCAGCCATATTGCAACATGTGGCCGAACGATTGATTGCTCAGCCATAAAGTGCAATAAAATATTTTTGTGATGGCCGGGCAATGTTTGCCAATAATTGCAACCACACATTGCCGGAAAATATGGCCCGTTTAGACGAGCCTTAAGACATATTGATATGGTAAGGTATATTGTGAATATGAGTCATTTTGGTCCTTAAATAATGGATTTTGTTAATAACTAGACTACAGCACCACCTATCTAACCCTAGCTAAGTATTGTAGTCACAGCAATACAAAAATATGTGAATATGACCTCAAACAGTCAAGCTATTCAGATTATATTATATATTACTGGTATAGTTGTAGCACGAATAAGGCTCGACCGAGGAAGGACCACGCTCTCACAGAATACCAGCGTAAAATAGCAGCTTAACACTGCTGTGTTTCGTATGGTGAGTGTAGAGAACCGGAGACCCTTTTTACTTTTTTGGAAAAGAGGCATTCTACCTTAGTCCTCACGGGTGACAACGATGCAGATATCTATGGGCCACAGCAACCACTTACCATCTAGTGGACTGTGTGCTCGTTTGTTACCCGTATCCTATAAAAAAAGAGATTATTTTTACCAACGATTATTTATTTATAGATAGATTATTACTACAACGTAACACACAACCAGCTACAAATATTGTAACCAAACACATCAGCACACTATCGAACCGCCAAATAAGATATTTTGTAGTACAGAAAACAAAGTGAAATATTTATAATACCTAATAAGTAAATAGCAACGAATTTCATTCAATTTAAATAAAATAACATTCTTCTTGCGTGATAAAGAGACACGCACAAGAGATTTCAACATCAGATTCAAACTAACAGCCATTTGAGCATTACTTAATTAAGCCCTTCTTAAGTCTGACCTAAATTAGAGTTACATGCCACGCAATAACTAACTTAATTCCTAATTGGATCATGTTCTCCGATCGGAACGTTGCTGATGTTTGTTTTTAATAGCATTTAATTTAAAAAACGATTTTTTATAGAAGAGAAGGCAAACGAGGACGAATAGCATTAAATTTAAAAAAAGGAATTTTTTTTATAGAAGAGGAGGCAAACGAGCATGCGTCTCACTTGACAGTAAGTGTCGACGGCCGCCTATGAACAACTGCAAACACCAGGGGGATTGTAGGTGCGTTGTAAGCTCGTTTCTTGAAGGTATCTAAGTCGTATCGGTCCGGAAAAATCGCCGGTAGTAAAAGAGTCTACAAAGTAGTCGTGTGTGGAAGAAAACTACTAGTAAATCGCACCGTAGTGGACCGCCAAGCATCCAGATGATGTGGACGTTAACGTAAGTTTTGTCGCGATGTGCGTTAGTGAAATTTGGCGGCTGAAATTAATCCGAACAATTCCTCAGAACAATTCCTCAGAATTCACCAATCTTTTACAATTCGATATATATATATATATATATATATATATATATATATATATATATATATATATATATATATATATATCTCAATCTGATTCAGGAGAGAGGGAGAGTGTGGCACTGCTGGTGTCTTTATGACAATGGTTTGTACATTTTTATTTCTAAATTGAAACCTTTTTATTCACTTCTGCAGTAAAGCAGCTGTGCCCACTGTTTTGCTTCGGTTTAAAAAGTAAGTGACAATGCACGTTTGCAATTTGCACGAATCTTGGAACCTCCGCACGTTCTACAAGAATATTATAAATTATATGAGATATGAATTAACGGATGTTTGAAACGCTATTTTTTAAAATTTGTAATAAAGATAGATAGATAGACAGATAAGTCTTTATTGCATTTTAACTATAATAGTTATAATAATGGAAAACTTATGAACTACATAGGTGGACATATTGCTTTAAACGATTTCTACCTCACAAAAGGAGTGTGAAAGAAAAATTTTATATCTTATCTTTTTGGATGTTGACCCCGCCCTATGCGGAAAGTATTTCTGAATAAATTAGAAAAATACCATAGTAAAATAAGGTGACTAAAATTTTTCTTAAAGACTAGCGACCCGCCCTGGCTTCTCTTGGGTAGAATCTATTAATGTGGCGATATTTAGATTTTAGATAATCATTAAAACCCATTTATTTTATCATTTTTTCAATTATTTTATAAAAAATTCAATTTGATTTCTCAAAAAAAATCTCCAATTTTTTCAGTTAAAATATAGCCTAGATCACTCCTGGAATTACTCTCTATTTGTTCGTCAAATTTCATCACAACTGCTTAGCCCTTCTGAATCAAAATTTTTAAAATGGTTATTCATGTCAGTTATTTCGATATTTCAGACAGACACTTCAACTTTAATTTTATTTATATGTATAGATATGGAAAACAATCATAGTTAATCTATAAAAGGGAACCCTCTGTAAATTTTAATCCTTTCTCTTAATAAACAATAAGATTCAATAAGCACAAGCTTAGGGAATGTTTATCAGCCAGTCTGATCTAGAGACATAAACGACTATACCTACAGACATTAATTGGCTTCACAAGAGGACACATTTGAAACTAACGAATTGTTTAGTTTATTTTTTCTTTTAATATTTAAGACAATTACAGAAACCGAAAACAGTATAACATATAAATAAGTAAATAATATCCCAATGTGGCGAAACTACGGGCAGCAGCTAGAAGCCGATAATCACTTACAATTATTATTACTCGTTAAAGCTCATAATCGGCTCGACCAATTTTGATGAATTTTTTGTGTGTTTGTTTAAATGGGTCCCTGGATAGTTTAGATTCACATTTAGACCCGGTAGGTGGTGCTGTTATCGAGATCCAGAAATCACCCGTGCGAAGCTGGGGCGGATCGCTAGTCTTTTATAAAAGGTGATCAATAATTTTCTTGTAAAATATGCTCATACTGGTATAAATTTTAAAACTAACAAAATGTATTGTAAGCACAACTGCAACTGTTTCAATACAATCCCAATTAAAACTATGTGAACCTAATCGTATGTCTTTTTAAAATGTCGCACTTGTGTAAACTTCAACTTGAGTATTATAACTATTTGCAAGGAGTAAACAAACTTTCAAATTAAGTGATAGTAGCCTTTTTTTACATGGGGAAATGCCTTCGCATAATTTACGCTTTGTATACTTCGTATACATTTTGTAGTTAATTTATCCAGACACTTCTCCACGTCATGGACATCGGCTTGTAGTCTAGCTAATGTTATAACAGGATTTGTTGGATCGACAGGAGGGCGTCAGCAGGTGAGCGATAAATATCAAGTATAATTCGGTGCCAAGTATACTTCCTTGTGGGACTCCTGAGAGGATTTCGTTCGGGAACTATTTCATTATTAGATTTCAGCTCGAAACATCCCCTATAGAGGTATACTCGCATTTCGAACCGGTAATAGATATTTTTGATACATGGAAGCTTTAAATAAGTAAATAAAAAAATACTTTGACTTTGAAGTACAAAGTCGAGGTCGTGTGTCAGCCAAGCAATGTTACAAGCACCATAACCCACGCAAAATTTGACCTGTGCTCGGCATGGGACGTTTGTACATATATAGGCTTATTATTGTTACAGCAGCCATTGTACACTTCTCAAACTGTCGAAGATTTAAAGAATATATTATCTTGACCGTATTCCTATCAACGATAACATATTTATATGAATTCTTAAAATCTTAATGTAAAATGTATAAATTTAACACTAAAATCATAATTAAAGAAGCTACTATAGCTATACTATTGGTACTATAATTTTTGATTATATACTATGAAGTAGTAAATAGCTAGATTCCATCTTACATAGCCCTCTTATTAAATGAATTAATTCAAAACCAACAAAACAAACACGCCTGGATTAAAACGGTCTGTTTTATGGGTAGTCTGATTTTAGTACACTTTAGAAGTAGGTTATGCAAAGATAATTACATTGAAGTTTAATTTGATATATTTATCAACGAGATCGACGAGGCGCATAATTATCTACTTCAAAGCTATAACATCGTTAACGGAAATTTGAATAAAATGATGAACTCTATCCCCCTATTACAGAAGACTTATTTATTTGTTTATTTTTACTCTCTTCTTATTTATTTTTACTACATACAACAATTTGCATACATAATTATATTATGAGTTTGACTATATATCTATTACATTATAAAAGGATAACATTTTTCATATTACACATAGGCTACTTGGGTCCAATACCCACCAACACTGAAGAAATTCTTAATTGCGATTACAAGTGCTGAGTTACCACGCACCCAACGGTAAAATAAACATATAAAGGAAACTTACAAGTTTAAGAAATTCGAACCCACCATTTCATTTTTTTTTTGTATTATTCTAAGCCAGCGCTTAGCTACAATCCCACCTGATGGTAAATGGTGATGTAGCCTAAGATGGTGAAGCGTACTGACTTAACAAAAGCCTATTCACTCTTGCCTTGAAGACATCCACCCTGTAATCGGATGGAAAGACAGATGCTGGCAACTTATTCCAATCCAATCCTTGTTCAAGTACATGTACGCACGATGAACGACGCAGCAAACCGTTTAGTTCGAATGCGTGGTAAGTCAACAACGCAAGGGTGGAGACTGGCCGAACGTCTGATTGTCCGATGGTGGAAGGGAGAGGGAGGAAATAAATTATGCAATTCTTGCGCACACTCTCCGAAATGCATCCTGTAGAAAACCGAAAGGCTGGCTACTTTGCTCCTGTGTTCGAGGCTGGTAAGATTGGTTTTAACTAAATTCGGGTCACCAATAAGCCTTTTAGCACGCCTTTCCATTGAGTCCAAAGCTGCTAAGTGACATATTTCATTAATTATTATTAACATCGATTAAAAGTTCATATTGATGGATTTAATGAACAAGAAACAATGTTTCTTTATTAGAAAACACTCACGCCTGTCACCCAGAGGGGTAGGCAAAGACTACGGACTTCCATTTGGCACGATCCTGGCACACCTCTCTCGCCTCCTTTACATCCATATATCTACGCATACACGCTCGTCGGTTAAGGGTACTCCTAATCTGGCCCATTTTCAATATATCGCCAATTTGGTCGATAAACCTTCGTCTAGGGCGTCCCTTTCCGACTCTGCCGTTCACTTCTGCAGTATAAATTTGCTTTGTCACTCTTTCTTCGTTCATTCTTTCTACATGACCAAACCACCGAAGCATTCCTTTCTTAATCCTGGTCACAACGTCATCTTGCAAACCACACTTTTCTCTTATCACACTATTTCTCACCCTGTCATTCAGATTCAGCCCTAGCATACTCCTTAATGACCGCATTTCTACAGCATTTATTCTACTCTCATGCTTCTTCTGCCAGACCCAACTTTCACTACCATACATTAAAGTAGGGACTAACACAGCATTGTGAATTGCCAAACGTGCCTTTTTTGACACATTCTGACTCTTCACAATAGCGTGTAGAGCCCCATTCACTCTATTTCCTGCGTTCACTCGTCGTTCTATATCCTTATCATATCTACCATCCCTGCTAAATAAACATCCCAAATATACAAACTCATCCACTTGCTCAATCAACTCCTTCTATTCTTATTTCACATAACGTTTTACTTTCTTCTCTTTCAAAACCATCACTTTCGTCTTACTTGCGTTCACTTTCATACCTCTTTCTTTTAATGACCGGTTCATTAAAGTAACCATCATTGTAACTCGGCCGCCGACGATGCAAATATGACTTGATCATCGGCGTACAAAAGGCATTTGATGGTTAACTCACCCATTCTCAACCCACATTCTTCAACTTTCAAAGTTTGCAAACAACTGTCCATAAATAGGTTAAACAGCCAGGGGGAAGCTACACAGCCCTGTCTGACACCTTTTTGGATGCCAAACCAGTCCGAGTAGACCCCGTTGATCCTGACATAAGCACTAGAGTCCCTATAAAGAGACTTCAATGCCTGTATCAAACCAGCGCTCAAACCAAATGAGTTAAGTGTTTGCCATAACACATTCCTGTCCACTCTGTCATAAGCCTTTTCCAAGTCCATGAAAGCACAAAAAACTTTCTGGTTTTTGGCCAAAAACTTCTCCGCAATCATGCGCATGGAAAGTACTTGATCCGTACACCCCATTACCTTTCTAAATCCAGCTTGCACATCCCAAATTTTTCCATCAGTTTCTTCCATAACTCTTTCAATTAACACCTTAGCATACAGTTTACCCACAATGCTAAGCAAGCTGGTACCACGGTAGTTTTTACAGTCCTGCTGTGACCCTTTTCCTTTATATATTGGGACTATAACGGCTTTGCACCAGTCTTCCGGTACCCGCTTCAGTTCCCAACATAAATTAAACAAGGTTTACAGCAGGCCTGCCACCACTCCCTCTCCAGCCCTTAGCATTTCGAGTGATACTCTATCATATCCAGCTGCATTACCTGCTTTCATGCTTTTCATTGCTTTCATTATTTCATCTACACTTATCTCCCTACCTCTCTCCACTTCTTTCGGAATTTCTTTTTCACTTAATTCAGAATGCCCTTCACTCATAAACACGCTTTCAAAGTATTCCTTCCATCTCTTTAAATTCGAAACTTCATCATTCAGCATACAGCCATACTCGTCTCGTATAGCATTCATTCTAGGCTGTTTTGAATTTCCCCTAGCAGTTCTTACGAGTTTCCAGAACATTTTAATATTTGCCTGGAAGTTATCAGATATCGTTCTATCATTCTTATCCGTTCTTTCTTGCTTTTTCCCTTCAACAACTTCTTTTACTCTCTTATTTATAAGTCTAAAGTCTGCCTTTTTTCTTTCAATCTCATCATTCATACCGCCAGAATTACCAGCTTTGGTTGCCAGTAAATCTAGCCATGCTCTCTTCTTTGCTTCAACTTCCATCCGAATCTCATCATCCCACCACAACGTATTATTTTTCCTTTCATTCGTTCTCTTACTTACACCACATACTTCGGTGGCTGCATCCACCAAAACTGTCTTAACATTATTCCATACAGTCTTCAGGTCTAAATCATTCATACATATTTCATTCAAACCATTTATATTCTCCCTCAGTCTACATTTATACTTCTCTTTCACACTTTCATCTTGTAACCTCTCTGTTCTTATACGCTGTAACGCAGTGGTAGACACAGATGTCCGATGCCGCCAACGCCTGAATAGACCATTAATTCGGCATAAGACCAAGTAATGATCCGTCCCTATGTTGGACCCCCGGTAAACTCTTGTATCTACCACTGCGCTCCGCATTCTTTCATCCACAATTATGAAATCTATCATGCTTCTATCATCCCCTCTTTCCCATGTATACATGTGAATCCTCTTATGGCGAAAGAAAGTATTCGTCACAAAAAGATTCTTTTCCTCACATACGGCGAGGAGGTCTTCACCATTCTCATTTACACTTTCATCGCCAAACATTCCTAATATCCTTTCATAACCAGACCTCTTCACCCCAACCCTTCCATTAAAATCTCCTAACATAATGATATTTTCATTTCCCTTACATTTCATCAACACCATCCTTACCATGTCCCAAAACTGCTCTCGGATATAAATGGGCTTAGACATGTCTGGGGCGTACACCCCTAGCACAAACAACTTCTTTAAGCCCACTTTCATTCGTACCCATAGCAGCCTTGGGCTTACACATTCATACTCTTTCACACATTGACCCATTCTTTCTGAAAGGATGACACCGACTCCTTGGCATGCCCGCTCGGTCTCGTCTACACCAGACCAGTAAGCGGTATACATGCCATGTGCAGTGGCATCCTTTCCCTTTCGTTTCGTCTCATTTACACATAACACACCTATTCCTCTATCATTCATCATTTCGCATATTTCATCCATCTTATCATTCATTGCTCCACATACATTCAGCGTAGCCAGACGGGCCTCCGCAATCCACTTTTCGCCCCTCCGGGAGACAGAACGTGACGGGTGGCGAACCTCGTCGCCGGTTTTACTCCCGGAGATTCTTCGCACCCCTGCCCCATTAAAGGGGCGCCGGGAACTCGGGGCCATTTCTTTAATGTGTTGGCTCATGGTGCGATCTAATGGGATGGTAGATTTTACGCCGCTACCATACGGCGAGGAGCCGAGTCTATCCTTTCGGCTTTGTCGCTCGTTTAGCACCACCCGGGGGACACGTGTAGGGTGGGCCTAGGGTTAGGTGCATTATTTTAGTGCTCATTCTTTATTAGCAATTTTTGAAAAATGTTTCATTATTGTTTTTCTAAAACAATTAATGTTAAGCTGCTTAAAAGCTTGATATTTCGGCAAAGAAGCTTAATTGCTAAATGTTTATAAAAACTCTGTTATTTTTTAAATACCTACCTAATTGTACACAGTACAAAGGGAAAATAACTTTTTTACTGTTTTTTCGTAGGGGAAGTGCAAAAAATGAATATTAGAAATATATTTTTAATATTTATTATTATATTTTTAAAATAGAGGCGTAAATGTAAACTTCGAAAAGAACACATTCCAATTTTTTAATTTAATTTGGTCACTAGAACATGCAGACATAATTATATTGTAATGGTGCTTGAAGAGGAACCCTCAAAACTCACTAACTCCGAAGAAAATACATAAATTCTATTCGTAAGCACGACGACGTGAATAATAAAAGAAAGAACATGGTGAATTCTAATTAACTAATCACGCTGCATTGTTCCAGACAATGTGTCAACTTGTAACCATTAGACCTGCCATTCATCGCGAACAGTAAACTAATACAAAAGGAACAGAATACAAAAGAGGTGGTAACGAAGTAGGTCTACGTTGACTTCAATACTCAAGTCACCGTGTACTACTTTTGTTTCATTGATGACGATTTCCCTGGTCTATTTTAATAAGATTATTATATTATATCACTATAGATTAGTATCTGGATTACGAACGAAACTACACATTTGGAACAGTCCAAATGTGTAGTTTCGTCCGTAATCCAGATATAAAATAACAAGGATTTAGTATGAGATGTTCGATATAATTTTACTATATTATGTAATCATATTGAATATTCATGCTGTTTATACCATGTTTAATAATTCCTTTGCTCTGTGTCTTAAGAGACAACTTTGGTAAATACCCCAACGATTTTGTAGCATTACCATACGCTACAAAATTGAGGGTGGAATATAATGTAATTAAGTAAGTGGATGCTGTGACTCATTGACTCCTACGGTTTATCCTCAATTAAGAATCAAAATACAGATAGGTTATCATTCCTGAGGTCTAACAAGCAATGCTTCGTTAACACGAAAAAGTATCACTCACTATACAATAGACACGGTCCTGATGAATTTTACTCTGGTATTCTGTGAGAGTGGTTCTTCACCAGTCAAAACAACTCATTCACGTTTTTTTTATAGGATAGGGTGACAAACTAGCACAGAGTCCACCTGATGGTAAGTGTTTGCTGTGACCCATAGACATCTACATCTATCCTCAATAAAGAATCAAAATGGAGATGCGTTGTCACCCCTGAGGACTAAGATGGAATGCCTCTTTTCCAGTAAAAAGGGTCTCCGGTTCTCTACACTCACCATACGAAAAACAGCAGTGTTAAGCTACTATTTTACGCTGGTATTCTGTGAGAGCGTGGTCCTTCGAGCCGACCCATTCGTGCTATAACTATACTATGGCTCTACCGCGTATAAAGCGCTGCAGATATAAACGTCGCAGCGTAACTACGATACCAGGGTTTCATAAGTTATGCACAATCCAAATGTACATAAGGATCAAATTAACGCGTTAAGATCCGAGGACAGGTCGGATGGAATGTCAACAATATTTCAACACGTGAAAAGAACCAATAATTGGTTAGCTTAAATAAGCATTCTAGTCCCTTCTAGCCTTCTAGCCCCGCAACTTAGGCCGCGTAGAATTTATTACGATTAGACTTTATGGGTTTTATTTTGCGCGGGACCCTAATAATTTTTCTAAAATAAAAGTAGCCTAAGTTAACTAAGTTACTTCTTATAACATTAGCTATCTGCCAGTGAAAGTCCCGTCAAAATCGGTCCAGCCGTTTCGGAGATTAGCCGGAGCTAACAGACAGACAAAATTTTTAAAAGTTGTGTTTTTGTTATAAGTACCGTTTATACTTTCATATGCATTTAGTAAAAAGCTGTTATTTTGACATTACAAACAGACACTTCAATTTTATTTATTTGTATAGATACAAAGTCTAAGTTGGCATGGAAAAATAATGATGTTGATGAAGCGAATTACACGCGGGCAAAGCCGCAAACATACCTTGGTGGTAGGAATCCATTTCTGCCTAGGAGTGCGTCTCAGTTGGGCCCCTACTATTACCTATCTCAACCGTCAAACCGCAGTTTGTGAACTGGTGTGTTCCGGTCTAAAGGTTATAGAGAGCCAGTATAATTGCAGGCTATGAACCAATCCATCATATTTTGTGGAGGCAGTTTACAAACATAAATTTCACATGGACAAACATCTAGAACCGGAACGGACAAAAAATTTGTCGATCATACAAATACTTGTTCCGTGCGGAATTCGAAACCGCGGCCCTCAGCGCTTCCACGTATTGCTAAACCACTGCACCACGGAGCCGTCAATAATCCTCATTGGTGACAAACACTGTATTCTGTAGACTTCTTTGTTTAAAGTTGGTTGCAGGTGTCCGTGGGCTACAGCAGCCACTTACCATCAGGTGGACTGTTGGATTAGTTGTTACTTCAATTTTGGGTCGGCCTAACTGAAATAGATCACACACTCAGAGAATACTAGCATAAAATAGTAGCAAAATATTGTTTTGTTTTGAATCGTGAGTTGCTGCGTGACGAGAATCGAAGGCCAATCAAAGAAGCATTCCGTATTTTGCTCTTAGTTTTGATAACAGTTCCACATTTTATTTCTAATCGAGGATAGATGTGTCTGTGGGCCACAGTATTTACTTACCATCAGGTAGACTATTTGCCCGTTTATCTTCACCCTTATTTGTATAAGAAATTGCTTGTCAACAAATCATTTTGTTTTCCTACATTCGACAAATACAAAGAAATTTAAATATAGAGGTATACGACAATTACGAATATTTAGGTCACGAATACTTCTGTTATGAGTACCATTAGACATCAATCGGCGATGAAATCGATTAATTTGATTAGGCGCTCATTACTACTAGAGGGGAGAAATCTGTCCTTTATTTGTTTGGCTACTTAAATTAGACTTAGAATAGACAGAAGACGAACTAAATCAACAAGCACATATAGATAGCTGTTTGGAACAAATTGGGCATAAAGCTAAAAGTAAATAAACCTCACAGCGATTAATCTGTCTTAAGGACGCGTTTGCAAAATTGATAGGTATAGAATCGAACTATTACATTGACACGGGTCACACACACAAGTGTACGCACGGTTAGCTGCGGGTGCGGGAATCGTAATCAAGTGACACATTGTGATAATTTGAAAGATTGTTTTTTTTTCTCATTTCTTATACATACAAAAATATACTTAGATACGAAATACGAATAGCTGCTCCAGAGACTGCTAGGCACTAGAAGCCCTCTACTAGCAGTGAGATGGTGGCTGTGGACTTTGGGCTGGTTTTGTTAGTTATGATAAGACTTTAGCTCCGGACTTGGTGAAGTGACTTGAAGGTATACTTTGGTGACTATTACTGGATCTCCTGGACGAGTAGAACTAGGTGTGCCGAGTTTAGGCCCGTTTTGTTAGTTATTATGAGACCTAACCTCCAGGCTTGATGGAGAGACTTGATGGTGTACTTCGGTGACAACTGCTGGAATTCCTGGACGAGTAGAACTAGGTGTGCCGAGTTTGGGCTCGTTTTGTTAGTTATGGTGAGACTTAACCTCCGGGCTTGATGGAGAGATCTGATGGTGTACTTTGGTGACTACTACTGGAACTCCTGTACGAGTAGAACTAGGTGTGCCGAGTTTGGGCTCGTTTTGTTAGTTATGATTAGACTTTACCCCCGGACTTGATGGAGTGACTTGATGGTGTACTTCGGTGACTACTTCTGGAACTCCTGGACGAGTAGAACTAGGTAAGCCGAGTTTAGGCTCGTTTTATTAGTTATGATTAGACCTTACCTCCGGACTTGATAGAGTGACCTGACGGTGTACTTCGGTGACTACTTACATCTGTTTAAAAATCCGGTCCGAATCTAAGTTTGGAAAAGCCCTTTCGAACGCCGCCAAGTTAGTTCGAATCGGTCAAGCCATTCAAAAGTTATGAGAGGGTTACATACATCCATACACACACACATACACACACACACATACACACACACACGCACACGCACACGCACACGCACACACGCACACGCACACGCAAACGCACACGCACACGCACACGCACACACATACATATAGACATAGTGACATCCTCGTAAAAATAGTCAGAATAGCTTCCTTGGACCTCAAAACGTCGAGATCTGATGAAACCTCGATTTTAGAAAACTGGGGTGAAACCAATAACTTTCCGATTTTTTGAAAATCATTGATTTTCATAGCGGGAAGGTAAAAACACTAAAACTAATAACTTAATTATCATGCAGTCCTACTCCCCGTGGTATCGTGCCAAGAACGCTGGCTGCGTTTTCTCGCGGAATGGCTATACTTAGCCTTTATTTAGCTATACTTTAAACAAAACAATTAAATTTCACAAATATTTTTGTTACCGTGTGTAAATGTGATAGCGGCGTAAGATAATTCACTAACCCATAACATGCCGTGGGTCTTAAAAGACCACAGAGGAAAACTGAAACAGGAAATGGGCAGAAGCATCCTCCTGATATCTAACAACTGAAAATAACAAAAAACTGCGTTGGCCCATGCGGCTGCCAAGCTCGGCAACTATTGCAAAATCTATAACTAAAGAAATCAAACAGAGAGAGAGGAGTTCGAGCTGTGGACTTTTATAAGACTGTATCCGCTTCTTACACTATTAAGTATAATAGTCTGGAAATATACATTTTCACTTATTTGCATGTATATCTACCGATTCATTAGATATGACATAACAAGAACATACGCAGGTGAACGACACATCTTCCGTTCTATTTGAAAAGGTCGCACGATCCAATGTACCCTTGGCCAGAGAGAGCCAAAGTACCTATGCCAATGTTTTCTCACATCAAAAGTGTACACCGTCATTCAATTATAAAAACTAATGCAACAAAATATTTTTTTTTAAATCACGTTTTCATCAGCACTAAAAGTGAAATATTATTTTATTAATGAAATCATCACTTACCTAAACACTCAATTCAATATAACGACGCTGTTATCACAAAATAATTAGTTATCAAGAATATTAAAACAAAAAATTAAAACACTAAAGCACAGTAACTCTTAATGGAGATGCACAAAATCATTCACAACACATTTTAAGATTAATCACTGTCAATAATCTCAGATGATATCATCCGGAATGCCCAGTAAATGGTTCTAATTTCCTGGCGTTCATATTTGTAAACACTACCGAGTTTTGTTTATCGCGCGTGTACAATTTGTGCATTCGCCTCGAAACGGCAGAGGTACGCAGAGAACGACTGTCAATTACCAACTGCCGCACTATAACTACTATCGAGTACACTTCATTCATTTCATTGTAGACAGCGTGAAAGATTTTGTAAAATTAATACTATAAAAAAGTTATATTTTACTACAAAATTAAAATATAACGAAGATGCTCACGCAAAGCCAAACATATTTCACTGCAATTTCATAATATGGGATAGCTCAGTCGGGTAATTAAACCTTTAACAAATTAACAATAATATATTAGATCAAACAATCCTCATTTTTATACCATAACAAATAACAATCTCTTCAAAAAATAGGTAAAAATCATTAACTAGATTCTCCATTTCCAATCTATTTTATTTTATTACACATTTTTTTAAACGTTACCCTCCACACTAGTAGTTTCTCCTGTATAGCGGGGGCATTTTACATACATAAATTTCACAAGAACAGACATCCAGACCCGGAACAATTATTTGAAGACCATACAAATACTCGTTCCGTGCGGGATTCGAACCCGTGGCTCTTAGCGCTGCAACTCATTGCTAAGCCACTGCGCCACGGAGCCGTCACACATTAATAATTAGTACACATTAATATCATAAAACTATCCAAACATACATTCCGCAGAGCCATCGGGGCTCATCTCCGGCCATACGTACATTCACTCCCGACGGCTGGACGTTGGAAGCTGGAGGCGTGGAATCCATTCTATCCTGATCCATTATAGTTGCCTCGCTTGGCAGGCGGGTTGGCAACCGTTGGAAGACGCTGTGCTCATCTCCTGGTTCGATTCTTACTGTCGCCTCTTACGAGACCCAAAAGACATTATGGGGTAGAGGATATTCTTACACCGCCACTACAAATATAATGTTTAGTATAGTTGCCTTCCTGACTCAGGGTTGATAGAAAATTCCAATAACTAATTTTGGGACTTAATTCGAACCCGGGACCACAAGATCAGCAGACGCACTTATGACTAGTAGACCAAAAAGGCAGTCTAAAATAACATCATCATAGATTAGCATTACCACCATTGCATTCAATCCCCCTGCCAAGCGAGACAAAAAAGGCATATCATCCCAAAGGGTTAAAAGTTGATAAATTAGGAGAAGAATATTTTCGTAGTAATATTTTAAAAATCCTTATTGTAAACTAGCACCAAGGCTTGTAACTTTTTTTTCTTTTTATTCAATCGTTAGGTACAACATATCAAAGGTCCACTGCTGAATATAGGCCTCCCCCATATATTGCTTCATAGGTGTTCCCTTTATTCCTTTTATTTACCACAGTTGCCACGCTTGACATGTGGCATGGCAACGGAGTTTTTTAAAATAATTTTAAGTCATCAGCGTATCAAGAAAATACTGCTGCCCATCTCATGTTACATTACCCTCTGTCGCATCTTACGACAACCACTGGATGAAATGGGATAGTGATTTCTTTTACGCTATTGCTATTATAGTCCACTACCCCATATCCTTAAAGTATTTTCTTTAAAGTTATGAAATACAAGTATAATATAGCTAAATATACCTACTAAAAGATTTAAGAGTAGTTAGTAATGTAACTGTAATAACTCTTTAATTGTCAGATTAGTCGAAGCCTCTTTAAGTATATATTCCTAATTAAAAAAAAACTTCGTAACGACGACAAGACGAACAATGAAAATTATAGTTGAATGATTAAACTTTATTACCGATTATTGACTCGGCAGGGGAACAACACCGTAATGGATTGTCTTAACAAAGCATTTTGTTGTGTCATTACTCATTACAAAAGAATTAGAACAGACGTTTGATAGTTACTTCCATTTTATTTTCCTTAATGCCATATACAAAGAGAATATTTCACTACTCGAAAGTCAGATGCCTGCTTATGTTAATTTAAGGTTAAGAAGTATTAATAAGTTCTAGTTTATATAAATCCGTGGTGATATCGCACCCCCAGTAATATATGGGCCTAAAACTAAAAAGTAATTATTTGGGTATACGTGTTTAAAGATTCTGGATTCTTACGTTCCGGTTTATTTTGTGAATGAAATTTTATTACTTAAGTTATGTATAAAATTTTGCGGACTTTTCTTTAAGAAGTATACTATAAGTAGCCAAGAAAAACAGAAAGATATTATGAAATTCCATAAAATATAAGCATTTAAAAAATCACTTTCAAGTTAGGCCCATATATCACAAAAAAATATAATAGTAGTGTGGACCTATTTAGGTTTTATCCAGTATATTATTGACATGTACGTCACTGTTTAGTTTACAATCGTAGTTGGTACTTATATAACAAAATCAAACCACAGGTCTGAACTTATTGTTTCCATTTTATAAATAAAACATCAGATATGAATAAAAATAATACTTTAATAATCAGCCCAAAATAACAAATAATCTCCAAGTTGTTTATTTTTATCTAAAATTAAACGTATGAGCTATTGTAATATTACAATTAAGTCAACATAATACTATTAATAACATGACAACTATAAACTCTTACTAGTAGATACTTTCCAACTATAAAGCTAACTTCCACATGACTATTTATTCTACATCACAATAAAAAACTATCCACACTTACTTAGCAAAAATAAACAAAAGCTTCAAAAACTTTACATAAAAAAACTATCAAATATAAGATATTTTTCTTAAAAATTATAATAAAACAATTAAGTCAACATGATAAGTATGAAAACCTTATTTTAAGGATAAAAACCCTTATAAGTGTTTCCAGCAGTGTTACAGTTTTTATATTAACCTCTCCACTTACTCCATTTTAATCTCAGATAATTATTCGTAACAAAAAATGTACAGTCTGAAAATAAACAAAACGTAATAAGTAGTACTTTACCTAGTAATCAGTCTTGTCTAAACTAAAATATCTCTAATATGTTTAACAATATCTTAAGACAACATGTCATTGTAATAAGAAGCATAGTATGGATTTATCAATTGTTGATCAATGAGATCCTTGAGATCATTCTTTTTAGCAGAAATAAGTTGAAATGGCTCTAAGTATGCCTTTTGCATAGTTATTTCCTCAATATTTGGCATTCTTTTCCTCTTGTTACGAACATTTACTTTTTTGAAATCATCTTTGTATGAACTTTTGTAATAAAAAGAAAAGGGGTCGTCTTTGGTAAATTACAGTACTTTGATACTATTCCATACTACATTATTTTTCTGTTCGTCAGTGTTAAAATTATAGCCCCATTTTTCCTTGCAGTTGCTGAAGATCATAAAAAATTATGTGTTAAACTATGAACTTTAAATGGGGTGCCAGTCTTTGCTCTCTATTTATAGCTGAAATGTACTGTACTGGCGAGTATATTGGTCCTGTTTTCAGATCTCTAGTGATTTGTTTTGGATTAAGCTGTACGTTATCAGCCTCATTTTGTGTGTGGCCCTTGATAAGATATTTGTGAGTTATCTTATTCAATTTTTTATATTGGCCACAGCAAATAAATATAAAGAGGTGAGGTACTTATTTTATTTTTTTGCCCACAGCAATTATCGGATATAAACGTTACGTTAATTTCTTTCTCACCTTCTTCACACACCATTTTTAAGTAATGATAAACACAGCTACCTATCTCCGTAGCTCCTCTTTTATCTTGTATCTCTTCCCAAAAATAACAATGGATAGTACCATAGCTTTTAGAGATAATTTCCATTGTTGACTCATTTTCCTCGTGAATTTTATTTAATTCGGTCATACTAAAATTATAACTGTTGAGTTTAGATTTATAATAGAATGCCGAAGTTTTACCATTCGGACTGCATAATGGCTTGAACATCGTAGCATACACAAATATTGCATTCATCAATGTTCTTTCTGTCGTTCTTTTTTTTTCTTTCTGCTTAATTCCTTTTCTTCTAAATGGGTATCATATTTATTTTTAGTATCTGCTTTTGTGAATCAGTAGAATTGTGGTACTTTAGACAAAGATCACGTTGGTCTTTTTTGGGCTGATAAAAGCCAAGATTAAATTTGGTGTTAAATATTTCATTAAACGTGTGATAGGAGTCCAGCAGGGCGCGATCTTCCTTTGTAAAACTTCAAAATCTCTAAAGAGCTCTGCAATGCTTTTACTACTGCTGATGTAATCTCTGGAGGTAGATGCTCTTGGTAGTGTGACTCAATGCGAGGTATAGAGTTGATAAAGTTGATGATGTCATTGATAAGGTCAGCACTTGCAGTTTTATGATGATTGTGTTTACTGCGTGTTGGTCATTCTTATGAAACCTCCAGTGTTTTGTTCTCCGCCTGTACGGTTCGAATCATCTTATGTGAAATATCAAGAGTATTAATAAAAATACTATACACCTTACTTTTCATCATTTACAGTAAAATAAAATGCATGGTTTGGATTACGCGGGTTCTGGGCATTGTATACTTGTACTTGGTGTAATTTTTGTGCTTATTAGACAAAATATACATTCTTTGCAACTGTCTATCACCTAATGCCCAGAATGCGTTAAAGATCTGCAACCTCTTAGAATTATCGATGCGACTACTGCATTTTAATCTACAGTTTTGCGGTTTAATATTACGTGCAGGGACCAATTTCTTCGAATGTACAGCCATAACTTGACCCAAGTTTCGTTTAATTTTTGCGTGTTTTGCATCCATTTATTTGGATCTGCTTTACGTTCCTTGGTTTCGTTGGAACATAATCGTCATACAATTGCCAGCTGCTGGGCCTCGGTGAACGTTGACGATGGTTTTCCTCTTGAATGTAAGAGGGTCATCACTGAGATCTACGTCACTTTCCTCCGAATGAAGTGAAATTATGTATTTACAAACCGCTGTTGGGGTCGAACCAATGGCATCGTTGCAAATTGGTGTCAATATGGATGGTGAAGTAAAATTGTCTCTAGAAGTTCGTGGCGAGGGTCACGTCTTTATTCCTAGAAGTACCTGGCTGTGGATCGGCGTTTTATGTCTAGAACTATCTTGCAGTGGATCGTGTTTTCATCTAAAGGTCGTCGCGCTGTGTTATAAGCATTAGAAGAACTAGTACTAGATGAAGTAATACTTGAGTTACTGCTGCTAGATCAGAATTGCCAGAGCTACTAGAGCTGGATGAGCTTGAGCTAGATGAAGACGGCGCCTGATAGGTTTCTGAGGAGAGGTCATGACATTTATATTTCCTATTAATTCATCACCTCTCTCACAACTATCATAATCAATTGGTTGCTGGGTAACACAACTTGATATTTTTTTGACCAATAAGTTCTAATGGTGTGTTCTCTTTTCTTCGTTACAGATAATCTGAAAAAATGACATAAATAAAATCAAGACAGTAAATTACAGTTAATAAAATAAATGACATTCATTATATTACAAAACTTAATTAAAAAAGACATAAGTCAAATTACATTTTCAGTTTCCAACGAAAGATCTTTCTCTCTTTCGCAATCTTGAATTGGTGATTTTAGTAAGTTCATTATTCTTTGTGATCGGGATTCCATTTTTCTGAAAACACATTAAATCAAACAATACTTATACCAAAAATAAAAAATACCATCTATCTAAATAAATCTGATTTATATTTCTGTAAGTTTACCATAACTTCATTATTTTACTTTTCATTTAAAAGGCTTAAATTAAAAAACAAATTGAATGTTTCATGTAAGTAATGGCCTATTACAAAATACGTCGTCGTACATAAAAAAAATTACGTACTATAATGAGCCATTATGATATAATTCCCTTTGACATCTTTAGTTTTTGATAATATAGCGATCTATTATGAGTTAGGCCCAAAAAAAAATCATTATATTGTATAATATAACGGCACAACTACAAATTATTCTAAATAATACAAAATATTCAAAATAAAACTCACCTGTTTTTTTGTGATATAAGGGCACAAACACAATTGCACAACGTTTGAATGGTCCTTCTTGAATAAGTATGGGCGTTACTGATTGTGACCGTGTGGCGAACAAGATTAGAGACGAGCGGGAAGGGTGTGAGAGGGACATAAATACATTTACCGAGTCATTATTGCCTTTTTTCTCTCTCCGTCAGCGGCAACCGGTAGATAATTTGGTTTTATGTCCTAAGCATTTAAAATAACATTTCACGAAAAACTTGACTTGAGCCTTTATATTACTAAGGGTGCGATATCTTACATAAATAAAGTAAAATTTCATATTAGTCCCACTGCCAGGCACAGGCCTCTCATTTCTGAAAATATTATAGAGTATGAAATATATACCTATATACAAATTTCCCGCACTTCTTAGTGTATTGTGTGCAGTTAAAATTATAGCGAGTACTTAGTCCCCGGACTATAACTAAACCACCGCTCTTATATGAATTTAAACTAAAATAAAATAATAAGCCAAAGATAGTTTTAAATACTAGCATGTATTTCCCCGTTAACACAGTACAGGAGTTAGTCATAAAAAAAAAGTTACGTCAGAGATAACGGATCGCCGGGGCAGACCCACAAAGGGGTTTGCCCATATTCTTAATTACTCGTTCCCGCTTACGAGCAGCGAATTAAATCTATTATTTTATTATACTATTATTTATTCTGTTAGCGTGGTTCTTCCCCGGTCGAGTCGACCCATTCGTGCTACAACAATAATATGCATGCAACATAGTTCTACCACGTAAGTATTAAGACAGGTAATTTCTTTCTTTAAACTAGTTATTCATTTGTTTCTTTGGATTTTGTTTGTCTGCAGTATATATTAGACGTCTGCAATATATATTTCAGCAATATCAATGATATATACGGAAATAGTACTACCATCGAACGTTACTGTGTGTTATTGGTTCAATTGCTTTATTTCAAGAAATTTTTAACTTACACGTGAACCTCATGGCCGGTCGGAGAAGAAGGTTGATAACGTCGAATTTGGAGACGATATATATTAAGATCATTTGCAGTAAATCGATAAAATAAGGAAGCTTAGCAAATGTGTACCTCACAAACTTATTTACACTCAGTTGACAAAAGAGACGTTGGCAAAATTTGCAGTAGAGACCGTGCATCATCCACCATATTCTACAGCCATTGTCGCAACTTACACTATTATCGAAGTTTAGATAACTTTTTGCTAGGCAAAAATGTCAATCCCGAAGGAACCATAATAAACGCCTTTAAAGAGTTCATCGAGTGTCGTGCAGTAGACTTCTAATAGCAAGGGCATCAACAAATTAATGTGAAAATAATCAGCAAATAGATAGTTCGGGAAAATATTTTGATTAATTTAAGTTTGTTTTTGAATTTTATTGATTTTAATTTTCGCTAATTATAAATACCTACTATTTTACTTTCTCTTTGGTCTCCTAGTTTCCTTGCAGCTGCTTTGGCCTTGGACTCAATGAACCGCCCGAAGTTCAGGTTTGAGGATATCTCAACCCCCAACAACTGAAGGTGGTCGGTGTATGACAGTGATACATTTCGGAATGAAGGAGCCAAGGTGAGCTGGCTCCTTTTTGCAGTGAAGAGACACGCTTGTGTTTTGGAGGCGTTGAATTTCACAAGATTGTCATCGCCCCATTCGGAGCACAAGCCTTAAGAACTATAGCTGGTATACCATCTGGTCCACTAGCTTTATTCACGTCTAGACACCGCAAGGTTTTAAGAACCTCCTTATTTGTGACACGAACCTCCGACATATAGGTCCCGCAGTGAGGTAATTCAGGTGGAACGTTGTTGCCACAGTCCAGACATGAATTGCAGGCAAAGAGAGACGCGAACAAGTTTCGCTCTCTCTCCCACTCACGGGCCTTAGGGGCGAGCATAGTGATGCGCATTATTGTTGTCGATAAGCGTTATCGATAGTGTATTTACTTTTGTCATTATGTGGGTTAGTGATAAAAATGAAAAAAACAAGGATAAAACAACGTATTTATTAAAATAAGAATAATAATGATTTAATTTGCTTTTTTGATTGCCCAACAAGAAGACAACGTACGGTAGCTGAAGGCATTTGAAAAACTTCGCCGAACCATGCAGCTCCACATTTTATTATTACTATGGTAAGTGGCTAAACTTGTTTGTTCGAATTACTATTTTTCCATTTTACCAAAATATTTTCCTACATCTACCACCTCATTCACATTCATTTTTTTATATAAGTAATCTTACTATTCTATTATACACTACTATATTATACTATTCTATTATATCAATTATTCATTGCCTGTTTAAGACAATCTCAAAAGAACCCTAAAATGGCCTTAGACATCACCACATTACTTAAATTGATTCCCTCATTCGGCACATATAATAACGACCAAGTGTACAGATTCGTTAGGTCATGCAATTCAGCTTAGCTAGATACCTAATTAATAAATTATTAATTAGGTATCTATGTATTAAAAAAAAACTATAAGTACAAATGTTTGGAATGAAACAAGTTATATTAAAATAAATATAAATAGCGTAATATAAATATAAATATATTAGGTGGGGGTAATAATGGAAAACAAATGACTCATAACATAACAATGTCGCATCAACCTTTGTATACCGCACCGCCGCCGTGTACTGCCTTCGATGATTCATTTGTTGTTATCGATAATCGCGTTGCGCCCGCGCAACATGCTCACCGCCCTAGCCGGGCTGAGGCCGAGCTATGATTCATGACCCCAACTGCACGGACAAAATAATTTTACTATAACACAACTGAGCAAGTTTCAAAATGGATTCCTACTTGATAATTTTGGGAATCGAGACGAGCAACTTATTAACTTAAAAAAAAAAACAATATATTCACTCGTTATTTGTTTTCCGTGATGTGCATTTGCATTTATAAAGTTTTTTTACGGCTCGACGCTTGGCTTGGCTAGTATGGGAGCCATTAAGCCATTGGGATGGGAACGCGAATCTCACTTGTTTCACAGATGACAATTTAGATGTTATTAGACAAAAGTCAATTCCATGAAGGGAATAACTAGAACAGAGACAAAAATAATTAAACGCATGTTTTGATTACAGCTCGTTACAAAGTATTTAGGTGGATACCATTTTATTTTTATAAGTGCCACTTTGCGAGTAGTCATCGAACCGAAAAGACAAAGTTCGAATCACCATCTATGGAAAACTAATTGAATTCTCCTCGTCAATTATGGAAAACGATCGTTCCATAAATAGCGAAAAGTGGATTGCGGAAGCCCGTCCGGCTACGCTGAATGTATGTGGAGCAATGAATGATAAGATGGATGAAGTATGCGATATGATGTATGATAGAGGAATAGATGTGTTATGTGTAAGTGAGACGAAACGGAAGGGAAAGTATGCCACTACACATGGCATGTATACCGCGTACTGGTCTGGTGTAGCCGAGACCGAGCGGGCATGCCAGGATGTCGGTATCATCCTTTCAGAAAGAATGGGTCATTGTGTGAAAGAGTATGAATGTGTAAGCCCGAGACTGCTATGGATACGAATGAAAGTGGGCTTAAAAAAGTTGTTTGTTCTAGGGGTCTACGCCCCAGACATGTCTAAGCCTACTTATATCCGAGAGCAGTTTTGGGAGATGGTAAGGATGGTGCTAATGAAATGCAAGGGTAATGAAAATATTGTCATATTAGGAGATTTTAATGGAAGGGTTGGCGTGAAGAGGCTTGGTTATGAAAGGATATTGGGAACGTTTGGCGATGAAAGTATAAATGAGAATGGTGAAAGCCTCCTCGCCGTATGTGTGGAAAAGAATATTTTTGTGACGAACACTTTCTTTCGTCATAAGAAGATTCACATGTATACATGGGAAAGAGGTGGTGATAGAAGCATGATAGATTTCATAATTGTGGATGAAAGAATGAGGAGCGCAGTGGTAGATACAAGGGTTTACCGGGGGTCCAACCTAGGGACGGATCATTACTTGGTCTTATGCCGAATTAATGGTCTATTCAGACGTTGGCGGCATCGGACATCTGTGTCTACCACTGCGTTACAGCGTATAAGAACAGAGAGGTTACAAGATGAAGGTGTAAAAAAGAAGTTCAAATGTAGACTAAGAGAATATATAAGTGGTATGGATGAATTGTGTATGAATGATTTAGACTTGAAGACTGTGTGGTATAATGTCAAGAAAGGTTTGGTGGATGCAGCTACCGAAGTATGTGGTGTAAGTAAGAGAACGAATAAAAGGAAAAATAACACTTTATGGTGGGATGATGAGGTACGGATGGAAGTAGAATCAAAGAAGAGAGCATGACTAGATTTACTAGCAACCAAGACTAGTTATTCTAGCGGCATAAATGATGATATTGAAAGAAAAAAGGCAGTCTTTAGACATCTAAATAAGAGAGTAAAAGAAGTAGTTGAAAGGAAAAAGCAAGAAAGAACGGATAAGAATGATAGAAGAATATCGGATAACTTCCAGGCAAATATTAAAATGTTCTGGAAACTCGTAAGAACTGCCAGGGGACATTCAAAACAGCCTAAAATGAATGCGAGACCAGAATGGCTGTATTCTGAATGACGAAGTGTCGAGTTTAAGGAGATGGAAGGAATACTTTGAAAGCATGTTTATAAGTGATGAGACGTTGGAATAAAATGAAATAGAAATTCCGAAAGAAGAGGAAAGAGATGGAGAGATAGGTATAGATGAAACAATGACAGCAATGAAAAGTATGAAAGCAGGTAAGGCAGCCGGATATGATAGAGTATCACTCGAAAATGCTAAGGGCTGTAGAGGGAGTGGTGGCAGACCTGCTGTACACCTTGTTTAATTTGTGTTGGGAACTTAAGCGGGTACCTGGAGACTGGTGCAAAGCCGTAATAGTCCCACTATATAAGGGAAAAGGATCGCAACAGGACTGTAAAAACTACCGAGGTATCAGCCTTCTTAGCATTGTGGGAAAACTGTATGCTAAGGTACTAATTGAAAGAGTTATGAAAGATACTGATGGAAAAATTTGGTATGTGCAAGCGGGATTTAGAAAGGGAATGGGATGTACGGATCAGGTCTTTTCCAAGCGCATGACTGCGGAGAAGTTTTTGGCCAAAAACCAAAAGGTTTTTTTTTGTGCGTTCGTGGACTTGGAAAAGGCTCATGACGGAGTGGACAGGGATGTGTTAGGGCAAACACTGAACTCATTTGGGTTGAGCGCTGGGTTGATACAGGCATTGAAGTCTCCCCCCCCCCCCCGAACGGATTCCCGCCTTGTCGCGGGGGGTTTAGTAGCCGTGGCTTGGTCACCCGCGGTGAACAAAGAGGAACTCCTTGGCTGGCCCGTGGTGTAGGGCCGGCCCGAGGTGGCCACTCCGAGTGGGTTTGGCGAGCCCACTTCGGATGTGTGTCAGTGGGCTGTGGCGAGAGGGGTATCCTCTTTCCCTACCGCTGCAGCCGAGCTAGAGTCGCGGGGGAAGAAGAGTGTTGGTATGGCGATGCGCCACTCGCCTTATCCTCAGCGACTCTGACGGGGCCGCACTGTTGATGCGGTGGTGGTAGGGCCGCGGGGATGAAGGAGTATCGGTATTGCGAGGCGCCGTTCTCCCTACCCTCCGCGACCGAAACTTGGTTGGCGGCGGAGCCAAAGACCAGATCCGCCGCTGGGGTCGGGAAAGCGGGTGCTACCGAGCGCTCGATTTTCCTGGCCCCATGGCCTCCGCGTATCGGACTCGGGGGGGCCCGTTACGCAGGTGGATTTGGAGGCCGTGGAGGAAGGCGTGTCTTGTGTTCCTGATGCGCCTTGCCTGAGAAGGAGAATGGGGAGGAGAAGTCCTCCCCCGAGAAGGGGCTGCCATAGAGCGGCCGGCGCTGGTGGGACCGCGGAGGTGTGCGGAAGCGTTCCCGTGACCCTGCCAATATGCGGCGAAGGTGGAACACCATGGGGTTTTAGTCGGTGCGAGTCCGACATAACCCGTCATTGCCCCCGCGAAGCGGGTCTATAGGGACTCCAGTGCTTGTGTCAGGATCAACGGGGCCTACTCGGACTGGTTTGGCATCCATAAAGGTGTCAGACAGGGCTGTGTGGCTTTCCCGTGGCTGTTCAACCTATTTGTGGACAGTTGTTTCGAAAATTTGAAAGTTGAAGAATGCGGGTTAAGAATGGGTGAGTTAACCGTCAAATGCCTTTTGTACGCCGATGATCAAGTCATACTCGCGTCGTCGGCGGCCGAGTTGCAAATGATGGTTACATTAATGAACAGTTCATTAAAAGAAAGGGGAATGAAAGTGAACGCAAGTAAGACGAAAGTTATAGTTTTTGAAAGAGAAGAAAGTAAAATGATATGTGAAATATGAATAGAAGGAGAATTGGTCGAGCAAGTAGATGAGTTTGTGTATTTGGGATGTGTATTTAACAGGGATGGTAGATATGATAAGGATTTAGAACGACGAGTGAACGCAGGAAATAAAGTAAATAGGGCTCTACACTCTGTTGTGGAAAGTCAGAATGTGTCCAAAAAGGCACGTATGGCAATTCACAATGCTGTGTTAGTCCCTACTTTAATGTATGGTAGTGAAAGTTGGGTGTGGCAGAAGAAGCACGAGAGTAGAATAAATGCTGTAGAAATGCGGTCTTTTAGGAGTATGTTAGGGCTGAATCTGAATGACAGAGTGAGAAATTGTGTGATAAGAGAAGAGTGTGGTTTGCAAGATGATGTTGTGACCAGGATTAAGAAAGGAATGCTTCGGTGGTTTGGGCATGTGGAAAGAATGAATGAGGAAAGAGTGACAAAGCAAATTTATGTGGCAGAGGTGAACGGCAGAGTCGGGAAGGGACGCCCTCGACGAAAATGTATCGACCAAATTGGCGATATATTGAAAATGGGCCAAATTAAGAGTACCCTTAACCGACGAGCGTGTAAGACGAGTAGGTATATGGATGTGGATGAGGCGAGAGAGGTATGTCAGGATCGTGCCAAATAGAAGTCTATAGTCTCTGCCTACCTCTCTGGGTGACAGGCGTGAGTGTTTTATGTATATTACAAACTAAAGAATCGATATCGATATCTCTTAAGAATCGAATATTGTAAGTACCGATTTCTCAGTTGGAATTCCTAGTCCAATAAATGTGACAGCCTGACAGCTGTCAAAAGCAAAAGGTTAGGTATTTCTTAGATTTCTGGGGACTGGACATTAGGCATGTCGATTCACTTAAAATAAAATCGATCTCCGATTCGATTCAAATCGAACATACTAGAATCGATTCTTGATTAAATCGGTCATTAAGAAATCGATTTTCGATTAATCGTGACATTTTCAAACGTGCCTAATAATACATATAAGAACAACAATACTTTAACGTGCAAACTGCAACGTACATTTCTCGATAAATCAAATTTAAATGAATGCTACATGAACATAATACCGTTTATTTCGTTACTAGAAACTTCAAGAGATAATATTTACTCACAGTATATTTTTGATAAATAAAGTAAATTCATATCACAGATTAGGTTAGACACCAGAATCCACGGGTAAGATTAGAAATGACAATGACAAGTGACAACTTTTTTTTATTAGTAAGTAACATAAATTATCGTGGTAGATCAACGCTTCAGCTATATTAGCTGTAGCTGTAGTGTGTATTGGTCGGCTCACCCGAGGCAGGACCACGCTCTTACAGAATACCAGCGTCAAACAGCAGCTTAAGGCTGCTGTGTGTTGTATGGTGAGTGTTGAGAACCGGAGAACCTTTTTACTGGAAACGAGGCATTCGATCTTAGTCCTCAGGGGTGACAACGCATCTGCATGTTGATTATTAATCGAGGATAAATGAAGATGTCTATGGGCCACAATACCCACTTACCATCAGGTGGACTGTGTGCTCGTTTGTCGTCACCCTTATTCTATAAAAAAACGTAAGTAACGACATCTTTGGATACGTTCATAAATATTACCGTACGACCGGTTGTTATTGCGTCCGACAACAGCAAAAAAAATTAAAAAGTGAAGATACCGCAGCCAGTTTAGAAATTTTATCACTAGTTTTTGAGGTTTTTGGATCGATTCATCGGATCGATATAGTGTTCCAAATCGATCTGAAAAATCGATTATTTTACTCTACATAATCGATCTTTCGATTAATCGATTTCAGATCGACATGCCTACTGGACATTGGTAAACGTAGTGATTATATTCTCTTTGGACATTGGCAGAATTATTGTGACATAATCACAATAACAAGTTACCAGGGGCCATATTGATAAAATTAATAATAATAGATTTGGTGGCGAATAAAGTCAATGGATTTTGAAAATTGGCGACGATCATAAATGAACATAAAGTACTTCATTTTTGAATAGAGTAGGTTTACAAATTTCAATAGCAATGACTTCAGCTTCAGTTGTGACCAATCGCCCTCGTGACTGTTTGGGCTGTAGGATTGTTGGTGCAGCCGGTCTGATAGGGATTGGTGCTTATCTTGCAAATGTTGCATGGAAATACAAAACCATTGCCGGCAGAGTTACATTTTCAACAATTTCTCTAGGTAATAAATCAAATCACTGTTTCCTTTATGTTGATTTAAAACTAACACTATTCTGTGTACAAAAACTTAGTTTTATATTATGTGCTTAGTGTCTCAACCATAACGGTATGACAAAATTGATGTGCTATTTTATGTCAATTAAACGCGATAAAATCCGAAAAATTCCCAATGTAATATTCATTTTGATTCAATAAATTTTTTACATGGTTTGAATTGAAAACCTGCGTACTTGTATATATAGAGGTCAGTGCTTTCTGCTATATTAATATACATTATGAGCTTAAAATCATACTACCGCATATGAAAGTCATATCAATGTATACAGATAATGTTGGTAAGTTTAAAATATAATTTAAATATTACGTATATTTTATACGTGGTAGAGCCATGCTGCAGCTATATTAATTGTATAGTTGTAGCAGGAATAGGTCGACTCGACCGGGGAAGGACCACGCTCTCACAGAATACTAGCCTAAAATAGCAGCTTCATGCTGTTGTGTTTCTTATTGTGAGTATAGAGAACCGGGGACCCTTTTTACTGGGAAAGAGGCATTCCATCTTAGTCCTCACGGCTGACAATGCATCTGCATTTTGATTTGCAAACGAGGATAGATGTAGATGTCTATGGGCCACAGCAACCACTTACCATCAGGTGGACTGTGTGCTCGCTTGTCACCCTTTTCCTAAAATAAAAATACTACAAATTAAAACTAGCTATGGGTGGTGAGATACAGATAGCTGCATCAGTTGAGTATATCTACTATTGCAGAATAGTTTTTGTTAGTTAGTTAGTTTAAGTCTGTATTAAGCAACTTTCAGTAGTGAATAAACATCTTAATAGAATCAGGTGTTACTTTGCGGAAATACATTATATTAAAGATCTCAAAATTTAATTTGCTGAGATCCGCATAATAAAATAAAATGATATGTCTTACCTAGTTTGAAGAGAACCTCCCAACACCACTACACTAGGAAAAACACACCACCGTCTATAATATGACTCGTGTTTCGCCTCTACATGAGGCATCCTCGGGAGAAGTAGACTGTGTGGTGGCTTACCGCTAAGCACGCAATTAACAAGTGGTAAATATAAAATTTTGTACAAACAACTTCAATATGAATATAATTTATTGTTGATTTTTTTAAAACACTGCTGCTGGGAAGTATACCCTTTGAAACAAAAAAAAAAGATTTTTCCAAATCGGTTCAGGCGTCTTTGAGTAATCGGTGAACATACATAAAAAAAAAGATTCCCATCAATTGAGAAGTTTTTTGAAGTTGTTTGACAAAAATAGAAAAAAACAATCCTTCCACGGTATAACGACACTACCTTGTTTATAATTTTTGTTATATTTTAATAGTCTGTGTACCTGTTATTAGTGTTTGCTGTTTGCTAAGGATATGATATTGTCACATCTTGTTTTATTTCATAAAAGTGAGTGAGAGTGCCCAAGCATTTGAGCACACAACCGTGGCAGTTATATAATGATAGGGTGGAGTTAATAAATGTTGTTTGTATTTGGAAATCTTAATGAAATCTATGTGAAAAAAATCCATTATCATTGTTTCAATTCCAACCTATCAGAATCCACTGCTGAACATAGGCCTTCCCTTTAGACCGCCTTGTAGGGAGGACATTTGCCATAGTTGCCACTGGGCAGGCGGCTGGCAACTGCAGTTTTTTATTATTTTGAGCTTTTATCAGGAAGATGCTGCTGCACATCTTGTGCTTTCTTTCCCTCTGTCGTCTCTTATAACATCCACAGGGTAGTGTATAATGTATATTCTCACACAGTCAATCATAATTATTGTACTCTAAATTGGAATAATGGGTTATTATTCTGATTTGTGAAATATCCATACTACAGATGCTATTCATCGTCGTAATCATCATCATCAACAGCCCGTAAAGGTCCACTGATGGACATGGGCCTCTCCTGTTTAAAGGAGTGTGTCCTGTGTCTTAAACATCACCACACTTGGCAGGTGGCTTGGTGATAGGAGTATCTGATGTCTTGGATGTGTGGTGCCTCCTCCCTTCACTATTCTGGGTATTTAACATTTGGTGTAAACTAGATGGTTATTACATCTATCAAATACCATGACATCTTTTGGCATTTTTCATAATCGCCTTTTATGACACCCATTGTAAGAAACGGGATAATGGATTTTCTTACACTGTCACTACACAACAGATGCTTTAAAAAAAACTTAATACATTAATTACAGCCTGCTAATCATTACATCTTAGTTCTAAGTGGTGACAATGCAACTGTAGCCTAAAAATATTCTTTGCATGAAGTTGGATGCAGGTGTCAATAAACTGCAGTAGCATCAGGTGTACTGTAGGTTTGTTTGTCTCTTGTGTAAATACTTATTATAAAGAGGTAATAGGTTCTTACAGAGAAGAATTATTTAACCATTTCACTGTCCCATGAGTCATATATGAACATTTCAATTGTTTAACTATTGTGTCTATTTCTCGGACAGGGAAGTTGTTAATGTATGTCACATACAGACAATATTTATAACATACATCACACAGATCTTAAAATGTGTTTTAATAATGTGTTGAAACAGAAAACAAAATATGTTTTAATGCATAAATAATATTATTTCTATTTTGTACTTTATCTTTGGAAGATTATATTTAAAAAAAAATACTTTGCAAAATCATAATAATATCTGTCATTTTTTTTTCCTTTCACTTACAGCTTTTGTGACACTTGGAGTGCAAAGATACAAGCAAGAGTTTCCATTTGAAAAGAAAACAGAAAATACATAAAAGTTATTGCCAGTTCCAAAGTAGCCAAATTACTAAATATGAGTTTACTTATATGAGGCGTTCACCTTAATGCAAGTGTTAGTTTTTATGTGATTTATATAAAATATTATGAATATTATGATGTATAGTATATTTATATCTATGTAGAACTAAGCTTTTAACTCTGTAAATATGCGAAAAATTAAACTATTGGAATATGATTTTTAATGTTATCATTTTTTTTATTGTCTACTCAAATGTATGATTTTTTTTAATAGAATAAGGGTGACAAGCTAGCACACAGCCCACCTGATGGTAAGTAGATTCTGTGGCCCATAGACATCTTCATCTATCCTCAATTAAGTATCAAAATGTAGATGCGTTGTCACTCCTGAGGACTAAAATGGAATGCCTCGTTTTTAGTAAAAAGGGTCTCCGGTTCTCTACACTCACCATACGAAACATAGCAGCGTTATGCTGCTATTTTACGCTGGTATTCTGAGAGCGTGGTACTTGGTCGAACCGACCCATTCGTGCTACAAACATAATATAGCTGCAACATGGCTCTACCACATATAAAATATATAGTAATAAAACATAAAATATAATACTTACTATAAAACTAATGCCGCCATCTATTTGGATTGACGTAGAATTACAAAGTTCTTACGACATCTCTCTTTGAAGTTATTATCAAATAAATTAAATAGATGTCTCTGATATTGATAATGATGATATTAGTCGGATGATGATGTTGTTGGCCATATAGTGCTGATTGCGTGAAAAAATCCATCATTCCATTTCGTAATCCTTTGGCTGTATAAAAGCGAATATTGTGGGAAATGCCAGACCTTATGGCCTCATAGATGGCGGTATTATCATTTATTGTAACATACCAGAAATATCCAGAACGTCGACGAGGAGCGAGGTTAAAGGTGAGAGACATGGCCCATGCTCAGCAATGGACTTTTACGTGCTGATGATACCTAAGGTTTGTGATTCGCACGTTCGTACGTTAGTGATCTTTTTCTGTCACGAGCAGAAACGATTAAAAGAATTCATTTGACGCCTTAAACCGATTCTATTTTTTTTAACCAAATGATTGATTTTATACATAAGTTGAATAATAAAAAAGGAAATGGTAGTATATACAGTTTAAGATCAATCAGTCTTTAGCCGCATCTCCGGTGTTAAAGAATCTATTCCCATTTCAGACCCTATGGATATCGTAAATCCGCTTTTGTTGCTCTGTGGCGATGCCTAGCATCTGGGACGCAAAAAATTTGTGTGCAATTATGCCATAATGTGGGGCCACCCATTGTGATGACATTACCATACGTTTCTAATTTTTCACTCTGCTTTCCTTTGCGGTTCTTAGGGGGATATCCGGACGGCGTTTTGCCCATCCAAACGTATTCCTCTGTTTTCTCGCTCGATAATGACAGTAGAACAATTTTTTTTTACGTGGTAGAGCCATGCTGCAGTTATATTAGTTGTATAGTTGTAGCACGAATGGGTCGGCTCGACCGGGGATGGACCACGCTCTCGCAGAATACCAGCGTAAAATAGCAGCTTAACACTGCTGTGTTTCGTATGGTGAGTGTAGAGAACCGGAGACCCTTTTTACTGGAAAAGAGGCATTCCATCTTAGTCCTCACGGGTGAAAACGCATTTGCATTTTATTCGTAATCAAGGATAGATGTAGATGTCTATGGGTCACAGCAACCACTTACCATCAGGTGGACTGTGTGCTCGTTTGTCACCCTATCATTTAAAAAAAATACATTTTCAAACGACTTCAAAAAAGAGGAGGTTCTCAATTCGTCGGAATCTCTTTTTTTATGTATGTTCACCGATTACTCAAAGACGCCTGAACTGATTTGGAAAATTTTTTTTTTTGTTTCAATGGGTATACTTCCCCAGGTGGTCCCATTTAAATTTTTATCGAAATCGTTATCATCAATACAGCCTATCAAAAGTCCACTGCTGAACATAGAGTTCCTCCCATAGATTGGTAGTCCACATAGACAGCCGGGTTGGCAACCGCAGTTTTTTACAGTTGTGACTTTTTTAAGCTGTGCTTCTGGCGCCTTTTACAACAACCACGGGATGATATGGGATAGTAGATCATAATCATCATCATCATCATCATTACAGCCCTTCACAAGTCCTCTGCTGAACATAAGCCTCCCCATAGATTACCTCATAGGTGAATTATTTGTCATAGTAGCCACATTTGGTGGGTTGGTTATGTTAGAATTGGCCCCCAAACTCTAGGAGCCCTTCGGCCTCCATAAAAGACGTTCGAAAAAAATAATAATATCCTAGTTGAATAAAGAATTTTCGACTTTTGACTTTTTGGCCGCTGACCAACAAACCTCGAATGGCTCGAACTGAAATCACAAAAATTAAAATAAAATTGTCTTCTTAGTTTATTGTTTACCTATAATAATAACTGTAATCTACTGTAGTAAGTATATTTGCTTTATGCAGGGCATACCCTGCAGTGGGCGATAAGGAGCTGATGATGAAGTAGTTTTGCACTTTCAAAGTATTTAGTTTGATTTAAATAGGTCCCCAATTTCATTCTTGCCCCGGGGCCCTTGGTTACATACATAGCTACGCCACTGTTTGTCATCTCATCTTTAACTCATAAATAATACAATTTATATGTAAACTAATATTATATTAAATGCTTTTCAAAATATTTTCCATTACATTTTAAATAACATAAAAAAAAAACTAAACACTCACGCCTGTCACCCAGAGGGGTAGGCAGAGACTACGGACTTCCATTTGGCACGATTCTGGCACACCTCTCTCGCCTCCTTTACATCCATATATCTACGCATACACGCTCGTCGGTTAAGGGTACCCCTAATCTGGCCTTTTTTCAATATAACATTTTTAATACTTACTTTTTTATTCGTTTAAATTATTTTTGAAAACATAAGGATGTTTTTGACGTGCTGATTGAAAAGCTACCACGGCTTCTTCTGGCTCCGTAAATGTCGAACCTGTTATCAAATCTCAGATTTTTGAGAATTAAAGAAAGGTGCTAAGTCTGGACTGTGTGCAGGATGGGTTACGAACTCCACCTTTTCAGAAGCCAAAAATAACTATCGATGCGGCTTCTTGGTCGTTTTCCCTGTTTCAAATATACTGAGCGAACAAATGGTGCTTTATCTACCACTCAGCCATCACAACCATGAAATACTTGTTACCACTTTCACTTTCCGGAAACGACCCCGCAACGTCAAGAGCTATCCTCTCCCATGGTGGACCAACATTGTACAATTTCAATGCACCCCTACTACGAGATTGAGGTCCCTTTACAGCCGCACAACTTGTACATTTGCGACACCACACAAGTCCTCGACATCGTCACGACAGTGGACCCAGTAAAACCGTTCTCGGATCTTCAGTAGAGTTCGTTTAACTCCTCCTGGCCTCCTGAACAACCATTATGGTACAGCTATAGAACATCCGGTACTTTAGCTTTAGGGACGACCATTTGCAAATGACAACTGTCCCCGACCATTTTCCCATTTATGGCACAGGACTCCATCCTGAATCAGCAAGCTGTCCCATTGGGCCCAATAGCTTTTCGTGGTCGAACCCATCGCTGAGACGTCGCTCCACTTGGGCTTAGGAGCACTGGTCTTCATCCATTCCAGAATCGGCTTGATGTCCGAATCTTCCTGCTGTCCATGTCGTAGGCTGTCCTTCCACTCATTGCTGAGCTAGTCTGTCCTGAGCATCTTCTCAGATACCACTTCCTTACCCTCTTGCCTAGTACAATGCTTGCAATCTTCAGGACTAGGTCTTCTTTTCAATGCATCTGCGTTGCCATGAGATTTCCTGTTGCGCTGGGCGGTGCTGTTAGCCGCACTACCCTCTCGAAATGGATCACCTTCCCTTTCTACAGTTCGCTTAGGGCAGCTGGATCGAAGATGACCCTTTCCCCACAGCCGTAGCACCTAGGGCTGTATCCCTTATTGCGGTCGCGGATTGTAGCTGCTGCAACCTCTCTGACGCGATGGGAACGATGATCCTGCCGCACGGCTTCCACCTCCAGTGCATGGACCAAGGCGTCCTTAAGCGTCTCGTGGTGCCCGAGCCTCACAGCAGCTCTGACTTCAAGGTCGCGGTTGCCGTCGATGAATGTCTGCACCAGGTTCCCTACAATAAGCGCAGGTACAGACTGGTATGCTTTTAGAACCAGCTTCTCCGCCTCAAGGGCCCACTGCTGCAGGTTTTCGTTGCTGCGTTGCACGCGATCTTTGAGCTGCACATGAAAGACGTGTTCCAAGTGAGCGTCGCCATATCTCGCCTCCAATGCCTCAAGGAGCTGCTCGTAAGTCTCTTCCTTACCGAGAGCTTCCAGAACAGTTAAGGCCTGGTCGCGCAGGTCTAGGGTGAGAGCAGTCATGACCTGACTTTTATTCCAACCGTTCGCCTTCATGACAGCCTCAAACTGGATTTTGTAGGCCGACCAGGAAGAAGTCCCGTCGAACGGCGGCACTTTGAATCCACGTGGCGAAGGTGTTGTAGCTACCACGGGAGCTGTAATTCCATCCCCAAGTTTGAGGTCGTCTAGCGTTTTCTTCATGTCAGCCATCACGTTGTCAACCCGATTGTTCAATTGATTGATTCGGGTTTCAGCTTCCGACAGGCGGTTGTCATGTTGAGCAACCCTATCCTTCACCTCCCTTATCTCTTTCCCGAAGGTAGCGTGAGGATCCTTCATGAGGAGCATCTGATCTTCCATACCGCGCTGCAGCTGCTCTTCCAACCGACGGGCCTGTTCCTCCTGTCGGCGGGCCTGCTCCTGCAACATCATCATCAGAGCACCTAAGTCAGGTGCTGCAGATGCAGGAGCTGCTGACAGGCCGACCTCCGTGGTCGGCAGCTGGTCCTCCGACGTCTGCGACGTTGCACCACCAAATCGTCTCTGGACCGTCTGCTGTTGGCGTTGACTTCGGGTACGGATACCCTCCGTGTCGTCCTTAGGTAAAATCGGCATGATTTGATCCCACTTCTAACACCAATTGTTACAAGCTTGGGGTTCGAGACAATTAAAACTGCCGATTGAATTACCAGAATTGACACTTTAATTACAGAACACTAATTACAACTTAAAACCACACTAATAATAAAACACAATTGTACTACTGATCACTTTAGTTCGCAGTTGTATCGCTTCGAAGTATTCGCTTGTATCGCCAATTCAATACTGACTCCGGTCGCGGTCTATACCGGCCTTATATAGGGCCTCAGATAGTTTCCAGAACCTTCTACTGTAGAAACATCTAGAATGTTCGAGTAAATACCGGTCCTGACTGACTAGGTCTCGATAGTTCTAGAAAGTTCTTCCATTTCTAGAAGGTTCTTGACTCTCCTAGTTCTGCTACTCGATACTAGAGGGCGCTAGTGGTAACTAGTGTCGCAACAATACTTTCATATGCATTTAGTAAAAAGCTTTTATTTTGACATTATAAACAGACACTTCTATTTTATTTATTTGTATAGATTATATAGATATTTCTATAGATTATTGTCCAGACTAGATAAGTGGTATAATGACTAGTGACTAGATGACTAAATGACTGAGAAATTTTACAAATATATGCATTGTTATTGTTTGCCAATGTATTACAACGACAGGTATTGTATCAGTACCTGGTTTTGACAAATAAGTTTACACACTTAACTTTACGTTGACATATATGTATAAACTGAATGAGGTCTATCCTAACTTGATATACTAATAATTTGTTAATTAAAGGGTAATAGGATGTTATGCATAAAAATATTCTATTATTTTTTTATTTTGTCGGTGCGAGGCGTGATATAGAGCAGTTCAAACGACATATACCTATGATCATAATTACCTGGAGACAAATCTTTTGGTTCCAGATGATTTCGTTTTAATAAAATAATTTTCTTAAAGACCTTAAATTTAACGACCAAATAAGTATAGTAATGTTATACCATCTGACAAAGTAACTGAATTTTTAGACCACCTTAATTCCATAAACTCTAAAATACGATTCACAATGGAGTTAGAGGCAAACAATTCTTTAGCTTTCCTAGATGTTTTAGTCATCCGAAATCCTGATAACACTATTGGTCACACTGTGTATAGGAAAAAGACCCATACCAACCGATATTTAAATGGTGAATCGCACCATCATCCATCACAGTTAGCTACCGTGGGAAAATCTTTGTTTCAGAGAGCACGAGGGATCTGTGACAGAAAACATCTGGCCGCCGAGCTTCAGCACGTCGTGCAAGTATTGCAAGATAACAAGCTTCGGGTCCTGCGCCTACGTCACAGTGACCGAGTGAAGCCGACCACAGTCGAGCGTGTGCCTGCTGTACTACCCTATGTCAGAGGAGTCACAGACAAGGTTGGCTACATTTTGAAGCGAGCTTCTATTAAAACATACTTCAAGCCGCCGAAGAAGATTAGTCAATTTTTACCATCCGTCAAGTTTAATATCCCTCTACAAGATGCAGGAGTGTACAAGCTTGATTGCGAATGTGGTCTCTCTTACATAGGACAAACAAAAAGATCCATTAAAACCCGCGTGAAAGAACATATAGCTGACGTGAAGCACCGACGCTCTGGGAAGTCTGCAGTCTGTGAACATGTTCAAGATCGTCCCCGCCATTACATCAGATTTGATAGACCACAAATCCTCGCAAAAGAACACCGATTCCTACCAAGGATTATACGCGAGACTATTGAAATTAAAAAACATCCTAATTTCAATAGAGAAGATGGATGGGTGCTGCCATCTGCTTGGGATCCTATAATTAACAAAATGAAATCCAAACCCAAGCATACCATTGCAAGGCTTCAAGATACTGTAAGCTCATTCTGCGTAGATCGAACCAAAAATTAATATTAAAAAATTGAAGGTAGCCGGGCTAACTGTGACATCGGGACGTCAAACATCTCAGTCCCCCGCTCTTAGTAGAGAGTAATTGTGTTCTGTGGTCCCCCGTGACCATGGGTTGCTGTAAAGCACCCGAAACGTCGGGAATTAAAATAGTAAATTAAACGCGATAAAATCCGTAAAAATTGTTTTATTCAATGTTATTATAGACATTATTATTATAATACTTAATGTCCATACACTTATATCTTGAGTTATCAAAATTTCACTTGTATCAACACTTTGACTGTTATATTTTGCACTGTTTAAAATGTTTTTGATGTAGGAGTGGGTAATATCGTAATTTCTGAATATCATATCGAAACTATATATTGATATTTGATATCGGATTTCGAAACACTATATTTTCTGAAACTATATATTGACGATATTATGCCGTATATGCAGTTATTTCGATACCGGTTTCACGACAATTTTTGACAAAGTGGATACTGACTCGATACTCGGCTACGTACTGTTATAGATTGTCAATGTTAAGTAAAATGCTTAATAATCATCTTAAAGTGATTAGGTAAGTGTCTCATCAAAACCGCGGTGTCAGCATTTAAGGGACGCTACTGCCCAGCGCTCCTCGGGAGCGCCAGTCCGATCTCAAACGCCGAATCGTTACCATCTCTTGCTCTTGTGTCCGCCAGTTCATAATTCTAGTTCACATTTCGTAATTAAACGTTTATTTGTGCAGCTCATTTAAAAGTCTTTTTTTTAAAAACCCTACCGAGGGAACCCGTATAACATTTGGTGGCAGCGGTGGGATACGAAAATCCCCTACCCAACTACGCTCCGAAGAACTTACTACGTCATAATAGCGTTCCTAAAGTGAAGTGCCAAAATTAAAGTACAACAAAAGTGCTAAAGTGCCAAAGTGCTAAAGTGCCAAAGTGCTAAAGTGTTTGTACAAAATCATTAATTATCATCTCTCCATCCTCCGTTGAAACGGAGGTCTCCAGCAGCCACTGTTCCACGGTCCGCAGTCCACAGTGATCTGTGGAAACGATGCTGATCATCATCATAGCAGCTACGTTCCTGTGAGTGATTAAAGACAACCTACTACTCCCTTGTGCGAATACCAAACTATCTCATTGCGCGTCCAACTTAGAGCTGATAAGACTCGCGCTCGACTTTGTTTTGACTACGCGCTGCGGTAACTCACCTACAAACGTCTATAGTGTATAAGTAAGCTAGCATAAAGAGGACCTGACTTTTTGTATATCACTCTTATTCTATTTTTTTTTTGTTTTTGTTGTTTTGTTTTCTGTGTTACTAAATCATGACTTCTAAATCTGAAGATGGCGCTAGCGGCTCTAAAGGCCCCAAATTAGAAATTGACGAAAAAATCGAACTCAGTATTCTTTTTAAGTTCATCAAACCCTTCGACGGATCGCGAGAAAAATTAAATCCGTTCATTACTAACTGTCAAAGCGCTTTCGAAATTGCTACAAAATCGCAAAAACCCATTCTGTTCAAATTTATACTAAGTCAATTAGTTGACAAAGCCGAGAGCACGTGTAGTATTAAAGACTTCGATTCTTTCGAACAGTTCATTGATTTCATTAAACAACAATTTGAAGACTGTAAACAGAGCCCGACCGAGACAGTTAATCAGTTTGCACTAAAAATTGAAACGTGCCTAGCAAAATTACTAACGGAAATAAATATTTCTATACCAACCAAAAGGAAAACAGAACTAGCAGGACGTGTCGCTGCCATACAGGATCTCTCTCTCCACACTTTTATAACAGGACTCAATCCTCGCATCTCACAAGTAGTCAGATGTCGTAACCCTGACTCACTGAACTCTGCTGTAAGTTTCGCGGTAGAAGAAGAAAAAATTATTTCCAGCATACAAAGAAGGTCAAACCCGAACGTGAACTTTTACAATGATAAAACAAAAAATACAAACTCTCGCCGCGAATCTCAACCAATTTCACGCAATTATCGTCCTGACTATTCCAAACCAATCAATACCAACGACATGATCTGTCGTTATTGTAAAAATATAGGACACAGTATTGAAAATTGTCGCAAAAGACAATATAACAATAGCAGAAATCAGCCCTCTGCTTCCAACTCTTACGGTCGCCAACCAAACCTTGCCCAAAATCCTAATTCAAACCCAACGCGCAAGGTCCTTAACGTAAACCTAGATAACGAAGAGGGCGTTGACGAAGTTGATCGCAACGATTTAAACGAGTAAAATTTCCCGATATGCGTCGCACGGGAAATTATTCCTACTATTTCAAAGACGATGCCTCTATCACTACTAAACCTACCAAATCCACTGCTTCCACTGAATCTCCTAAATCAATTACTAAATCCACTGTTTCCACTGAATCTCCTAAATCAATTACTAAATCCACTGTTTCCACTGAATCTCCTAAATCAATTACTAAATCCACTGTTTCCATTGAATCTTCTAAATCAATTAAAAAACCCACTGAATCCTCTGCATCACATACCAAATCTACTAAATCCACAGATCCAATTACTAAATCTACCAAATCCACTCTATCGCAAAAATCTTATACTAAATCTTCTAAATCCACTGCTTCCATCCCAGTTCCAAATCCAGACGATTCTTCTCCCAACTCCTTACAAAACCTGAAAAATAAAAATAATATGAAATTATATAAAATTAATAAGAATACTGAAAAAAAGTACTTACCTTATGTCATTATCCAAACTTCAGTAGCCGACAGACCTCTGTCCTTCCTAGTTGACACTGGTTCTTGCGTAAGCCTCCTAAAATTAGATTCCATGACCACTATCCCGGAATTAAGTGATGAAATAATACTCCTTAAAGGAATCGACCCTGGAAGTGAAACAACCTCAACATTAGGGAGTTTTAAACTACAAATATTTCAAAAATCTAACAAACCTTACAGTCACGAATTCCACGTTGTAAAAAATATTAACCTCAGTTATGACGGTATTATAGGTACCGATCTGTTAAAGAACCTAGGTTGTCAAATAGACCAAGGAGTGCTGCAAACAGACGAGAACTGTATTAAATTAAAATTCACTGAACCTTTATACAATATCCCGCCTCGTTCGGAAACCGTTATTGAGTGCACTGTAAATAATCCTAATATAAAAGAAGGTGTTATACTAGACCAACACATCTCTGCCTCGTTACTAATCGCAAATTGCATTGTTAAAGTAAAAGATAATAATCGTGTCAACATTACAGTTGTAAACATTTCCGAAAATCCCGTCGTCCTTCAATCTAACCTTAACCTAGCGATAGAACCTTTAAATAGTCAAAATTATCCTAATTACGATGAACCAAAGCCTCAACCTAACGCTACTACGCGAACTAAAAAGGTCCTCGAACAACTTAGAATATCTCACCTCAATGAAGAGAATCCAATGCCTTACTACAAATTTGTAAAGACTTCTCCGACATCTTCCACCTTCCAGACGAACAACTTACCTATACTAAAGCTACTGAACATAACATAAGAACGACCACAGACATTCCTATTCAAACCAAATCCTATAGATTCCCTGAATGCCACAAAAGGAAGTAGAAAATCAATTAAATAAGATGTTGGAACAAAAATAGTGATACCTTCAAATTCACCCTGGTCGTCACCCATTTGGGTCGTGCCTAAAAATTAGATGCTTCAGAAAACGAAAATGGAGAGTCGTTATAGATTACAGAAAACTCAACGACATTACCATCGGAGAAACTTATCCTATTCCACAAATTACAGAAATTCTAGATCAATTGGGAAAAGTCAATATTTCACAACTTTAGATTTGGCCTCAGGCTTCCATCAAATTCAGTATCTGAGCAAGACGCCCTAAAACTGCTTTCTCCGTACCTCAAGGGCATTTCCAATTCACAAGAATGCCGTTTGGGCTAAAAAATGCCCCGTCAACTTTTCAGAAACTCATGAATACATGCCTATGTGGACTACAAGGCTCACGCTGCTTCGTATACTTAGACGATATCGTCGTGTACTCACCTGACCTTCAAGTCACATCCAAAATCTATCCTGTGTGTTCAATAGACTCAGAGATTATAACCTTAAACTCCAACCAGATAAGTGTGAATTTCTGTGCAAAGAAGTCGCTTATCTTGGTCACGTCATTAACAAAGACGGTGTACAAGCAGATCCAAAAAAGATCGTAGCCATCACGGAATTTCCCGTACCAAAATGTCCCAAAGACATTAAATCTTTTCTCGGACTCACATCCTACTATAGACGCTTTATTCCAGACTTTTCCAAACTAGCGAAACCACTAACTTCTCTCCTGAAAAAGGATACACCTTTAATTGGAAAACGAACAGCAACTTGCTTTCGAAACGTTACAGAAAAACTAATAACGTCACCTGTCCTTGCTTACCCTGATTTTACAAACCCTTCATCCTCACTTGTGACGCCTCAAACTTCGCTGTTTCTGCTATTCTATCACAAGGTCCTATAGGAAAGGACCGCCCAATTGCATATGCGTCACGAACCCTTAATAAAGCTGAATGTAACTACAGTGTTACTGAGAAAGAATGCTTAGCTATCGTCTTTGGAACTAAAGCTTTTCGTCCCTACCTTTATGGAATCGATTCACAATAGTTACAGACCACAAGCCCTTACAATGGCTTTTCAACTGTAAAGACCCTGGATCCAGACTAATTCGCTGGCGACTCAAATTAGAAGAGTTCGACTATGAAATCATACATAAGAAAGGAAAAATAAATACGAATGCAGCTGCTCTGTCTCGATTTCCAGTTAATCCTATTCAAGATGAACCTCCTACAATTCCTGACTCTCCCCAACAAAACATCGACTCCGAACTTGAAAATCTCTTACAAGACCCTCTGTTAGACTTACCTTCTCCTATTCCATTCTCCTTTGAAAACGAAGACCTGCTCAACCAGGATCTTAACACTGATTCTAATACTATACCTACTAATCCACCGAATCCTGCACAACCGACATTATCTCCAGAACTGCTTGACCTAGAACCCAACTTACCTTATCTTGACCTCAGTCCTGACAGCGCAGACCTCAACCTTGACTTTGACTCACTCCAGATCCCTTCGCCAGAAACGCAACCAAATCTAAACAACGACAACTACTCGCAATTTCTGAAAACAAACCCGAATAAAGGAAGCAACAATACAATCCTAAAGGAACATAACGAAAACCTTTTGAAAACAAATTGCAAAATCATATTAATTCCTACATCTATAGACTTAGACGAATCCAATCCCTATATTTCTGATATAATCCCCTTCTCCGAAAACGTTGATGAAATTTATAGCTCTGAAAAAGAATTACACCGATTTCTAAAACTAATTACGAAAATAAGACGGTTTACCTCATCTTCACTAAAGTTCATCATTTTGATGAATCATCCTATCCTGCTATTTTCGATACTCTCAAACAAGTAAGAGACGAAATCTTGAAATCAGAACAAACAACCGAGATTGCCATTTCCGACTTCAGAAATCCGTTTGATCATCATTCATATACTAAAATTTACAATATTCTTACTCATATTTTAATAATACAAAATTCAAATTCATATTTACCTAAATAAAATAATATATCCTACCTTAAGTGAAAGACCTAAAATATTGCGTGAAAACCACGATATCCCTACATTTGGGATGTGTACGGATGTATAACAGAATTCGAGAACAATTTTATTGGAAAGGCATGAGAAGCGACATAGACGACTATGTCAAGAAATGTAAACTTTGTCAAGAAAATAAAGCACTAAGAAAATTAAACAAAGCCCCTATGGAAATCACAACTACATCCACATCACCATTTCAAAGGGTGGCACTAGGTATAGTAGGACCCTTACCTGAATCCGGCACCGCCAAACTCAAATATATTCTAACCTTACAAGATGACCTAACGAAATATTCAACTGCTTATCCTATACGCAGTACAACTGCTGAAGAATCTTGTGACTGTCTTATCCACTTTATTTCTCTCTTTGGAATTCCTAAGTCTATTCTTACCGATCAAGGTACCAACTTCACATCCGACTTATTCAAAACAACGTGTCAGTTTCTCAAGATTAAACAACTTTGGTCATCGCCTTATCATCCTCAGACACAAGGAGCCCTTGAACGAAGTCATTCAACTCTCAAGGAATATTTAAAATCATTTGTTAATCAAAACCAAGATAACTGGCCTACCTATGTATATACAGCTATGCTAACATATAACACAACAACGCATTCTACTACGAAATTCACTCCTTACGAACTAGTCTTCGGTCACAAACCTTTATTCCCAACTCTATATACGAAAACGAACCTAGCGCAACATACTCGGACTACATAAGAATGTTACAACATAAACTCAAATATACTAGAGAACAAGCTCTAGAAAACATACTAAAATCCAAAGAATCTTCTAAATCCTATTATGATTCTCACACCAGATCACCACCACGATACAAGGATGGTGATTACGTCTACCTTAAAAATCATCTGAGACTCAAAAAGGCCTTATCACCTGTTTGGAAAGGGCCATATAAAATTATAAAGGTAAATAATAATAATACAGCCACACTCTTAATTAATAGACGTCACGTGACGCACCACTTCGATGAAATGAAACCAGCGGAAGTCAGAGATCTTGTATCGCAGTAATATTAGTTATAGAAAGTATCAATCAGTAATATATTTATCTAACCTCGTTCATTCTATTTCAGCACATTGAACAATGCACACCAGGACTTTATCAAGTCACTACCTTCTAGTTCTGGCATCTACTTCGACCCTCTAGGTTCCTTAAGTTTAGTTGATAGTCACCTTAGTATAGTTATCCCATATGATGTTTCCTTTATTAACCCACATATTATAAATCTCCGTCAAATTCTTGATAAATCTAAACAAGTATGTGAAATGATAAAATTTTGATTATTTAGAATGTACAAATCTTTTGAACCATTAAATACGTTTCAATGATATAGCTCACGATAACGAAGCTATTTTTCACCTTACATCTCGCCAGTCGAGAAGATCTGCACTTCTAGGTTTCGTAGGCACTCTATCTAAAAACTATTTGGCACTATGGATGAAGACGATGCCATTCGATATGACAATGCCATTAATGAGGTAGAAACAGACCAAAAGAATCTAGCCCTTTTAATGAAGGAAAATATATTGGTCACCACCTCTTTACTTAAATCGGTTAATGAAACTCTATCCACAATCAAAGAAAATGAAAACACCTGAAAATGCAATTGATGCGATATCTCAAGATATTCTAAATCTGAAATACGTCTCAAGAGAATTAGGTATTAGGTCTCGCATGCTAGAATTAACATCTATGATAGAAAATAGCCTACTAGCCTTATCTTTCAAGGTTGAAGACATAATTAACTCTATCATGTTTAGTAAATCTAACATCCTATATCCCACTATCTTAACACCTAAAGAACTCTACACCGAACTGGTCGATAATTACAGATTCTTACCTGAATCCAAACAACTTCCGGTTCCTTTAAATCTTGATAACATTCATACTATTTTGAATATATCTGAAATATCTAGTTACTTCAATAAAGAAAAGTAGTGTTTATAGTAAAATTCCTCTAATTAATCCTTTACAATTCAATGTATATCATAACTTACCTTCTCTGGTTCCTCATGATAAAAATAATCCAAGGTCGTATTCGACCATCATCCCATCTTCTAAGTACATAGGTATAAGTAAAGATAAGTCAATGTATTGTAAGTTAGATAAGCTAGATTACTGTAGAATAATTAATAATCATTACCTTTGTGAAACATCAATATTGTACTCCTCCTCTGCTACACCTTCCTGTGAAACGGAAATTATTACAAAGGTACTTACCTCGATACCGCCGATTTGTAAAACTAAATTCATTCACGGCCACGTCAGCATTTGGCAGCCACTACGCCATAATAGATGGTTATTTGTAATATCTGAAAAACTAAAATAAGCATTGAATGTAATAACTCTCAATCTAACGAAATAGAAATTAATGGAAATGGTTTACTATACTTACCTGCTGAATGTATCGCCTATTGTAAAGATACTCGTTTAATACCTCATGAAAACCGTGAAATCCAAATGAAAACTATTGTCTCTAATTTTAATATTTTAAACGACTCTTGTTGTAATGTCATAGCATATAATAATATTGTATCAAACTTACCTGTTGTTAACCTTAAGAATGTAAATTTAGATTCGTTAGCTTATGATAATCCTGAAATTCTGAAAAGCCTTAATAATATTATTGAAAACCACATATTGTTCTGTATCAAAGGTATTATTCTAGCATTATGATTGTAATTGTAATCTTTATCGTATTGTTTATTACCTATAAGTTGTATAAAACTGGCATACACAAAAGACTAAGGAAATCTAAAGAAAATAATACTCCTGAAAATGATAACCACGAATTAGATGAAATTAGCACTTCAAATATCAATACGGGACCCTCTCTTAGAATTGGCTAGAATATAATTCATTTACTTTTAAAATAGGTAAACTTCACTTAAGAAAAAAGGTGTAGTTTACACTAAATCGGGGGGCTGTTATAGATTGTCAATGTTAAGTAAAATGCTTAATAATCATCTTAAAGTGATTAGGTAAGTGTCTCATCAAAACCGCGGTGTCAGCATTTAAGGGACGCTACTGCCCAGCGCTCCTCGGGAGCGCCAGTCCGATCTCAAACGCCGAATCGTTACCATCTCTTGCTCTTGTGTCCGCCAGTTCATAATTCTAGTTCACATTTCGTAATTAAACGTTTATTTGTGCAGCTCATTTAAAAGTCTTTTTTTTTAAAAACCCTACCGAGGGAACCCGTATAACAGTACGTACAGTATGTGTATCCCTATATGATACTTAGAGTGACTAGCTACTATTATGAAAACTAGAATATGCACTATGTATTTTATACAATATATAACTAAACGAATACTCACCATTAATGGACTGTCCTTCATACTTTTACCAGGCTTAGGACTGGCTACAATATTTTCGGTTTTGAAAACACCGTGTTTTATTGTTTTAATAGTTAATTAGATACGTATATGTAGATATATATATACCGCCTCACTATAATAATGCAGGCGTATTTATCAGTCTATTTGCTGATCTGTATATTTTACACTGTTTACAATCTTTCTCGTTCGTTTTACGAAGTTAAGTATATTAAATGCAATTAAAATAAGTTTTTTGTTTTATTTTTACTAAATACTAAATATTTATATTGTTTACTTATTAGAAGTTAGATTATTCAAATCTGTGTTTATTGAGATTAACGTTTAAAAATGCGAGTTGCTTAACTTTTGATGATGCTAGCCGGGTTCGACGATCATTACTGATCAGCCCCGTTGTTACGGACGGCGAGGAGAGCAGCCGCCGTCCGGCTACTATTTCACCTAGAATGGCCCACAAGGAAAATTTATCGTCGTCTTTGTTAGATGCCGAAACGGGTGCTTGATCTGGCTCTCTTTTTCTGGTCTCCTGTGCTATCATTGCAGTTACCAGGTCAAGAATATTCTTCTTTGTATTTTTGGCTTCATTGTCATCAGAAAATACTGCGAATTTGTATCTGGGATCTAAGAAAGTGCAAATAGTAAAAGTTCCGCTTCTTTTAACATTATAGAATCTTGTTGTCAGTCCTGACTTTAAACTACTAATGAGCTGCTTAGATATACCATAGAACTCTTCGTCCAGAAGTTTGTCGCACGATGCTATCAGGCATCGAGTCATAGGTATAACTGAGCTACTTGTCATATATTTTTCGCCGCTCATAGATTCGGTCGCTTCATCAAAAGGTTTTAATATCTTTTCGACTTCCGCAAGGAGCAACCACTCTTCATTGGTAATAATCGGCAGGTCTTTTCTGACTACAGCAATCGTAGACCTAATATGTTGCTCCAGTTCAACGAAACGCTTGATCATATGAAAAGTAGAGTTCCAGCGCGTTGGAACTTCTTGGACCAAGCGTTTCGGAACACAGTTGGACTGGTCACTCGTTTGTGATTTTAATAGTTTTTCTAAGGCAGTGCTGCTGCATTTAAAAAAGCGCACGATTTTTTTACTTTTTCTAACACACATTGTAAAGCCTGGGCAGAAATCGCGTTTTGTAAAATTTAATTTAATGTGTGCCCATAACATCCGTAATGCTTCCAGCCGATGTCGGTAATAGCTTTTTGGATATTGGCACCATTATCAGTGACCATGAAGTTAATTTTGTTGGACAACTCATATTCATCAACAATGTTATTCAAGACTCTGAATATTTTCACTTGTGTGAGCGTCTTCAAAATGTGCGCAGTCCAACAAAATGGTCTTTAGTTGGAATTCATCTGTAATGAAATGACCAGTAATAGCCATGTATGATTCATTAGCTCTTGAAGTCCATAAATCACTCGTTAGGCATACGTGGTGTAGGACCCAATTCTTTTTTTGAAGCCTCTTTAGTTTTTTGGTATAAAGCAGGAATCATAACACTTGAAATAGTTTTTCTAGTCGGGGGTTGATAACCCGGAATCCAGCGAATAAATTTTTTTAAAGCTCTTTCTTCTACTAGTGTAAATGGGTGATAGCTATCAATAAATAAATCTAACAGGTCACTGTCAATCTTTCTTTTTAAATCAGCTGAAATTTTTTTAATGGTGCCATACCTTTCTATGGCTTGTTGCCTTACTTGACCCATGGCTGAAACTGTAGCTTGAGATTCCGATGGATGCACTGGTGTTGGAGCTAGCGCTGTTGTTGATGGTGTGGCGGTTGTCGTACTTAATAGAGTATTTACCGTGGTAACCGTTGTCGATCCACTGGCGGTTGAAGCAGCTTAGGATGTTCTTATTTCTTGCTGCCCGGTAATGATTCTAGTATAAGCATCTAAATGTATTTTTTTTTAAATGTGCCTTAAGATTACCTGTCGTCCCTTTGTAACTGTAACTGTCGCCGCAAACACGATATTTAGCCTTTTTGTCGCCTACATTTGTCCTATCAAAATAGTCCCACAAAATTTATACGAGACATTTTAAAGTTTTAATTTAACAAAATTAATACCTATACAGTAACTACACACAAATTTACACTACAGATTTATAAATACGCCGTTATAAATGAGTCACAAATTATTTTCTCAGTCACCAAATTAAAAATTTCTTGTTTATAATAAACAAGAAATTTTTAAGTTTAGAATATTCTTGCTGCACTATAATACAAATTAGGTACTTATACAGAAATTATTATTTACACTTATGAGTCACAAAATTAAATTGTTTTATACCGAAATAACACAAATAAACTCTAAATCAAATTCAAATTATTAATTTCAAAATTTTCAAAACTAAGGAGGATCAACAAACAAATGCGCTCACTCGATTGTTTTACCTACGTGAAACTAAAAATAGAATTCTTCAAAAATACTTAAATATTCGCTCCTAATTTCTTTGCTCTTTAGTTCAAGGCCAAATTTTAACAAGTGCTACAACATACAAGTGCATTGCGAACATTACTACCCTTAGATTAAGGTCAAAAGTTGATTTTTTTTTTGCGCCCAATGCAAGAGGCACCCCCCGGAAGCGGGGGAGAGAGGTGGTGAATGCTCTAAGCATACCACGCAGCCGGCTGCGTGGTTATGTGGGACTCACTGACTAACCTAACTAACCTAAGTGCCTACCCACTAAACACCACCTTGGGGACGGCTTTGGCCATAGTGACCTTACTGCCGAATCGGACGCGACCCTCTTTAGGGAAAAGAGGGCGCAGGCGGCGAGTTGCCACTGAGAGACGTGCCTATTAAGGCATATTAAATATTGGAAGAAGAAGGCTTTGCCTGAGCCGCCAAGAGGCAGTCCAGGTCGGCCGAAAGCTTGTTGGGGGGGTCCGAGAGAGCGTTTCTCGGTCTGCGGACTCGATAGCGAGAGGGAAGTGGGGCTGCATAGGAAGCTGCCTCACGAATGAAATGATTAGAGTGGGACTCTGAAGCTTTGAAGAAGTTTTCAGAGAGTTTTTTTAGAAATTGCTGGACTGTGGGGAGCTCTAAGTCTCGGTGGAGGTCGGCGTTACGGACGTACCAGGGTGCGTTCGTAGCCCGACGACAAAAAAGGTTTTGAACAACTTGAAGTTTGTTCAGGGTTTTGGGCTTAGCGTGAGCAAAAATGGGGCCGCGTAAGACATTACGGGTCGTATACAGACCTTATAAAGGGTTCGTTTATTACGGAGGACATTTACTGTGTCGGCCCAACATACTGTTGAGCCTACCCAGATAAAATCGTGCGTTACGAGTTACTCTTTGACATGGGGCTCGAAAGTGAGCCTCGTGTCAAGGGTGACACCTAAGATTTAGCGGACGTATGCTAGGGACCGGGGTCCCTAACATACGGATTGGCGGAATAGTAGTGGAGCGGCGTCGTTTACGTTCGAAGTGAACGGCGGAGCTCTTCTCCGGTTCACATCGATACGCCATTTTGGAACCAAGCTCCCAAGTCATTAACTGACTTTTGGATCTTGTTCCGTATAAAGGGTAGTGACGTGCCTTTGCAGTAGAGGCAGTGTCGTCTGCAAAGAGGAGATCTGAACACCATTCGACGGTATGGGAATGTCGTTGGTGTACAGGATATAGAAGAGGGCAAGTACCGAGCCCTGAGGGACACCGGCTTTGATTGGACGCGAAGAGAGCGTGCCTTCGTGTTTGTAACGGAAGGTACGTTCTTTCAAGTAGGAGGCCACGAGACGAACAAGACGATCAGGGAGACCTGTATTATGTAGTTTGTAGATAAGGCCTTCGTGCCAGACTCTATCAAACGCTTTCGCTATGTCAAAGAAGACCGCGATGGTCTTATGACGGCGAGGATAAAAACCGCTGAGGATGTATTCCACAATACGGTGAACTTGTTGGGGACAAGAGTGTTTCGCTCGGAAACCAAATTGGTGAGGGATGGCAAGAGGGTCACCGTCTGTGGGAAACAGATGGCGCCTCATGCGAGTTTGGATAACTCGTTCAAATAGTTTGCCCATGGCCTTGAGGAGGCTGATGGGACGATAACTGAGGGGAGATTGTGAGGCTTTCCTGGCTTGGGATACCAATGACAGTTGCTCTTTCCACGTGGTGGGAAAGTAACTAAGGTTGAAGCAGGCGTTGAAGATAATAGCTAAAAGGGTTAACACCTGCTCAGGAAAATGTTTAAGGGCTTGGTTGGAGATGCCATCCGCGCCCGGAGCCTTTTTGGGCTTCAGTCCTTTGATGAGGGATGAGATCTCATCATTGGACACAGTGATAGGGTCAGAGACTGTGGGGAGTGCGTTCCGGCGGCGGACGTCATCCTCCACTGTCTGGATGTGGGAGGGGTCTGTGGGTTGAGAGCTGGGAGAGCATTGAGCAGCGATGCTGTCAGCAAAGCACTCAGCTTTTTCCTCGTCCTCGAAGGCAATAGTACCGTCGGGGCGAGAGAGAGGAGGAGTGTGAGTGATAGCGTCTATGCGGAGAGCTCTTGCCATCTGATAGTACGCTGTATGAGAGGGAGAGATATTCTCCATGAGATTACTCTTTTCGAGGTCTTGAAATTCGGAAAGGCGTGAACGGACTTCTCGTTGAAGACGATTGGCCGTACGTCTATATTCGGGGGTTGGATAGAGTGCTGCTCTCCGGAGAGCAGCTCTCTTGGCTTTTATTAGGTTGCTAATATGTAAGGGAAGACCATTATTATTAGCAACCGGGACGACCCTTTCATTCTCCTTAAGGGAGGATGTTATAAGGGTGGAGAGTGAATCGACCGCGGTGTCGATTTTTTCGGTACTATCGAATAAGTCCGAAGAAAGGGGGATAGGGGAGTCCGGAGAGTCCAAAGCTGTGGCTAGGGATGTCTTGAAGCCCTTCCAGTTGGTGAAGGTTTTCGTGGAGGGAGTTGGGGGAGGTGGCTGATGGCCAAGTATAAGGCAGACAGGGTGGTGGTCGGACCCAAGATCGTCAAGGGTCTCGATTGACCTGAGGTTGAGGGAGACTTCTTTTGCTATTGCAAAGTCTAATACGTCAGTAGCGTGGTCGGTGTTGTCGGGATAGTGAGTGACACCGAGGGGACTGAGTACAGTGAGGTCGAGAGACTGCGTGATGTCAAGCAGTTTCTTGCCACTCTGAGTAGTAGTGAGACAAGTCCAATCAGTATGCTTGGAGTTAAAATCTCCAAACATAATAACTGAATTGCCCAACGCAAGGACGGCCTCCAAATCTTTTTTGAGGGGGAGAGTTCCACTAGGTATATAGCAGGAGGCTATGACGATGGACGGATGTCCAGTCAAGGCCAGCCTGCATACCGTGGCTTCCATATTGGTAAGCGGCGGAGTGGGAATGTGAGAGCAATGTAGAATCTTCTTGTAGTAAATGGCAGTACCGCCGCCTTGGCGGTCAGGTCTGTCATTACGAAGAAGAGAATACTTCTTGATGGAGAAACCTTTGAGGTTCTGGGGTTTGAGGTGGGTCTCCTGTAGGAGGAAGAGGTCGCCTTCGCGATCTTGAAGAAAGAGCTTAAGCTCGGGGAGGTTATTTCGCAAACCGCGAGTATTGAACGAAACAAGCGATAAGCCCTTAGGCTTAATACGTCCGTGGGACTTTGGGAGGGCAGAGTGATCTGTCATAGTGTTAAGTTAAATTAACTTAACTTACAACGAACTTAGAAGATTGTGGTGCTCCGCTAGAGCGAGGAGACGGTCCTGAGGGGACCTAGCAGCACGCAGTTTACGTGCTAGTATGGCGATCTCGCCAATGTCGATGCTCTGAATAGCGGCATAAACCGTATTCAGGTCATCAACCATTGAGGGTTGCGCCTGTTGAGGAGCGGAGGAAGTCCTTGGGAGGTCGGCCTTTTGGGGCCCCAGGGGAGAATTGGTGGCTGCGTGGGCCGAGAAAAGCCCGGAGGGGGCTGGATGGGGCCCATAAGGGGCCTAGGGGGGCCATAAGGGGCCTAGGGGGGCCCATAAGGAGCCTAGGGGGGCCCTGTGAGGGCCAGTAGGGGCCCTGGCGGGGATTCGGCGTCAGTGGGCCGAGGGCACTCTTTCGAGTGATGCGGGTCTAGGCACTTAACGCACCTGGGGGGGGCTGAGCAGTTGGCCGCCGCATGCCCGTAAAGCTGGCAGCGGTGGCACTGCGCCGGGAAACCGCGCCTATGTGGGGGCTCGACCCTCACTCTCGACAGGCCGCACACGGTGCGTATACGGGTATACGGTGTAGTAAGGGTACTGCGGCAGCGGCGGGGGCTGCGGAGGTGGAGGCAGCGGTGGGAGCTGCGGGGGTGAGTGCAGCGGCGGGGGCTGCGGAGGTGGCGGCAGGGTGCCGGGACGGGGGAGCGGTTTTTAGCGGCGCGCTTTGGGCCGCGTTTTGATTTCACTACTGTGAAAGGGGTCTCTTCTGTCATAGTTCCGTCGGAGTCCGCGGAACTGCTACTGGATGTGTAGCCGGTTGGAGTGATGGACCTCTTCCGGGAGGACGCGGAGGAGTCGGAGCACGAGCTCTCCGTTGACATGGCGTCGTGGGACGCGGGTGAGTCAGTCTGCGGGGCAGCCGCGACGGGGGCCGGGGGGGCGCATGCCTGAGGGGCAAGGGACGCGAGGATTGCGGCGAGGGCCGTCTCATCCAATTGGTTAAGGGCAGCTACGATGGACCTAATAAGGTCTGGTGTGGACATGTTGGGGCGACTTTCTATTCCAACAGTAAGGGAGGGAATATCCCTGTTCTCAAAAGAACAGGGCTTGTTCTGAAAAGAACAAGTGACGTAACTTTCCAGAAACAGTAGTACACAGTATAACAAAACAATAACAGAAAAATAACAATAAAATTAACAAATAACAAGTAAAAACAAGTAACAAAAATAAGCGGTCAAAACCTCCCTGCCAGGCGGCAGGGGGGCAAGAGCGGTAAGAAGTAGCAAGCGAACTCACCGAGCGACAGCGCTGCACAGCGTGAGCAGGATAGCGAAGGCGCGAGAGCGAGAGGCACTCAACGTACGGGGACGAGAGCGCTAACTACCTAACACGACCGCTCGAGAGCGGTGCGCTAAGCGGAATGATGCCTGCGGAGCCCAAAAGGCCCTTATTATATTTCCGCGGCGGCCGTCTCAAGATGATAGTATTCTCACACGGTGTGCTGTGCGCTCATTGGTTGTCGACCTCACGTGATGTCCGGGCGGTGTGCGGGGTGCGCGGGGCGTAACAGGGTATGAGGGGGCGACGGGGCGGCTGCCCTCCTCGCCGTCCGTAACAACGGGGCTGATCAGTAATGATCGTCGAACCCGGCTAGCGTCATCAAAAGTTAAGCAACTCGCATTTTTAAACGTTAATCTCAATAAACACAGATTTGAATAATCTAACTTCTAATAAGTAAACAATTTAAATATTTAGTAGTTAGTAAAAATAAAACAAAAAAACTTATTTTAATTGCATTTAATATACTTAACTTCGTAAAACGAACGAGAAAGATTGTAAACAGTGTAAAATATACAGTTCAGCAAATAGACTGATAAATACGCCTGCATTATTATAGTGAGACGGTATATATATATATCTACATATACGTATCTAATTAACTATTAAAACAATAAAACACGGTTTTTTCAAAACCGAAAATATTGTAGCCAGTCCTAAGCCTGGTAAAAGTATGAAGGACAGTCCATTAATGGTGAGTATTCGTTTAGTTATATATTGTATAAAATACATAGTGCATATTCTAGTTTTCATAATAGTAGCTAGTCACTCTAAGTATCATATAGGGATACACATACTGTACGTACGTAGCCGAGTATCGAGTCAGTATCCACTTTGTCAAAAATTGTCGTGAAATCGGTATCGAAATAACTGCATATACGGCATAATATCGTCAATATATAGTTTCAGAAAATATAGTGTTTCGAAATCCGATATCAAATATCAATATATAGTTTCGATATGATATTCAGAAATTACGATATTACCCACTCCTACATCAAAAACATTTTAAACAGTGCAAAATATAACAGTCAAAGTGTTGATACAAGTGAAATTTTGATAACTCAAGATATAAGTGTATGGACAATAAGTATTATAATAATAATGTCTATAATAACATTGAATAAAACAATTTTTACGGATTTTATCGCGTTTAATTTACTATTTTAATTCCCGACGTTTCGGGTGCTTTACAGCAACCCATGGTCACGGGGGACTGAGATGTTTGACGTCCCGATGTCACAGTTAGCCCGGCTACCTTCAATTTTTTAATATTAATTTTTGGTTCAATCTACGCAGAATGAGCTTACAGTATCTTGAAGCCTTGCAATGGTATGCTTGGGTTTGGATTTCATTTTGTTAATTATAGGATCCCAAGCAGATGGCAGCACCCATCCATCTTCTCTATTGAAATTAGGATGTTTTTTAATTTCAATAGTCTCGCGTATAATCCTTGGTAGGAATCGGTGTTCTTTTGCGAGGATTTGTGGTCTATCAAATCTGATGTAATGGCGGGGACGATCTTGAACATGTTTACAGACTGCAGACTTCCCAGAGCGTCGGTGCTTCACGTCAGCTATATGTTCTTTCACGCGGGTTTTAATGGATCTTTTTGTTTGTCCTATGTAAGAGAGACCACATTCGCAATCAAGCTTGTACACTCCTGCATCTTGTAGAGGGATATTAAACTTGACGGATGGTAAAAATTGACTAATCTTCTTCGGCGGCTTGAAGTATGTTTTAATAGAAGCTCGCTTCAAAATGTAGCCATCCTTGTCTGTGACTCCTCTGACATAGGGTAGTACAGCAGGCACACGCTCGACTGTGGTCGGCTTCACTCGGTCACTGTGACGTAGGCGCAGGACCCGAAGCTTGTTATCTTGCAATACTTGCACGACGTGCTGAAGCTCGGCGGCCAGATGTTTTCTGTCACAGATCCCTCGTGCTCTCTGAAACAAAGATTTTCCCACGGTAGCTAACTGTGATGGATGATGGTGCGATTCACCATTTAAATATCGGTTGGTATGGGTCTTTTTCCTATACACAGTGTGACCAATAGTGTTATCAGGATTTCGGATGACTAAAACATCTAGGAAAGCTAAAGAATTGTTTGCCTCTAACTCCATTGTGAATCGTATTTTAGAGTTTATGGAATTAAGGTGGTCTAAAAATTCAGTTACTTTGTCAGATGGTATAACATTACTATACTTATTTGGTCGTTAAATTTAAGGTCTTTAAGAAAATTATTTTGTTAAAACGAAATCATCTGGAACCAAAAGATTTGTCTCCAGGTAATTATGATCATAGGTATATGTCGTTTGAACTGCTCTATATCACGCCTCGCACCGACAAAATAAAAAAATAAAAATAATATTTTTATGCATAACATCCTATTACCCTTTAATTAACAAATTATTAGTATATCAAGTTAGGATAGACCTCATTCAGTTTATACATATATGTCAACGTAAAGTTAAGTGTGTAAACTTATTTGTCAAAACCAGGTACTGATACAATACCTGTCGTTGTAATACATTGGCAAACAATAACAATGCATATATTTGTAAAATTTCTCAGTCATTTAGTCATCTAGTCACTAGTCATTATACCACTTATCTAGTCTGGACAATAATCTATAGAAATATCTATATAATCTGTTTATAATGTCAAAATTAAAGCTTTTTACTAAATGCATATGAAAGTATTGTTGCGCGCCACAATTAATACATGGCAAAATACTAAGAGAAACCTTCAAACAAACTTTGTATAATATTAGAGTTAACATTAGAATCGTATGTATTGTGTAGCTATTTCAGTTTCAACAATCGCGCAGTCCCTCTCTACTTTGGTATCCAACGTGGATCGTCGGCGGCGATCGAGTCTGCTCGGTATTCATTCGTGATACTGTATAATATACGGTTTGACTTCGGATTTCGATACCACTGCGATACAATATCGTCGCAAATCGCGATCGGCTGTCGGGCACAAGCAATATAGTGTTTCGTCCGATATATAGATATAAAATTTGTGATCTCACTTTGAAATTAATGTGCCATTTTCATATATTAATATGTAAAAGTTTTTTCATTATTATTATTTGATTAAAAATAGATATAAATTTAATTCTTTATTTAATATAATTAAACGTTGACTAAATGTTACCTTGTTTTATTTAAAATAGAGTATTTATTAGTTAAAGTTGATATTTTACGGCTTTCTTCCTATTTTAGATTGGACTACATATGAAACCCACGTGTTTTTTTTTTTGCGCCCAATGCAAGGACACCCTCCGGATGCGGGGGAGGGAGGTGGTGAATGCTCATAGCATACCACACAGCCGGCTGCGTGGTTATGTGGGACTCACTTTGAAGAAGTGCCTTACCCACTAAACACCACCTGTGAGACTGGCATTGGCTTTTGAAGCCTTTCTGCCGAAACGGACGCGACCCCCTTTCGGGAAAAAGGGGCGCAATCAAACCCACGTGACCACTTACTTTTTTTTATAAGGCGCGACAACTGCAGGGGTAAGAAATAGTCTCGTAACACTTATTTAGCTGTCATGTTATGCGTTTACTCGAATTTCGACCTTAGCTTTATACAATGTTGGTTGAAATTGCTATACAAAAATAAACTAATCTCGTAATTTGTAGCGAACGAAGGTTGAAATTGTTAAAAAAAAGACAGGATTATAGTGGCCAAGTGTATGCGCAAGCACAGGTCCACTCTCTATTCCCTCACTCTCATAATCCGATGAGACGGTAAACCAACACGTGCTTTCCGAGGCACGGGGGTAAGACACCGCCAACTTCCTGACTCCGGGATGCTACTGAGAATTTCTTGACGGAAAAACCCAATAACCGAATTTTTTTGGCCCGACCCGGGATTCGAACTCAGGACCTCACTTAAAATATTTTAATTACAAATACGAGTATAGGTGTGTAAGTAGGTACTTGGGTAGTGAAGTAAATTTCAACTAAGTTTTGTAATAAAGTACTTACGTATTACTTCTGTAGTTAAATTATTACTTAATTATTTTTTCCTTATAAGTACCTATCTAACAAAAAAATGAAATATATTTACCTTTCATTATCCTTCGGTAACTCGAAAAATGATATATCTGAATCCTTTTAATTGCTCATTAAGCATCCATCCCCGCAACAATTATAGTAGGAACGACGTTTTGCCATTATAATTTATCAAATACATACATAGATAGGTAATATACATATATATTATTCTTAAATTACATTTATACTTTTTCAACTATTTTATCCTACAATTAAATATACTAAACATTAAACAAAAACTATTTCGACGAGTATTTCAACAAGTATTTACAAAAAATTATTTACGTAAACAGCGTTAAAAAAACTTTAACATTCAATCGCCTAGAGCGCGCTAGCCCCGACTGCGATCTACCCCTGGGGCAGCTCGCGATTGTAGGTAATTATTTCACGCAGGTAGCAAGAATGACAGAGGCCTGGAACCACCTTGAGAGTCAATCAATTTTTGATCGATAAAATGACTTTACCTATAGAATGTTAATACATTCTATTGATGATGGCGCTATTATTCAAATGGGATCACTCATTCTCAAAATTAATTATAAATGAACTAATCGTAATAGACGTGGAGCAATTACGGATTCTAAGAGAGCATTTAAGGAGCAATTAATTGGCATACAGTTTAATTTAAAGAAGTAGATATTTTATGTTTTATAGCAAAATTAAATTTTCGATAATTAAATTACTTTTTTTTAAATTAACTAATAGTAATAGACATGGAGCAATTACGGATTCTACTGGAGCATCTAAGGAGCAATTAATTGGGATACAGTTTAATTTAAAAAAGTAGATATTTTATGTTTTATAGCAAAATAAAATTTTCGATACTTAATTTTTTTTTAAATAATTATAAATTAACTAATAGTAAAAGACCTGGAGCAATTACGGATTCTACTAGAGCATTTAAGGAGAAATTAATTGGGATACAGTTTAATTTAAAAAAGTGGGTATTTTATGTTTTATAGCAAAATTAAATTTTCGATAGTAAAATATTTTTTTTTAATTATAAATTAACTAATAGTAACAAACCTGGAGCAATTACGGATTCTACTGGAACATTTAAGAATCAATTAATTGGGATACAGTTTTATTTAAAAAATTAGATATTTTATGTTTGATAGCAAAATTAAATTTTCGATGATTAAATTAATTTTTTTTAATAAATTAACTAATAGTAATAGACCTAGAGCAATTACGGATTCTACTGGAAAATTTAAGGCGCAATTAAGGGGCATACAGTTTAATTTAAAAAAGTAGATATTTTATGTTTTATAGCAAAATTAAATTTTCGATAATTAAATTTAAAAAAAAATAATTATAAATAAGTAACAGTAATAGACCTGGAACAATTACGGATTCTACTGGAACATTCAAGAGTCAATTAACTGGGATACAGTTTTATTTAAAAAAAGTAGATACTTTATGTTTTATAGCATAATTAAATTTTCGATAATAAAATTAAAAAAAATTATTATAAATTAAATAATAGTAACAGACCTGGAGCAATTACGGATTCTACTGGAGCATTTAAGAATCAATTAATTGGGATACAGTTTTATTAAAAAAATTAGATATTTTATGTTTTATAGCAAAATTAAATTTTCGATAATATTTTTTTTTTTATTATAAATTAACTAATAATAACAGACCTGGAGCAATTACGGATAGTACTGGAATATTTAAGAATCAATTAATTGGGATACAGTTTTATTTAAAAAAATTAGATATTTTATGTTTTATAGCAAAATTAAATTTTCTTCTTGGGATACAGTTTAATTTAAAAAAATAATGTTCTAGGCTAACTTCCTTCTGGTAATATATGAAGTGTAAAAAAAATTAAACCAAAAAATCTTGAAATGTATAAAAATGTGAAAATGAAAGTATGAGTATTGTATATTACTAGCTGTTCCCCGCGACTTCACCCGCGTGTAATTTAGGGTTTTAATTATGTTGCGCGGAACCCTAATTCTTTTTCTAAAATATAAGTAGCCTAAGTTAGTCCTTATAACATCATCCATCGTTCAGTGAAAGTCCCGTCGAAATCGGTCCAGCTGTTTCGGAGATTAGCCGGAACAAACAGACAGACAAGCAAAAATTTAAAAAATTGTCTTTTTGTTATAAGTACCGTATATACTGTTGCGAGCTTGGGGTTCGAGACAATTAAACACTGCCGATTGAATTACCAAAATTGACACTTTAATTACAGAACACTAATTAAAACTTAAAACCACACTAATAATAAAACACAATTGTACTACTGATCACTTTAGTTCGCAGTTATATCGCTTCGAAGTATTCGCTTGTATCGCCAATTCAATACTGACTCTGGTCGCGGTCTATACCGGCCTTATATAGGGCCACAGATAGTTTCCAGAACCTTCTACTGTAGAAACATCTAGAATGTTCGAGTACATACCGGTCCTGATTAACGAGGTGTCGATAGTTCTAGAAAGTTCTTCAATTTCTAGAAGGTTCTTGACTCTCCTAGTTCTGCTACTCGATACTAGAGGGCGCTAGTGGTAACTAGTGTCGCCATGTACCATGTATTTAATTGTGGCGCGCAATACTGCCCCCTCCTAAGACATGCTCGTCCCGAGCATTATTGGCCCCATAATAACGCGCCAGTTGATCCACATGGACGATCTTAGGAGTACCTCTTGCACCTTTCTGTATTCGGTAGGTCACGTCATTGATCCTTGTCACAATCCGATACGGTCCGTCCCATTTAGCTTGAATCTTAGGAGATTTCCCTTTGCTGCGAACTGGATGGTGCAACCACACTAGTGAACCTTCGTCGAACCTTTTGTTTTCATTTTGCGTTCATACCGGGTTTTCATCTTTACAGACATTTGCTGGCCCGATTGTAAACGTGCTCATAAATGTCATTCATTTTGTTCCGTAAGTCATTTGCATAATCGGTTATACTGCGTGAGCATCAGGTGGTATTCCGGTGATTAGGTCTGCAAGCAGCCGTAATTCTCTTCCAAAGTTTGCAAAAGCTGGTGTCACTGATGTACTTTCGTGAACAGCGCTTCGATATGACAACAAAAACGGTTGTATGTGCTTGTCCCAATCTCGTTGCCGCTTTTCCACAACTTTTGCTAGCTACCTCTCCAATGTCTGATTAAATCGTTCTACCATTCCATCAGATTGTGGGTGGTAAGAAGTTGTTCTTGTTTTATGAGTACCCATAACTCGGCAAGTTTCCTGGAATATTTCAGACATAAAATTCCTTCCTTGATCGCTGTGAATCTCTAAAGGTACTCAAAACGACAGAAGACTTCATGAACTAGTTTATCTGCAACTGTTGAAGCTTCGTGATTTGGAATGGCGAAGACTTCTGGCCACTTAGTGAAGTAATCCATCACAACCATGAAATACCTGTTACCATTTTCACTTTCCGGAAACGGCCCCGCAACGTCAAGGGCTATCTTCTCCCATAGTGCACCAACTTTATACAATTTCAATGCACCTCTACTACGAGTATGAGGTCCCTTTACAGCCGCACAACTTGTACATTTACGACACCAGTCCTCTACATCGTCACGACAGTGGACCCAGTAAAACCGTTCTCGGATCTTCAGTAGAGTTCGTTTAACTCTCAGATGGCCTCCTGAACAACCATTATGTTACAGCTGTAGAAAATCCGGTACTTTAGCTTTAGGGACGACCATTTGCAAATGACAACTGTCTCCCCGACCATTTTCCCATTTATGAAAATTAGTAAAACAGATTGCTGAATTCCTGAATCAGCAAGCTGTCCTATTGCGCCCAATAGCTTTTCGTGGCTGAACCCATCGCTGATACGTTGCTCCACTTGGGCTTAGGAGCACTGGCCTTCATCCATTCCAGAATCGGCTTGATGTCCGAATCTTCCTGTTGTCCATGTCGTAGGCTGTCCTTCCACTCATTGCTGAGCTGGTCTGTCTTGAGCATCTTCTCAGATACCACTTCCTTACCCTCTTGCCCAGTACAATACTTGCAATCTTCAGGACAAGGTCTTCTTTTCAATGCATCTGCGTTGCCATGAGATTGCCCACTGCGCTGGGCGGTGCTGTTAGCCACACTACCCTCTCGAGATCAATCACCTTCCCTTTCTACAGTTCGCTTAGGGCAGCTGGATCGAAGATGGCCCCTTTTCCCACAGCCGTAGCACCTAGGGCTGTATCCCTTATTGCGGTCGCGGATTGTAGCTGCTGCAACCTCCCTGACGCGATGGGAACGATGATCCTGCCGCACGGATTCCACCTCCAGTGCATGGGCCAAGGTATCCTTAAGCGTCTCGTGGTGCCACAGCTGGTCTCACAGCAGCTCTGAATTCAAGGTCGCGGATGCCGTCGATGAATGTCTGCACCAGGTTCTCTACAATGAGCGCAGGTACAGACTGGTATGCTTTTCGAACTAGCTCCTCCACCTCAAGGGCCCACTGCTGCAGGTTTTCGTTGCTGCGTTGCACGCGATCGTTGAGCTGCGCACGAAAGACGTGTTCCAAGTGAGCGTCGCCATATCTTGCCTCCAATGCCTCAAGGAGCTGCTCGTAAGTCTCTTCCTTACCGAGAGCTTCCAGAACAGTTAAGGTCGCGCAGGCCTAGGGTGAGAGCAGTCATGGCCTGACTTTTATTCCAACCGTTCGCCTTCATGACAGCCTCGAACTGGATTTTGTAGGCCGACCAGGAAGAAGTCCCGTCAAACGGCGGCACTTTGTATCCACGCAGCGAAGGTTTTGTAGCTACCACGGGAGCTGTAACTCTATCCCTAAGTTTGAGGTCGTCTAGCGTTTTCTTCATGTCAGGCATCACGTTGTCAACCCGATTGTTCACTTGGTTGAATCGGGTTTCAGCTTCCGACAGGCGGTTGTCATGTTGAGCAACCCTATCCTTCACCTCCCTTATCTCTTTCCCGAAGGTAGCGTGAATGTCTTTCATGAGGAGCATCTGCTCTTCCATACCGCGCTGCAGCTGCTCTTCCAATCGACGGGCCTGTTCCTCCTGTCGGCGGGCCTGCTCCTGCAGCATAATCATCAGAGCACCTAAGTCAGGTGCTGCAGATGCAGGAGCTGCTGATAGGCCGGCCTCCGTGGTCGGCAGCTGGCCCTCCGTCGTCTGCGACGTTGCACCACCAAATCATCTCTGGTCCGTCTGCTGTTGGCGTTAACTTCGGGCACGGATACCTTCCGTGTCGTCCTTAGGTAAAATCGGCATGATTTGATCCCACTTCTGACACCAATTGTTACGAGCTTGGGGTTCGAGACAATTAAAAACTGCCCATTGAATTACCAAAATTGACACTTTAATTACAGAACACTATTTACAACTTAAATCCACACTAATAATAAAACACAATTGTACTACTGATCACTTTAGTTCGCAGTTGTATCGCTTCGAAGTATTCGCTTGTATCGCCAATTCAATACTGACTCCGGTCGCGGTCTATACCGGCCTTATATAGGGCCTCAGATAGTTTCCAGAACCTTCTACTGTAGAAACTAGAAACATCGAGAATGTTCGAGTACTTACCGGTCCTGATTGACGAGGTGTCGATAGTTCTAGAAAGTTCTTCCATTTCTAGAAGGTTCTTGACTCTCCTAGTTCTGCTACTAGTGGGCGCTAGTGGTAACTAGTGTCACCATGTATAAATTGTGGCGCGCAACAATACTTTCATATGCATTAAGAAAAAAGCTTTTATTTTGACATTACAAACAGACACTTCTATTTTATTTATTTGTGTAGATTATGTAGATATTTCTATAGGTTATTGTCCAGACTAGATAAGTGTTATAATGACTAGTGACTAGATAACTAAATGACTGGGAAATTTTACAAATATATGCATTGTTATTGTTTGCCAATGTATTACAACGACAGGTATTGTATCAGTACCTGGTTTTGACAAATAAGTTTACACACTTAACTTTACGTTGACATATATGTATAAACTGAATGAGGCCTATCCTATCATTATATACTAATAATTTGTTAATTAAAGGGTAATAGTACATTATGTATAAAAATATTCTATTATTTTTTTATTTTGTCGGTGCGAGGCGTGATATAGAGCAGTTCAAACGACATATACCTATGATCATAATTACCTGGAGACAAATCTTTTGATTCCAGATGATTTCGTTTTAACAAAATAATTTTCTTAAAGACGTTAAATTTAGCGACCAAATAAGTATAATAATGTTATACCATCTGACAAAGTAACTGCATTTTTAGACCACCTTAATTCCATAAACTCTAAAAAACAATTCACAATGGAGTTAGAGGCAAACAATTCTTTAGCTTTCTTAGATGTTTTAGTCATCCGAAATCTTGATAACACTATCTATTGGTCACACTGTGTATAGGAAAAAGACCCATACCAACCGATATTTAAATGGTGAATGGCACCATCATCCATCACAGTTAGCTACCGTGGGAAAATCTTTGTTTCAGAGAGCACGAGGGATCTGTGACAGAAAACATCTGGCCACCGAGCTTCAGCACGTCGAGCAAGTATTGCAAGACAACAAGCTTCGGGTCCCGCGCCTACGTCACAGTGACCGAGTGAAGCCGACCACAGTCGAGCGAGTGCCTGCTGTGCTACCCTATGTCAGAGGAGTCACAGACAAGGTTGGCTACATTTTGAAGCGAGCTTCTATTAAAACATACTTCAAGCCGCCGAAGAAGATTAGTCAATTTTTACCATCCGTCAAGTATAATATCCCTCTACAAGATGCAGCAGTGTATAAGCTTGATTGTGAAAGTGGTCTTTCTTACATAGGACAAACTTTCAGTTGCGAAGGTTTAATATTCAAATGAATTAAGTTATATTTCAAGTCATCCGAAATGTTAACTAATTTATCAAAGGCTTTTTGCATAAGCGACAGTTTTCTTTCTACCGAATGTTTACTATCTCTAAGTTGGCTAATCTCCGTATTGTATCTTATGACGTCATCTTTGTCTAGATCAGGGTGATGCAACTTTGTATGAAAGCTGAAAAATCTGCACACAATCATGGTTTTGTCAATGTTCGTGTTGGGCTTGTAAAAATAAAGCGAGAAAAAAATATCGCTGTTCCTTTCCTTCATGTTGGTTTAGATTGCCATTTTAAAATTAGATACAAAAATTCATATTATATCGGAAGAAACTAAAAATGTTAATTCTGTGTTAAACTTTTTTTGGTTTGCTCTTTAAAGTATAATTATACATACATACATATAACATACATATTACTCTGAGATTTGCACAATTAATTTACCTATTAATTGATTAAAATTAAATTATTAAATAGTAGCAGAATTCTATCAAAAGAAGCCATGAATTAATAGAAGAAAAATAATGACATTTGTTTGTCTACGTCTTTTATATTGAAAATATATTCTGAAATTTATTCAAATTTATTTTATAGGTTTAGATTTTAATATTTATTATTGAATTTTGCTTAAATTCATTTATTATGGGCTCAGAATAGTTCATTTTCGTTTGTAGGCGAATACACAGTCATAATATCGTCGTGAATATACAGTAAAGATATTTTGTGAGATGTTAACTCTGTGTAATATATTGACTGAATTCATTATTTCAAAATTTTATGCACGATGCGTGATCATCATCGAAAGTAAATTAAGTGTTGTGCAAATAAAAAGCACAAAACCATCTGATCACTTTCTGATGGTTTCCTATAGTAGGAAAAGAAAAACTTATGACGATATTGTGGTAAGTCTCTAAACATTTTGAATTTATTGACCGTTATTTGTAGGGATTATGACTATGTTGACTCGAATTGTATCTGTTTCAGATCACGTATTTGGGCTGAGTTAAGTTTTCATCATGCAAATTTTGCTGATTTAAATTTACGTTAATGTTCTGTGGAGAATAACTCTCTCATAATAACATGTGTTATATATCAATAACAAGCGTGGAAATATTATGTTCAAAAGCAATAAAAAACATCAATAATAATTTTATTTTATCTCACATACTAATCTAAAGTATATTCGAGTAATTTTGGTGCAACCGTTCAAATGTATGGGAATTTACCCCATAGGTTTGTGAGGTTTGAGCCGAAATCACTCGAATATGCCTTAAATAAAAAGATCAAAGTTACAGAATACAAAGGTTTGAAATTCCCGCTAAAAAAGTTTTATATAGGCGCTCACCGTAGCGCTTTTAGTGTACACTCATAAACACGTGTTTCCGTTTTATAGTATGAAGTTGGCGTTCTTCTCTTGGTAGAGAGTAATTGTGTTATGTGGTCTAGATTGTCTGAAATTAATTGAACAATAGAACGTAATGGGTTTATTAAGCCTCTTTTTAATCTTTTGCTAGGCATTATTTGCTTCAATCTATTCAAATTCAAATTAATTTTATTCGTTTGCGATGTATGGGTTACAAGAGGTCTTAATAATTTAACAAAAATACAGCCATATTCTACCTTCCGGTGTGCAAACTAATTAAATACAAGATTTTTTTTTATAACATAATATAATCCTATTTGTATATTTGCACTACTAATATATTAATAATTCACTAAATAATAATTAAAATTATAATGTCAAAATAATAATGTCAAAAAGAGTGTAAATTATTATGTCTCTAAATTAATAACATAGTTAAAGTTTTGTGGTTCATTCAATAAATTTGATAGATAAAATTTAAAAATTGTCAAACAAATAATCGTCAATATTATAATAGTACGCTTTTTGGTTAAAAATATGTTTAGTTGTTTCTTAAAAATGTGAAGACTCTTGAATCGTGAAGACGAGGACCCATGCAGAATACGCTTTTTTTTTAAACAAAACAGTCTTACTATTGAGATGGCTCAATTTATCTTTATGACGGTGGACATTTAGATTTTTGTAAAGACTTAAGTTTTGACGTACAAATAAGACTACCTCATATATATATATATATATATATACATTTCAAAATCTATATATATATATATATAGACATGTCATATACTACAACTCTCACTTTGGTTAATTTAAAAATGGCTCGTAAGCATTTCTTCTGAGCTTTAAACAATGTTTCTTTGTCCGTATAATTACTCCAGAACATAATACCATATCTAAGTGTAGACATAACATAAGCACGATATGATGCCATTACGGCGAATGTGTCTACGACTGTTCCAAGCATCAACGCATAGGAAAAACGATTTAGCTTCATACACACACTGCTCACATGAGACTGCCAGTTCAAATTGCAATCTACATTTATACCCAAAAATTTTATATTTTCAGTGGTATTGAATTTTTGTCCTAGTTAGTTGATATTTAAATTATTTATTTTATTACGTTTTTGATAAAATGTCATTAGTTTTGTTTTTTATAAATTTATGTTTAGATTATAAATGATTATATATGATTTTCTCTAAAGCAAAATTTATGTTACTTTTTAAATCTATTTTGTTTTTACTAGTGAAAATAATTGTGCTATTGTCAGCAAATAACACCATTTTGTGATTAATGACGCTGGGAAGGTCGTTGATATTGATAAGAAATAACAATGGTCCTAAAACAATTCCTTGCGGAACTCCAGTTTGTACGACTCTGTATTCAGAAACATAGCTTATTTCTTTTCTTGATTTTAGACAAATTTTCGTAATGTGTGTACTTTGTTTCCTGTTAACTAAATATGACGTTAGTAGATCTAGTGCATTACCTCAAATACCGTAGGCTTCAAGCATTTTAGTAATATTTTATGATCAACATAATCGAATGCTTTAGTAAGATCCATGTAAAGTGCACATACATGTATTTTAATGTTAAGACTAGACATAAAATAGGCCTATAGTTAGACATATTCTCCCGACCATTCTTTTTGAACAGTGGTTTGACAATTGTAGATTTTAGTATCTTTCGTAATTTCCATAAAGGATTCTATTTGCAGAGTTAATCGTAAAAGTTCACTGCGCAACTCATTTTCCGAGTAAATCATATCTTTTAATCTATAATATTGGTTAATATTACTATCTTGGTACTTAGCTATAGATTCTAAATCTAATGTCTTAAAATAGTCCAGTGACTATTCTGAACCACTGCTGCGCTTATCCGTATCGGCGCTATTCCAGGATTTTGAGTCATATCCTGCAAGTTTACGCTGATTGCTGATTCCGCTGGGACCAGGAGCGTCAGGACTGCTTGCCACCACCCGCGGAGGGTGTTGGCAAGCACCTTCTGCGGGTGCAAGCAAGTTCTCTTTGATCCTGAACTAGTTTCTGTAAAAGATTTTTATCGCTATCTATGTCAAATACATTTCCTGATTCCGTATGCCTGAATACCATTTCAAAAGGTGTGAAATTTCTCGCACTATGAATCGTATTATTGTATGCCATAATGGCGTACGTCATTACTGATACTGCATCTTGATCGCTTTTTTCGTACCTTGCTAACCTATAAGTTTTAAGTATCGTCAAATGGAAAGTTCTACTGTACCTATTGAATTTGGGTTATTTGGTGTTCCTATATGCATTTCAATTTTGCATAAACTCAACAGTTCTTTAACCAGGTTGTTATTAAATTTGGTCCCGGGATCACTACTTAGTTTTTTTTGGCAATCCATAGATACTAAAATACGAAAGCCTTAACTATTTCTGGTGTACAAGTTAGCACAAGCTTTTAATGTATTGGGTACATTAAAAGATTGTGCAGAACGCACCGTTTGGCTGTGTTGCCTGCGTCTTCAGTGTATAGTACGATCTGTGCCGTGTGCGCAGTGTTCCTCAGTGAAGATTGTGTTATCTGTGACGTGCGTTAAACTCTACTAGGAAGCGTTGTATACTAAAATCCGATTTTGAAATGTATTCAAGAGCTCACTCATTGTGTTCTGTTTAATAAAAATTGGTAAAGATTTGAAAACAAGAGTTTATCGTCTCATGGTCAGAAAGGGCCGAGACGGGTAAGTTACATTAAGCCAGTAACGTTACTTTAGCCTCCAGACGAGGTGTGTGCTTGCCCCATGCTTACTTTGAGGGTGAGTAGTTACACATGTGTAAGAAATAGCTAACGTAGTGTTCCTTTCTGAAAGAGTAATATTGAGATACGCTAACGTTGTGCCTCTTTCACAAAAAAAAATAAGTAAAAGGCGGACAATCTAACGTTGCGCCTCTATCGCGTCTAGCTTAAGTTATGCTAACGTTGTGCCTATGGCTTAATCAGTTATTTTAACAGATTTCAAAAAAGGAGGTTCTCAATTCGAATGTGTTTTCTTATGTGTGTTACCTCATAACTTTTTTCTGGGTGAGCTGATTTTGATGACTTTTTTATGTGTGTTACCTCAGAACTTTTTGCTACGTAAGCCGATTTTGATAATTCTTCTTTTGTTTGAAAGCTGGTGCTCATCATGTAATCAAATATAAATTTGATCAAGATCTAATCAGTAGTTTTTGAGTTATTCTTAATAATTGTATTTATTAAAAATTGACTTTTAATTTTCATTTTATTTATATTGAAGTCAAAATTATTAATTTTACCACTTGTGTTAAGTTATGCGAACGTAGTGCCTATGACTTACTCAGACGACACGTTGTGCAAACGTAGAGCCATTGCAAAACGCGCCTACGCGGTGCCTACACCTTCCATGCCGTTGATGGAGATGGATATTCAAAGCTAAAGGGAGCACGAGGGCGGACTCCTGTCAGGAGAGGCCGTGTTGAAAATGAGGGTAAAAAATAAAAGGAAATTCCAACAAATGAAGGTAGAACTGTAATCTCCCACCCGTTCTAGCAGTATAAAGTATCGCGCAGGCGACTAAGAGGCATCAGTCGGTAATTCTACGAGTCTCACTGTCGTTAATATGCCCGTTGGGGTATTTTACTAGTGTCTACAAGGAAGATATTGTTGTTGAGATGGGTAGTGATGCTGTTGGTTTGCATACGTTGGTGTTATCATATAATTTGGTCCTGATATTAATCAGGGTTTGTTACCGAGTAGTGTCCTTTTATTTCAATAATTTTGAGAATAATTTCTAACATCAGAAGTGGAATAATTTCTTAAAATATTATAATTATTACGAAAGAAATCATATTATCAAAAAAATATTCGAGTGTAACGTGGCTCAACACTAGCTCTAATTCGGGGAAAACCCGAAGCGCGAAGCGTTGGACACATGCTGTGACGCCCCCGCCGCGCGCCTCTCGCTACCCCCTTTGATGCCCTAGGTAATTTTGTTAAAATCAGTGTTTTCTTATAGAAATATTAGATACCGATGAAAAGAAATATCATTGTTCTTCTTATTTTGCTTCCGTGCATCGTTTTTGCAGCTTGGCACTGCACATTTCACCATGACAACTAAAAATTTTATTAAATATCGTCGAGAGAAATAATCAACGCGCGTGACCTTTCGTGACTAATAATGTCGTCTTGGCCTTTTCAAGACTGTTCTAATGCGTGTTTACGACACAGCACGTGCCCTGCGACTCGCATTTCGGATTTTCCCCGAATTAGAGTTGGTGCTGAGTCACTTTGTACTCGAATATTATTTTAATAACATGATTTCTTTCGTAATAATTATAATATAATTATAGTATTAAAATCAAAAATCCTTTGTATTCCTTACCCATATGGATCATAAAATAAAACATTTAATAGCTTTGTTATTTAGGAACATAACTAAGTTTAATACGGTTAAATACTAATCTAATTTCATTTTTCCGAAAAGCCGTGAATTAACTAATAAGTGGGTGATATGCACAGCTGGGAGGCCAAAATTTGGAGTTCTGTATGTCAGATATGACAGATTCGCAGTTTATACTTGATTGTGGAAATTATTTAGCGTTACCTGAGACTCTTCTATCTGAGCCATCAAAACAAGTGATTTCCTACATAGCTGGCTATGTAGTCAGATATTTGCTACAGATACTTGCTTGTGAGGAATGTCAAGATGCACTCGTATCAGAAGAAAGAAATCATTTTCATAAATTTATTATAATCAAATATAGAGGTGGTCTTATAATATATCCATCAAATGACGTAATAGACGTTTGTATAAAAGCGGAAACAATAATTTAAAAAACATATCTTACAAAAATAATGGCATTTTTATGACTCTTAGTTTAGTTACTGAGACCTTGAAGTTTTTCATAGGAAAATATATTTTTACGTGAAATAAAAATCTTATTTTATTATATTACGTGAATATAGATATCTTGTTAACAAAACTGCGATAAAGCTAACAAAAAGATAGCTATATAATAAATTTTACCTTTTTAAGGGGCAATAACTTAATTAGATAACTCGTATTTTCAAAAACTGCAATAACGGTATATCATTATATATACGGGCTGTTTGGAAGATGGGTGCAAAGCCTGAAGGGGATGATACCTTAAACCATTTAGAACATATCAAGCTAAACTTGTATTAGACGAAGTCTGCTCCTTTTTTTATTTGAATTTCTAAGGTTTTTAGCAATAAAACCCTTTTTTTTTCAATTAATTGCGAATAGTGTCCAGTAACAGTTGTTATGTTATTATTTTTTATATTTTTTTTATTTATGTTATGTATGATTACTCAAACAAAATAATTTCCAAGCATCTTTATCATCACGAGTAATAGATAAGAGTGGGCAATGATGGTGTTCAAGGAACAATAGATAAGAGGAAAGGGTGAACAATAGAACGCTAATGACGGTGCAGGCCCACCGGATATCATTTAGATATTAGTTAATTGATCTGCACATGTCCGGAACCACGCATCCTACGCAAAAAAGGACCGCAGATTCGTGATCAGAGCATGCCAAAACCTTTTTTTTTTTAGGATCCGGGACCCTCCGTCAGCCGATGAGGCAGTTCTGACTCAGTGAGCCAGAACTGGTACAAACTAACTACTGCTGTGTAAACCGCACATCCGGCATGGAACACTCACACCGCGGGATGGTCGGCGGTGTGTTCCCCCGTCATCAACAGTCAAGTTGGACGCAAAAAGAGAGCCTAACAGATCGGCTTTCTCCTTTGCGGCATGGGCCAGTGAGTCGTCCTCTCTGTGCAGAGATGGAAGAGATGGCTGACAGAAGTTCCCTTGGACAACCTTGGGAAGAGACCAGAATGCACGCGTTCCCGAATGAAGGCAAACTAGCTTCTCGCCAATTCTGCCGATGTGCTCTGACCTTGCCTTGGCAATGATTCTTTTGAAGGACCTGGAGGCGGAATCATACTTCTTTTTAAGAGCGCTGGTGTTTACATTCCGAGACGTTGATGCGTCAGCTCAGGCCCAGCAGCACTTCTGCTTATAGCGTGATGCTATTTTACAGGAGCGACCAAATCATGTCTGGGATCTGCCTCCTATGGGCACCACCGAGGATGGAATAAAAAGTTCCATATTCTGAAGGACCACATTAGCGACAGAATCAGCAACAACACTGGGATCGTCCGGCGAGAAGCAAACCGCCCCCAAGGATGGGATGCAAAAAAGACCGCATCCTATCCCAATCGGCCGACCTATAGTGCCAAACACGGCGGCAGCCTGCAGAATGCAATCTCGACGTTAGTGTGAGTGGCACCACACTACGGACAAGAATTGTCTTGTCCGGAGTGTGGTGCCAATGGTCCGAGGAGCCAAGAGGGGCGTCAACGGAAACCTGATTTCCGTCCGGATGAGAGGTCAGCAGAAGATCCATCCAACAGGGAAGGTAAGTGATCCTCCAGAAACAGAAACAGAAACAGAAACTTTTTTATTCAATATAGATTATAAATAATACTTATTGAAAGTCACTAACACTCCACATCTGGAATCCGCGTAGGCGAAGTAACCAGCTGTGTAAGACCATATGCTATGGCAAAGTCATAAACAGATCTCCCCGCATGATCAGTTAAACGTGAACGTAAACGTGAACGCGTTAAAATCGCCAAGTATCACGATCTCTGCGGATGGGATCTGCTGTAGTAAGGAATCTGAAGCCATTTGGACGTGGTCGATGAGTCGGTCTGTTTCGACATTACCACTATGGGACCTATAGAGGAACTCTCAGACGCGGGGATGGTCGTCGCTGTCTACGCAGCCATAGGATGGACAGGTCCGTACATTCAAGAGTGCCGAGGCGTCGAAAAAGATGTCCTCTCTATACGCAATCCAGCCCGGGGCACAAGGAGTGTTCTAATTTGTGTTTTTTATAAGGTAGAGCATTCTGCAGCTACATTAATAGTATAGTTGTAGCACGAATGGGTCGACTCGACCGGGGAAGGACCACGCTCTCACAGAATACCAGCGTAAAATAGTAGCTTAATGCTGCTGTGTTTCGTATGGTGAGTGTAAAGAACCGGAGAACCTTTTTACTGGAAAAGAGACATTCTATATTGGTCCTCACGGCTGACAACACATCTGCATTTAAATTCGCAAACGAAGATAGATGTAGATGTCTATGGGCCACAGCAACCACTTACCATCAGGTGGACTGTGTGCTCGTTTGTCACCCTTATTCTATAAAAAAGAACCCCAGGTAGGAGAGATATGAAGTATCAGCTGGAGAGGACACTTGAGTCTCGGTTAAAAAGAGCAATGCCGGCTTCGCCATCTACAGATTGTAGTGGACAGCGTTAAGGTTTGAATGTAGTCCCCTGATGTTGCAAAAACTCACGGATAGCGTGACAGGGGTCCCCTTGGTCTTATTGCTCCGCTTGCCCCGAGCAATTTTAGTTTAGCAACATAATATATTTTTCGCCACACTGGGTGACCTTATTATAAGAATCTAAGGTAATTTTGAAGCGCAAGCAATGCTGCTAGTGCGTGCGGTGCGAGGTATGCGGGGTGTCACGGTCGGCTGGCAGTAACCGAAAGAAACCTTTATGTTGTAAAGTAGCGAAAAATATAACGGTACCCTTATTTTTCGGTACCGAAAATTTGTGTATCGTAATTTTAAGCTTTCGCAATTAATAAGTGTGACGTCTACCTTTAACCGTTATAACCCATAATTTTTCGGTCATGCAAACCCTGGGCATATGAGTTTAAGACGTGATCCTTCACTGAAGGCCATATGTGGATGCTCAAGTTTTTTTTTTATAGAATAAGGGTGTAAAACGAGCACACAGTCCACCTGATGGTACAAGGGCGACACTGAAAGTTTTTAGAACAGGCCACTTGTAAACGATATAATAAAAAAATAAGTCAAATTTTGAAAATGGAACTCTCTGCCAATATTATTTGTATGTATTTTATTAATTTGTCATTTATTTACGATTTGGCGACAAATTGAAAATTGTCTGTGTCACGTCAGCATGAATTTAACGCGAGAAAATTTTCGTACAATGATTTTTTATGACTTTCGATGTCATTTAAGTTAACGAGAAAGTTATGATAGACTTCATTGGCCTTTCACGATGAAGCCCCATCTCGTGCCACTGTTTACAACTGGTTTAATGAGTTTAAACGTGGTCGCACTAATCTCACCGATGATCTGCGTGAGGGACGGCCTTCTACGGCGACGACTGAAGATAACATCAGTGTTGTGCGGCGTATGATAAAGACTGACAAAAGAGTGACTTATCAGCAGATTCGGACAAGATTAGGCATCGGTAAATGGTTCAAAGATTTAACGGAGGTGACTCAAATACTGTGTTCGACATACTTACGGGTGACGAAAGCTGGATTTATTGTTATGATCGTGAAACTAACAGACAGTCTGCTGTCTGGGTGTTTCCTTCCGAGGAGTTGCCAACTAAAATGAAGAGAGGTCGAAGCGTGGCAAAAAAGTTTTATCAGTCCATAGCAAATGTTAAGATAAAGTTATGATAAGCCTATATCCCACTGGTGGCACAGACCTCTCATTTCTGAGAGGGTTTTAGGGTAAGGAAATGTACGCCGCGCTGCCCTGCGTGTTGGCGAACTTCACACGTCTTCAAAAAATTTTTTCTTATTTCTCAGACATGCAGGTTTCCTCACAATGTTTTCCTTCACCGCCAAGCACGTGGTAAATTAGCACTTAAAATTGCAATAAACAATTTCATTGGTGCCGGCGGGGATCGCACCCAGGTCGCTCGCGTTCTGTGAAATTGATAGTGAGTGCTTAGCCCCTGAGCTACCACGGCTCACGGATAAACAATATTTATTTGTATAATGATTTCTTATATTTACACGAACACTACACATTGAATAAAACTACTTTTACGGATTTTATCGCGTTTAATTAACTTATTTTATTAAATTCCTAACTTTTCGGGTGCTTTACAGCACTCATGGTCACGGGGAACTGAGGTGATTAACATCCCGATGTCAGTGTTAACCCGGAGTACCTTCAGCTTGTTTAATTATTAATTTTGGTCCGATCTACGCAGAATGAACTTACTGTGTCTTGAAGTCTTGTAGTGGTATGCTTGGGTTTAGTTTTAATTTTATTAATTACAGGATCCCAAGCAGGTGGTAGTACCAGCCTCCCTGTCTATTGAAATTAGGATATTTTTAATTTCAATAGCCTCACGTATCATCCTTGGCAGGAATCGATGTTCTTTCGCGAGAATTTGTGGTTTATCAAATCTAATGTAATGGCGGGGGTCGTCTAGGATATGATCACAAACTGCAGACTTCCCGGAACGTTGGTGTTTCACGTCAGCTATGTGTTCTTTTACGCGGGTTTTGATAGAACGTTTTGTTTGCCATATATATGAGAGACCACATTCACAATCAAGCTTTTACACTCCTGCATCTTGTAGAGGAATATTGCACTTGACGGATGGTAAGAACTGACTAATCTTCTTCGGCGGCTTGAAGAATGTTCTACTATTAGAACAGCTTCTATATTATTAGCTTCTATAAGCTCGCTTCAAGATGTAGCCAATCTTGTCTGTAACACCTCTGACATATGGTAGTACAGCAGTCACACGCTCGACTGTGGCCGGCTTCACTCGGTCACTGTGACGTAGGCGCGGGACCCGAAGCTTTTTGTCGGGCAGAACCTGCTTGACGTGCTGAAGCTCGGCGGCGCAGTGTTTGCTGTCACGGATCCCTCGTGCTTTCTGTAAAAATTTAAAAAGCTGAAGGTACTCCGGGTTAACACTGACATCGGGACGTTAATCACCTCAGTTCCCCGTGACCATGAGTGCTGTAAAGCACCCGAAAAGTTAGGAATTTAATAAAATAAGTTAATTAAACGCGATAAAATCCGTAAAAGTAGTTTTATTTAATTATTTATTTGTATTAAATGACTATAACATACTCTGTATTCTATACATAAATCTGGTTCTGTCCGTGTTTCACTCATTTTACTCGCGGGAGACTAAGTAAGCGGCAAACAAAGGTTGACCTTTTCAAGAACATTGATACATGTAGAACAGCCTAAAATACGTTCCATTAACTTCGAATTGAACCTCGAGATAATCGATAAGCCGAAACAAACAATGTCAATACAACTTTTTGGTAGGAATACAAAACTGCTTAAAACTTTGTAATAACTCATAACAAAGTTTGACATGATTTACATTTACTAGGTGGTGAGAGTCTGTATTTGGTTGGCACCACCCTATGACTCCCCACGTTTCTACTGCCAAGAAACAGCACTCCCACAGATGTGTTTCCGATTAAAGTTTCCGGGTGTAAGCGATTCTATAGACTTCGGGATGACAAAATCAAGGCGTTCTCTGTAAGACACGGTTGCAAGTGTCTATGGACCGCACCAGCCATTTACCAATGGAAAATTAGTTTGGAAGCAACGAATAGTGTACCCCGGGGCAATAAGCAGAACTGTTGAAGCTCTTTTCGACTTTTCGGTCGTCGTAGATACTTCCAGGCTATGGATGCTTCAGTATCTAAGTACATGGCTGTATAACCAGAATCTCTTCCGGTTCGGGCTCTTGCCCTAAAATCAGTCCCGTAATTATCACAGCAACGAAGTCATGACACAGCATACAATAGAGACTGCCGGTTTGCCAACAAATCGTCTTCCCTACAGTGGAGTAGGACCTTCTCAGCTCCTCCTCAACCCCTATAATTAATTTCTAGACGGTGGACACAGGGCACTATATCATAATGATACGTTTTTACAACAACAGATGCAGTAAAATGCATTGTCTAATCGAAACCTCAAAAAGCAAGTCTAACCACTTTTTTTAAAACCACCGAAATTTAAGAACTGTACTATCTTTATCGCCCGAACGTAGCTCCCAAATTCCTTCTCTTTCTAAAAGTGAAGTTAGAGTTCATGGCAGCCAATTCATCAAATCTAAGAACGTTTCGAATGGTTATTTTATTTATTTATTTTTTTATAGAAGAGGGGGCAAACGAGCATGCGGCTTACCTGATGGTAAGTGACTACCGCCGCCCATGGACAACCGCAACACCAGGGGAATTGCAGGTGCGTTGCCGGCCTTTTAGAAAGGAGTAAGCTTTTTTCTTGAAGGTCCCTAAGTCGTATCGGTCCGGGAAAATCTCCGGTGGTAAACATTTCCACAGAGAAGTTGTACGAGGAAGAAAACTCCTAGTAAAACGCACAGTGGTGGACCACCAAGCATCCAGATGATGAGGATGGTATCATGAATTTTGACGCGATATGCGATTGTGAAATTTGGCGGCTGGAATTAATCCGAACAATTCCTCAGAGCACTCCCCGTGGTAGATTCGATAGAAAATGCAAAGAGATGCAACATCCCTACGCAGAGCCAGTGAATCGAGCCGATCAGAAAGAACTCGTTCGTCGACGATTCGAACCGCTCTGCGCTGGATGCGGTCAAGTGGAAGGAGCTGGTACTGAGGTGCTCCGGCCCAGAGATGAGAACAGTATTCCATGTGAGGCCGAATTTGCGTTTTGTAAAGTTGCAAGCGATGTGCCGGCATGAAATACTGTCTCGCTCTGCTGAGCACGCCGAGCTTTTTAGAGGCCAATTTGGCCTTCCCTTCCAAGTGACCACGAAACTGCACGCTATTCGATATGTCGACGCCGAGGATTCCGATGCTAGCTGAGGCAGCAAGGGGAGTGCCTTGAAACTGAGGAGATACGACAAAGGGGTTCTTTTTAGCGGTAAACGCACAAACTTGTGTCTTCTGGGGATTGAACTGGACTAAATTTAGTCGCCCCCAATCCGAGACTTTGTTCAGCAAAGACTTGACTTCAGACACAAGTTTGTCCCAGTACTCGGCGACGTTTTCCCGAGAAATATTGGCACGGCCGGTATATAAGGCATCACCAATGCTGTCGTCTGCATAGCAATGAATGTTACCAGTTTGCAACATATTTTTTTTTTATAGAATAAGGGTGACAAACGAGCACACAGTCCACCTGATGGTAAGTGGTTGCTGTTGCCCATAGACATCTACATCTATCTTCGTTAGCAAATTTAAATGCAGATGCGTTGTCAGCCGTGAGGACTAAGATAGAATGCCTCTTTTCCAGTAAAAAGGGGCTCCGGTTCTCTACACTCACCATACGAAACACAGCAGCATTAAGCTGCTATTTTACGTTGGTATTCTGTGAGAGCGTGGTCCTTCCCCGGTCGAACCGACCCATTCGTGCTACAACTATACTATTAAAATATCTGCAGCATGGCTCTACCACGTAAATTGATATGCAGGAGAAACAGCTTTGGTGATAGCATGCAGCCTTGTGGAACACCAGCGTTGATAGGCTCGTAATCAGAGCATGCACCGTCTACTACGACCTTGATGCTCCGATCAGCAAGGAAACTGGTGATCCATTTACACAATTTCTCGGGAAGCCCATAGGAAGGGAGCTTCGAAAGAAGCACTTTGTGCCAGAACCGATCGAAGGCCTTCGCTATGTCTAAACTAACGGCCAATACCTCCCCTTTGGACTCTACTGCTTCCGCCCATCTATGAGTCAGGTAGACCAGAAGATCACCAGTTGATCGACCCCGACGAAAACCGTACTGGCGGTCACTAATCAGCTGGTGATCCTCAAGATACCTCATGAGCTGGCAGTTTATAATGGATTCCATTATTTTGGAGAACAAGGAGGTGATGGCGATAGGCCTGTAGTTAGACGGGTCTGAGCGGTCACCTTTTTGAGAGATTGGGTGGACCAAAGCTGTCTTCCATGAATTCGGGACTACGCTTTGGAAGTAGGAGTACCGGAAAAGACGCGTTGAAACCGTTGCCAACTCCGGAGCATACGTTTTCAGCACAATGGGAGGGACTCCATCAGGCCCACTCGACTTGCTGACGTCCAGGGTAAGGAGTGCTTTGCAAACCGAGCGCTGTGTAAACCGCACATCCGGCATGGAGCACTCACACCGCGGGATGGTCGGCGGTGTGTTCCCCCCGTCATCAAGGGTCAAGTTGGACGCAAAGGGAGAGCCTAACAGCTCGGCTTTCTCCTTTGCGGCATGGGCCAGTGAGTCGTCCTCTCTGTGCAGAGATGGAAGAGATGGCTGACAGAAGTTCCCTTGGACAGCCTTGGCGAGAGATCAGAATGCAGGGGTTCCCGAAAGAAGGCGAACTAGCTTCTCGCAAATTCTGCCGATGTGCTCAGACCTTGCCTTGGCAATGACTCTTTTGAAGGACCTGGAGGCGGAATTATACTTCTTTTTAAGAGCGCTGCTGTTTACATCCCGACATGTTGATGCGTCAGCCCAGACCCGGTAGCACCCCTGCTTATAGCGTGATGCTATTTTACAGGAGCGACCAAACCATAGCTGGGATCTGCCTCCGATGGTCACTACAGAGGATGGAATAAAAAGTTCCATACCCTGAAGTACCACAGCAGTGACAGAATCAGCAACAACGCTGGGATCATCCGGCGAGAAGCAAATCCGCGGTAGGATGCAAAAAAGACCGCATCCTATCCCAATCGGCCGACCTATAGTGCCAAACACGGGGGCAGCCAGCAGAATGCAACCGCGACGTTAGAGTGAATGGCACTACACTCCGGACAAGACAATGGTCCGACGAGCCTAGAGGGGCGTCGAGGGAAACCTTATATCCGTCCGGATGAGAGGTCAGCAGAAGGTCCAACAGGGAAGGTGCATGATCCTCCACATCTGGAATCCGCGTAGGCGAAGTAACCAGCTGTGTAAGACCATATGCCAAGGCAAAGTCATAAACAGATCTCCCCGTATGATCGGTTAAAGGTGAACCGAGCCATTCGGCGTGGTGGGCGTTAAAATCGCCAAGGATCACGATCTCTGCGGATGGGATCTGCTGTAGCAAGGAATCTGTAGCCATTTGGACGTGGTCGATGAGTCGGTCTGTTTCGGTATTACCGCAATGAGACCTAATTTCTAATTTGTGCCCCGAGTAGGAGAGATATGAAGTATCAGCCGGAGAGGACACCCGAGTCTCGGTTAAAAAGAGCAAGGCCGGCTTCGCCGTCTACAGATGGTAGTGGACAGCGTTAAGGTTGGAATGAAGTCCCCTGATGTTGAAAAAGTTTAGCACCCACGCTCAGGAGTGGAGTCGCTTGGTCGTGGATGCTCAGCGAGGGATTCTCCAGGGGTGCTGGTACCCTCCTGGGGTAGTCTGATTACATTTAATTCCGCTACCATGTTGATGTGGGGTGGGGGGGATTGGGCCTCCTGCCACCTGCACTCACCAAGCGAAACGCAGAAGTAAACCTCTATTTCACGCTGGTATTCTGTGAGGTCGTGGTACCACCCCGGTTTGAGCCGGCCATCCGTGCGACAGCAAAAGCTACCGCGTGGCTCTACCACTGTTAAATGGTAAAAATAGAATAACATGATAGGTATGTTATGTTTTTGTAGCTACAAACTTTTCCCTAGAATATATCACATCATATATATTCTGGAGAAAAGTTTGTAGCTCTTACCATCTGTAAAGTTAAGGCCTTAGTGGAGAGCGTTCGGTGTGCATGATAAACACACAGGCCCGGATTAACCTAAAGGCAAAGTACAAGTAAGATTAAAAAAAATAAAAAAAATTGCTATGGTAGGTATAAAACTGTTTATGGGCCCCACAGTCTTAGAAAAAAGCATTTTACTTTAATTATAATCATTATCATAGTAACATACTGTCAAAAGTCCACCATACAACTCCTCAACTCAGGTTTTTAATAAAAAACCTATAATAGGCACCAGTCTCTCACAACGCTAGGTCCTTACTATATATATCGTTATTGTTAACCAGCCAGTAAGTTGTGAAGAGATAAATAAATTGAATTGAATTGAATAGACCTCCTCAATAATTTGACATAGCTAACAGGCCTGGTGGTTTGACAACTGCAATTTGTATTATATTGAATTGTTACCAGGAAGATGCTGCTGCGTAGAGAGGAACTGAAACAGATGTTTCTCTCTATTGCCTCTTTAGTGTACCTTAATTACTTGATATAGAAAGTTCGAAAAAGGGAGAGCGGGCCGACGCGACGCTCGCACTGCCTAAGGGCCTGGGCTATTATTATTGTTGGCCCAGACATGACTTAATGCGGCCCTGCAAACACGCGCTCTGCTATCACAGAATCACAGTGTCCTGATTAGCGACCGCTAAAAACGTAAGCCGAACGCGCCGCTACGCCGCACGCTCAGCCGAATGTACTCTACTTCATGGGTCTGTAATAAAAACTTATAACTACAAAAGCTAAAAAACTGGCCAAATACGTGTCGGATCACCCACAATGCAGAGGTAGGCTTCCGTAGTTGCCCGTCATGATACGTGGGCTTTCTTGATAATGTGCATAATAAGTGATTTCGCGGTTTGACCGCTATAACGACTAAAAATTGTCCCAAATAGGAATATGGTAACTGAAGTACTTATTTTCAAACCAGACTTATAGGGAGTGAGTGGTATTCAAAGAAGATTAAAAAAACTGTTTCAATTTTGAAAATAATACAATTTACATCAAATCATTCATATGCCAAGTAAGCACAAAGATGATAATAGTTGACTATCTATCCATATATTCTCGGCAGTGCAACCCTAAAATATACATATATGACCGTAACGAACCTTCACGTAAACCACCATTGCCCTAAATTATTGTGAAGTCGCCCGAGTAAACCAAGAGTGTGACGAATGAAACTGTATGAGGCTATATGATTGTATGAATACTTTGAATGAGGCCTACAATAACTACCAACTAAAAAATAAGTGAAAATAGTAAGTAAGAAAGATCCTCCTGCCTATCCCGCTGAAAATGAAAAAGTAAAGCTATTGTAGTAATGCATATAAGTCGTTTTCTTCATAATTTTTATTTTTAGTTTACAATAACAATACAAATTTATAATGCAGCTAATTTTAGGTCATTTTCTATGGAGTTGTAACGAAATTTTTACTAACCCAAGTGCATTTTATAAGTTGGTCGACTATTACTCGTTAACATCTTAATTCTACTTGGCTGTAATAGTTGTCCTTTTAACTTCATTATATATACTACTATTTTGTATACTTTTTACATTTCTATAAACAGCGGTTTAGTTGGTAGAGGGGAAAAATACCACTTTAAAGCTAAATATTTCGGAAACGGACCAATGAATCGAAAAGATTTTGTTCCACACCCCTAGTGTTTTTGAAAGACCTATCCAACGATACCCCACATGATGGAAAAGACGGGTTAAAAAATCATCCTCCATTTAAGGTACCCAAAATAAAAATAAAATTTATGACTTTAATTCACAGTTTTGTAGGCGTGATTAATATCTATAACTATGCCAAATACAGATTTGTAGCACGTAGGGTCTCTGAGTAAAACCGCGGACGGACGGACGGACTGACATGGCGAAACTATAAAGGTACAATTCCGTAGCCGACTGCAGACAGCAGCAGCAGGCGACGTGTCGCCGCGTCATGTCGCTGCGACATGTCGTAGGGTTATGTCGCTGCAGTCATAATTCCGTACCAGACTGCAGGCGGCAGCCAGTCTGTTCCGAGTGTTCTGTAATTCTCTGTTTATGTAAACAAAATAAGTACTTACCTCTTTTTCCAAATATTATCTTTTATCACACTGTTTAAATAATTATTGTGAGATGCATCGTACAGTGCGGGATATTGGGCCACCTGGTTTATCAATTTCTCTACCTCGGAATCGGTGAAACTCATTTTATGAGAAAAATTCAACGTGTTGTCACTCGGACGTTGGCAGCACTACTGATCTGCGGTCAGGCTACAGTGCCGTCTGCCGCTCGACCCGTAGCGGCAAACGACGTCGCGACGACACGTCGCCTGCTGCCGCTACCTGCAGTCGGCTACGGAATTGTACCTTAAGGGTTCCTTGTTGTGTAACTACGGAACCCAAAAAGGAAGTCATAAGGAAATTTCTTCGTCTTTCTTCTTTTTCTTTTGCCCTTAAATAGTCCATGGGCTGGGCATGGACCTCTCGCATTGTAGGGATGATTTGCACTAATTTTAGCAATTAATATTTTACAGTTTAACGCTTAACGCTCTCTATTTTCTAATTTGTTTCACACGTACGACGTATCTGGAGCACATTTATGTTCAAAGCATACCTACGAGTATATGACACAGGATGTTGACAACTTTCTGTACACATCTTAAAACAAAAATATCTAAATATATCTAATGTGTGTGTGGCATAAAATTATTATAATTAATAAAATCAGGCGTTCTTTGCGGAAATCATTTATATTTAAGTTGTTGAGAATTCATTTGCTTAAATCCACGTAATGAAATAAAATGATGTGCCTTACTTAGTTTGAAGAGCACTTCCCACCCTCCCTCAATTGCATGCACTATCCCCGTCACTGCTAGTTCCAGCACACTAGGAAAGACACACCACCGTCGATAATACGACACGTGTTTCGCCTCTACACGAGACATCCTCAGCTGAAGTTGACTGCGGTTACTGACCGCTAAGTTAACGGTTAAATAATTTTTTTAACAACATTAATAAAATTTCAATTTCAAATTCACTGATACATATCCGCCGAAGAGTGATTGAAAGGTTTTGTCGATCTCTTACCAGCTAAAACTCCTTGGGATATCTGCTGCACTCATCCGAGGAGGATGGGACTTCGTTTACTTCTCACTCTCTCGTTTGTCATTACTCAACTAACTTGCGCCCAATATTCCGTCAGTTATGAAGAATTAAGATGAAAGAAAAATCGACAAGATGCATGTAAGTGCATTGTTAACACTGAATGCTAAGATATCTCGTAAATTATCGTAATATTACTCTACCAAGTTAAGATACCTCGTAAATTATCGTAAATGAGAGGCTCCCTGTATAGGGACAGGGAGCCTCTCATTTCTCAGCAGGCATCTTCTAGTTGTAGTTTATATATATATAACTGTAAGGCTGTATCTTTAGGTACCTAAATACAATAACAACAATAGGACATCGACCTGCATTGACCTACATCCAAATAATATATTAATGGGAAAAGGAATTTTTTGATTAAATATAAATAAACCACATTATATATAATTTGCGCCCAAAAATATCGACGCGATTGTTCACTGTTTCATAATTTTTTTATGGATAATTAAAGTTAAGTTAGAAGTGAAGAGTTGGGCAAAGTATTACTAATATGATATAAAATTAACGCATTCGGCTAATAATGACGCTACAAATTTAGATAAAATGTTCCAGTAATTGCGTGGCTACTCAAGCTACACGTAGAATTTCCAACACAACGGCTTTACATGATTATGCCGACGCAATAAAGTCAACATCGCAACAGATCACGGACTCCAGGCGGAGTAAACAAGTCACTCTAATGATAAGACGAACAACGCCCGCCCGCCGACCAGTCGCGCGCGCCCGCCCGCCCTACGCACGTGTCCGTTAAAAATAATTTAAAAAAATAGTTTTTGTTTACAAATTTTCAATAAATTTCACTTTATCTTAAGCAATGGGTAAGTATTTTATTTGTATTTTTGATATAATAATTTATAGGATTATTTATCTAGTAGCCATATGGTAGTGTTTATGCAGTTTTTGCAACTTCCGTTTTAATTCAAATGTGACTTAATTCAAAATAAGTATTGTACATTTACTGCATAAATTAATAAAACCTAGTAAGGCTGTGAACTTTTATTGCTTTTTCACCCTAAGCCTGATTTAATTGATGGATGACGCGAGAAGCGTGATTTAAGTCACACTCCCAATCTGCATAATGTAGTGTACAGTCATGTGGAAAATATTTTCTTTTGCGCAACTGTTGCCCATGAATATACTATAATATATTTTCAGATTATAATATATAATGACTTTAGAATTTATTATAATTAAATTGTGAAGTTTATTTTTGTCAATTTTATCATAATAAATATGCATAATATACATATATGGTAGTCCGATCATTAGAGTTAAACATATCACAATAAGCCTCGGCATTTCATTATACGCCATTTTTATAATTTGAGCGATAATTTATAATTATTATTTTTGTTAACATCGTCAAAAATACGAAAACACTTAATATCAACGACTGTAGGTTGACCCAAGAGCCACCCAAAAGCTGTATACATTTATAAAATATACAAATTAGGCTCAAAGTGATTTGGGGGATAAAGTATCAGTCAAATCATTAAATGGCGGCGTTTCATGAAATGCCCAGGCAGATCACGATCTGCCCATTTCTACGATCGGATTACGACACTTACCAATTAATTTTAATCAAGCCCTCATACATTACCAAATAGAAAAAGAACTAATTCATATTAAGTGGAAGGAAGGAGAAACCACAGAGAAACCATATATATATATATATATATATATATATGTGTGTGTGTGTATATGTGTATATGATCCATATCTCATCTATCTCACCTAAAATTCTCACATCGCTCTCATCTCAGATTATCCCTTGCAAGGTAAATTGTTAGCAAATAAAGATATATATAAAGCGCTTGAGGAAGCAAATCAAAAAGTTTCCCATGCACAACATCCAACTCACACAATTGACGTAGTCTATGAAGCCGGATCGATGTTATATTATTACTATGTAGCTAATTTCGTTATCGGGTAGATAAGCCGTGGCGAGCGCGGAGTGAACTCAGTGGGGCACATTGGGACAGCGAATACGACCTTAAGGAGGAACGGCACAGAAATTGGAGTGGAGAATCCACTACATCTTTGATGGAGAAGGACTTGGTTAACCCACAACCACGTGTGGCGATGGCCAAATGGGATGACAACGGCAACGTTTGGAGCGCTGCTTTAGGAGCGTTGGCTGGCGCGGGGACTGTCCTGATCTTTGTTGCGATCTTATTAATATGGAGAAAACCACGGAGAGTAGAGCCACCGACACTAGCGCCTATGGGCGTCGGACAAAATGTGAGTACTCAAAATTTTTGTACATAATTACAAACAATTACAATGTCTCGACCTTATGTCAATTATAGTATTATACTGTTATCCATCGCAATATATAATAAGTCGGTACAATAAATAATTATTATACAATATTAATAATAATCGCATAAATACATCGATAAGAACCAAAATCTTGTATAATTTCCAGAAATATTTAGTAAAGTTGACAAACGAGAACACAGTCACTTGTTGATACGTGGATGCTGTGGTCCATAGACACCTACATCTATCATCCATTAACCATAAAAATGCATATAATTCGTCACCTATGAACAGTGAGGACTAAGATAGAATGCTTCATTACCAGTAAAAAGGGTCTCCGATCCTTGTCGCTTACCATACAAAACACAGTCATCCATATGCTTAATGACTTCTTATAATGACTTCTTATATTTACGTGAATACTACGGTTACGGTTTCGGGTGCTTTACAGCACCCATGGTCACGGGGGGACTGAGGTGTTTGACGTCCCGATGTCATAGTTAGCCCGGCTGCCTTCAGTTTTAGAATATTAATTTTTGGTCCGATTTACGCAGAATGTGCTTACAGTATCTTGAAGTCTTGCAGTGGTATACTTGGGTTTGGATTTAATTTTATTAATTACAGGATCCCAAGCGGCTGGCAGCACCCATCCATCTTCTCCATTGAAATTAGGATGTTTTTTTTTAGTTCAATAGCCTTGCAAATCATCCTTGGTAGGAATCGATGTTCATTTGCAAGGATTTATAGTCTATCAAATCTAATGTAACGCGGGGACGATCATCGATATGCTGCTATTTCACGGAGGTATTCTGTGTGAGTATGCTGGCTCCCTGGTCGAGCCGACTAACTCGCGCTGTAGCTACAATACAATATGTTATATAATACAGCTCCAGTGTGGTTCTAAAACATGTAATTAGTACCTACTTATTTGAAATTTATGTACTTTTTATCGATGTTACTTAAAAGATCGGACAAACAAACGCTTAGCCCATTTCCTTTTGACGACATACCGATATGCCCATTTGAACCAAATGGTTTGTTTCGTCGTTCGCACAAACAATATTACGCATTCTACGGTGTTGCGTACAGCAATAACGTCAAATAATTTGCCAGCATCTGTCATTTCATCCGATTACAATGTGTAGACCGTGTAGTGACAGTGTAAGAATATCTATTACCTAACCCATATTGCCATTAGCATTCGTAAGACGCGAGGAAATCTGAAAGGCAGCAATATCTTCCTGATAGCAACTCAAGATATAATAAAACTGCAGTTGCCCACCCACCTGCCAAGCCTGACAACTATGGCCAAATTACTCCTATGAGGCAATCTATGTGAGGCCAATGTTCAAACGTGATATTGTATAGGCTGTAATGAATGGATATATGAACAATGTAGGTGTGTTCTAGGCAAGAGTGAATAAGCTTTTGCTTAGCTAAGTCAGTGCGCTTTACCATCTTCGACCACATTGTCGCTTACCGTCCGATAGTATGCAAGTCAAGCACTGGCTAATAATAGTTTTAACAATCATAACTTTTAAAAAAGTAAAAACCGACTTCAAATTGCTAAAAAAGAAGTTGTTTATTTTCAACCCTTAGGGGTGTAATTTTTTCTCCAAGTTTATATGGGACCACCCTTAAAGTACAACCTATTTAATAAAAAGAATTATCAAAATTGGATTACAACCTGCGAAGTTATCGCGTAACATACATACAAAGAAACAAACACTCGAATTGAGAACCTCCTCCTTTTTGAAGTCGGTGTATTAGAAAAATGACAACAAACTTATATTCCACTGCTGTGTACAAACGTTCTATACATATTTTTATTAAAGATATGCTAGGAAAGTTGCCATAAAAGTAGGAGTACAAATAACAGGTAAAACTCCCAGGAAAAAGAGCTCATTGGTCTTTTTTTTAATAATTTAAGTTGTCTGCTTGTAGGTTGATACCTACATATCAACCTACTACACTACAAGCAGACAACCTTTTAATAACTGGTAAATAAATTTTAAATAAATAATGATTACATATAATATATAAAATAATTCATTCAACAGAAATATTTTAGCGAGCATGCATCTTTTTTAGGGTTCCGTGCCTCAAAAGGAAAAAACGGAACCCTTATAGGATTACTTCGTTGTCCGTCCGTCTTTCAAGACCCTTTTCTCAGGGACGCGTGATGTTATCAAATTGAAATAAATGTCAAATAAGTATATCTACGGTCCCTCTACGAGCTCTAAATATATCAAGTTTTTAAGTCAACGCAATAAAAATCTGCGGCCATTTATGTGACATATTTTAATACTCGCAAATAAATCAAAATCTATAGAGCACTTCCCGTTGACCTTGAATCATAAAATTTGGCAACAAGCAAGGTCTCATAGCCCAAGTAAAGGAAAAAGCTCGAAAATAGAAAATTGTAGTTTATTCACAGTAAAATAAATATTTTTTTGCGATTACAAACTTACATTTGCAGTTGGGGAATTGATCGTGACGTATATCAATGTATCGGAGAACTTTTTTTAACTACAAAGTTAAGTTTGTCCTTCAACCCTACTTATCTTTTCGTCAGAGTAAAATTCGGTGCTTTCATAGTTTATGAACTTCAGTAGGTTATGTTAATTATTTTGGTGAAAGTAGCTGTACAATTACCTAACTGCTTACACTGTTATACGTAGGTGCTTATTATATATAAGTTAATGAATGTTATGTTTGTTAACTTACGCTATTTGTCATCCTTACCCCTTAAAAACATAATTAATTGCAAACGAGCATGCGGCTCACCTGATGGTAAGTGACTACCGTCTCCCATGAACAACCGCAACACCAGGGGTATTAAAGATTTGTTGCCGGCCTTTTAAAAAAGAGTAGGTTCTTTTCTTGAAGGTCCCTAAGTCGTAGCGGGTCGGAAATATTGCTGGTGGTAGTCGCAAGGAAGTTGTGCGAGGAAGTAAATTAATGCAAGTTGTAGTCATGTTGTAGGTAGTTAATAAATAGTAAATATTTTACAACTCGGAAAACGTCGCCGAGTATCGGAACAAACTTGTGTCTGAAGTCGAGTCTTTGCTGAACAAAGTCTCGGATTGGGGGCGACTAAATCTAGTCCAGTTTAATCCTCAGAAGACACAAGTTTGCGCGTTTACCGCTAAAAAGAACCCCTTTGTCGTATCTCCTCAGTTTCAAGACACTCCCCTTGTTGCCTCAGTCAGTATCGGAATCCTCGGTGTCGACATATCGAGTGACGTGCAGTTTCGCGGTCACTTGGAAGAGAAGGCCAAATTGGCCTCTAAAAAGCTTGGCGTGCTCAGCAGAGCGGGACAGTATTTCATGCCGGCACAACGCCTGCAACTTTACAAGGCGCAGGTTCGGCCTCACATGGAATACTGTTCCCATCTCTGGGCTGGGGCTCCCCAGTGCCAGCTCCTTCCACTTGACCGCATCCAGCGCAGAGCGGCTCGAATCGTCGACGACCGAGTCCTTTCCGATCGGCTCGATTCATTGGCGCTGCGAAGAGATGTTGCATCTCTTTGCATTTTCTTTCGCATTTACCACGGGGAGTGCTCTGAGGAATTGTTCGGATTAATCCCAGCCGCCACATTTCACGAACGCACATCGCGGCAGAACTCCCGATACCATCCACACTATCTGGATGATTGGCGGTCCACCACTGTGCGATTTAGAAGATGTTTTCTTCCTCGCACAACTTCCTTGTGGAATAGTTTACCACCAGCGATTTTTCCGGACCGATACGATTTAGGGACCTTCAAGAAAAGAGCCTACTCCTTTTTAAAAGGCCGGCAACGCATCTGCAATTCCTCTGGTTCCCCTGGTGTTGCAGTTGTTCATGGGCGGCGGTAGTCACTTACCATCAGGTGAGCCGCATGCTGGTTTGCCCATTCTCCTATAAAAAAAAAAAAACAACAGATTGAGCGACGGCTACAAGAACACAAGAATTATAGACAACTTTTTTCCAACTTCGATGTATAATGCGGTTCATTCCTTTTTCAGTCACCACTTACAAATCTGGTTCAAATTTAATAAAAACATAAACACTCACGCCTGTCACCCAGAGGGGTAGGCAGAGACTACGGACTTCCATTTGGCGCGATCCTGGCACACCTCTCTCGCCTCCTTTACATCCATATATCTACGCATACACGCTCGTCGGTTAAGGGTACTCCTAATCTGGCCCATTTTCAATATATCGCCAATTTGGTCGATAAACCTTCGTCTAGGGCGTCCCTTTCCGACTCTGCCGTTCACTTCTGCAGCATAAATTTGCTTTGTCACTCTTTCTTCGTTCATTCTTTCTACATGACCAAACCACCGAAGCATTCCTTTCTTAATCCTGGTCACAACGTCATCTTGCAAACCACACTTTTCTCTTAACACACTATTTCTGACCCTGTTATTCAGATTCAGCCCTAACATGCTCCTTAATGACCGCATTTCTACAGCATTTATTCTACTCTCGTGTTTCTTCTGCCAGACCCAACTTTCACTACCATACATTAAAGTAGGGACTAACACAGCATTGTGAATTGCCATACGTGCCTTTTTTGACACATTCTGACTCTTCATAATAACGTGTAGAGCCCCATTCACTCTATTTCTTGCGTTCACTCGTCGTTCTATATCCTTATCATATCTACCATCCCTGCTAAATACACATCCCAAATATACAAACTCATCCACTTGCTCAATCAACTCCCCTTCTATTCTTATTTCACATAACGTTTTACTTTCTTCTCTTTCAAAAACCATCACTTTCGTCTTACTTGCGTTCACTTTCATACCCCTTTCTTTTAATGACCAGTTCATTAAAGTAACTGGTTCATTAAAGTAACTCAAATTTAATACTTAAGTAATAACTTTAATTTCAAATTTTTATATGAAATAAGCCCACGTTTGTCCACAATTTCACATAGTGATGATAAGTCAAGATAACCCCGAAGACGGTGCACACCGATCCTGTAAATGCCAACTCATTCTCGCTTTAAAGATAATAATAATAATGTCCCCCAGACCGAATTTCGGTCACTGCTGCCAGCCTCAACGGAGACTAGCCATCGGCGCAGAACAAGATTATGGTGCCCAAGTATATAACAAGATTATAGTGTGCAAGCACAGGTGCACTCTCTATTCACTCACTCTCATAGTCCGATGACATAAACCGCCACGACCGGGAGAGATCAGGCGCAGGACCAACGGCTTTACGTGCTTTCCAAGGAGAAACTTAAAACATACTCGGAAAATAGTTAAAACATAATCGGCAAATACTTCAAACATACTCGGAAAATACTTAAAACATACTCGGAAATAAAATCAAGACTCGATTACCGTAATAGAAGAACTATCTACATACGACTTTATACGGAACCCTCGGTGCGCGAGTCATAATTGCACTTGTCCGGTTTTTTTACATAAGCGGTAGCCTAATAGTTAAGAATGCGGACTGCAAACTGAGAATTGAGGTTCGAATCCACCACTCGACTGCAGTCGCTAATCACTCCTAATATAAGCATTTTAAGCTCACTAGGAGTAGTTAGCGAAAGTATTAGTAGTGATAATAAAATCACTAGTATTCCCTTATAAATAAATAATAAAAGTGTGAATGAACAATTTTTCTTCTTAGATTAAATAAATTCAACAAAAAAATTCAAACTATAGATATGTCTATACTAAAACTTCCTTCAATTATTATATTTAAAATATATTCACTTATTTTTATTTAAATATATTTGTTATTTTTAATACTGAATGACGCCCGCGAATTCGTCCACGTGGATTAAGGTTATTTTATTCCTGCGGGAACTTTTTAATTTGCCGGGATAAATGTAGCTTATGTGATTTATAATTTACACGCAATATAATTAAAAATGAACGCATAATGATTTAGAGGTTATATAAAAATATTTACTTTTGCCACTTGCACATGCGTGATGAGTTGATTCAAGCACATGCGCTCAAGTAACATACTTCTTGCCGCTCATGACGTCATCATTTAAAGTGTAATAATATTTTTTTTAATTAACGATAAATAAAAGATATTTAATTTTAAAAAATTGAAGAAGCTTACGGTGAGCAATTTATTAGAAAAAAATTGGTTTACGTATAATAGGCAAAAACAATTTTGTACTTTTAATTATTAATAACAAATTAAATAATTAATTAATAATGTGAGCAATTGCGGGTTTTAATTGAGCATTTTGTGAGCAATTAAGAGCACTTATTTAATAATCTGATCGGTTATAGGGCAAGGAAATGTCCGCCGCACCGCCCCAATTCGTGTTGGCGAACTTCACATATCTTCGAAATATATTTTTATTCTTATTTCTCAGACATGCAGGTTTCCTTACGATGTTTTCCTTCAGCGCCGATCACGATCACGAAATTTTGATTGATTGTTTGAAACCTGGTAAAATTATTTTTTTCCATACCAATTGATGGAACTGAGTAAAATGCCAGTTGAGCTCTTTGGCTGAAGTTATTTTTTATTTTATGCACAATTGCAGACAAAACAATATTGATTGCGCATCTCTAAAACAAAATTGTACCTCTTCTCCTTCTAATAATAGCTCCTGCACCTGACAGGGCGGAATAGTTCTTATCTATAAAACCATTTGCAGTAACAATTTTTGTTAACAGTTATGAGTGTAACATTTTTATCAGCTGCTTTGTTCATAGTGCCTTGAGCAACACTTTGCCGGTTTCTGTACAGAAAATGATGCTGGCTTTGGTATTTCTTATTTGAAATAATTCGTAGGCGTAGTGCTGCAGAAAACTGTTCCAAATATGGATGGCCGCTACCATGAATATAATACCTGCTATGTTACACTTATTTACATAGAAACTTTAATTATCATCTGCATAAAATTCTAAATAGCACTTTTTACACAAGAAAGTAAACTTTTAGATCAGTCCATCTTATTTTTCACTAATTAAGTGAATAGTAAAACAAACCAATAGGTCCGTGGTTTAAAATTTTTTGCAGCTTTTTATAGAAAAGCATGACCTTATCATAATATAATAGTCAATTATTTAGCCATCTGATAAAACTTTTAAATGTGCCAGTCAAACATTAATGATGATATTTGGGTCATTATACTGGAAATAGTCTTTTAAATATTTTGTAGTACAATTGATCATCCTCAGTATGATTGGTCGTGTGTAAGACTTTTATAAGTCTATGTTATTTTTGATGAAAATTATTATTGCAGATAAAAGCCCTTTCACATTTATTTTAGTCTCGAATTAAATTAATCAAAATGAAAATTTGAACTATTTAATAAGTAAGGTAAGTAGCTAAGATGTGATAATAACTGTAATAGAATAACAAAATAATGAAAACATTTGTAAATACTTGCTTTACAACCATATTAAATATTATTTGACCGTAATAAAATAAAACAAGGTAGTCTTCGGCATGAAAGTAAAAATAAATATTTTCGATTATTTTTGCAATATCTAACAGCCGGGTCAGCGCGCAATTCAGGTCCGTCTAAAGACGCTAAATTTCAGCAAGTACTGTCAAATTCAATAGGAGTGACAGAAAAAACGCTTCTTGATATAGAAGGGCAAAATAAATTAATTAATCTAAAGTAAAATCACTTTTTGAAAGTTGAAAGTTTAAGTATTTTCAGAAGCTACTTTGCAATTATTTTCTATTGAGTGAATTTTGTGGAATCGTGTTTTGCAAACCGCCACCTGAAATACGTACAATTTTTTTTCGGTAAAGATGTGAAATCACAAAACGATCCCCATGCATGTCAATGTGGCTCTATTCAGCCTCTTAATATGGACATACCTCGGGATTCAGAGATTTTAAAAGTTTTCATGCGCTGATACTGGAAGATATAATATTATATTATTACTGTCCCGTGTGGGATAACCTTTATACTTATATACATATTCTCATCATACGTAATACATTTTTATGGTTGGTTAGAAAAATTATATCTACATGCAAACTTTCACAGGGTAAATTTCTATTTTTTACTGTTCTTACCCAGCAAGTAGGAAAGCAACTAGAAACCCACCTGATGGTAAGTGGTTATGTAGCCTAAGATGGTGAAGTGCACTGACTTAACAAAAACCTATTCACTCTTGCCTAATAGTAGTAGGTAAGTATTATTTGCGACCTATTTGTGTGTGTATGTGTGTGTGTGTGTGCGCGCGTGTGTGCGCGTGTGCGTGTGTGTGTGTGTGTGTGTGTGTGTGTGTGTGTGTGTGTGTGTGTATGTGTGTGTGAATGAGAAAAGCGTATGAGAATACGTGAAGAGGAATAAAGGTTGAGTAATCGTAGTAAGTACATTTGGCTTCATTATCATCATCAGTACAGCCCTTCACAAGGCCTATATATATATCTAGATAAGCCACCTGCATCTATCAACTTCCTCCATATAGTGGGAGGCTGCCCTGCACTTTGCTTACCGGTACGAGGTTGCCACTCGAGAACCTTCCTTCCTACTGTTTGTCGGTTTTCCAAGTTATATAGCCAGCCCATTGTCATTTCACTTTAATAATCCGTTGGACTATGTCAGTTACTCTGGTTATAACTGCGAATATCTTCATTTCTAACTTTATCACGCAGAGAAACCCCTCTCCAATTTAAAATTTTTACATTTTTTAGATGATAGTTTGTCTAACATAAAAAAAAACCCATAAACCCAAAAATATCTTTATATAGCACTTAGGGAAGCACCATTTTTTATTTATTTAAATTGTTTGATATAATTTGATAATAGTGTACCTAAATTTAAGCATCTGTATCTATATTTCCCTAACCAATAATATTCTATTAAAGTCATACCCATAAAAACAGCGTTTTATTGTAATACATAATTATAAAATTCAGTATCACCTAATTAATAAAAACATGCAACAATAAAATTACATAGGTATTAAAAACTATCGAAATCTAAGTAACGAAAGCATGTTGGTCGTTCCACATCTAAATTATATAAAAATGCATTTTTCAATTTCACTAATCAACGTCGGCGCGAAAATTTCTTCTTCTTTGGACACTTTAAAAGTTAATTTATTTAGAAAACAATATTTACAGTTACCAATGTACAGATATTAACTGAATTAAGTATTTCTAATCATAAAAATATTTATAATTGAGTATAAACTCTTAAAAAACTAAAATATATTTGAACGAAGTCGCTCCAACACCGACGTGCGATCCACTCTTGACGATGTCAGAAAACGGACTGCGATAGAGCTCGCGGGTGATTACAGGGCGACGGAGCAGGCACGCTTGCGCAAATATATTCAATTTCGGGGAAAAATTATATTTTCTCGAGTAAAACGGGAAATAAAAATAAAACTCTCAATAAAAAATATTAATATTTTTAAGACCTTTTTTTAGTATAAAAACTATTTATAGAGCTTGTGCCGTTTTGGAAAAATTTTGCAAAATATGACAAAGATAGATACTCTTTGAGAATTTTTTTTTTCTAATAAGGGGTTGACAAAAATACAATTTTGTTCAATTAAAAACATTTATTAAATTCTCTTCTGTCACCCAATATTTTTTCTTTGCGGATTAAATGAACAGTTATTGTGATTTTTTACTTAAATATCCAAGAATTTAGGCATTTCAACCGCACTTAACGCCTTATCACGTAACGTTGTTTTAAATTTATTTAATCGTTGAAGTTTGTTTGGTATATATGACTATTGAGAAGAGACCAAGTGTCATCATAGTTCATTGCGTGCCCAGTAGCAGTCGTCACGAGATACGAGGCACGCCGCAATTCTCAAGGTATTGTGCTCATTCATCCTTTTTTATGAGTTGTTTTATTTGTTGTTCATTATTCTTCATCAGCTCATCTCTCTTCGTGCCAGCCAACGAATTAAATTAATTTTACGCAAAGTCTATTGTCTAAACTATAGTTCACACGCCGCCGCCATTTTTTATAGTTTCTACGACCATCGCTCATACAGTCCATTCAATTTAATCGTTAATTACAACCGTAGGAACCTCGCTGTACCATCATAATTTGTAGAAACCGCTGAACCAATACGTATTACGCTAATATATTATGATTTAATGTAAGCATCTATTGTTCACATAACCTTATTTTGTACTTTATTTAATATAACTAGATGAGTAGAAAAGTAATTTAGTAGAATAAGATTTAGCGTTTTTCTTGTACAAAAATGAGCCATAATCTAATTCACTTCTTATAAAAGCAGTATAAAGCATACGCAAATGCTAAGGGAATACGCCATCTAGGCTCCCTTAGTACTTTTAGTATCTATAAAAAAATTAAGTTTTTTTACACGTTTCATTTATAGGTTTTCCTATCGTAAAGATTTGTCGATCCATATGATTAATATTTCATATTATCTTGTGTTTATAATGAACAACCATTCACTAATATATTAACCTATTAACGATTGAAAACTAACTTTGATTTTGAAGCTGTTAATTCAAAACCCAGATTGTCTTGCTAACGAATTTAAAGCTATTTAGAGATCTGTTACATTATTGACTTAGATAATATTATGTAAACGGTTTTAGATCGACAGATATCAATCGTTCAAATATTAAATAACTAACAACCCGCCCCGGCTTCTGTGTAGGATTTAGATCGACAGATATTAATGTAGCCTTATTTAGATTTCGTTTTTTCCAAAAAGCTCCAAGTTTTTCGGTACGGTAAATTATGCATTCCTTGATAAATTAGCCCATATCTACTGACGACCTTGGACAATGTTGGTGGGCGGAGTGAGTTTCTTGGCTTCTATAATGCACACTACTTTCTCTACCATACTTCAATTAAATCTAAAATCAGAATTTTTAAATGTTTTTCCGGCATCAGTCTTTTTCAATTCCGTCAGCTTTGTTCGTTAATTGGCTGCACTTAGCTACACTGACATCAGGTTGCACTTGAAAAATGTTATTATTTAATTTCAGATCACTAAAAATCTCTTTTAAAACAACTGCCGTTTCCAAATGAGATTCCTCTGGTCAAGAAGAAATGGCGAAAGAAACTCTGTGAAATATATTAACTTATTAAAAGGTTTTTTATTTAACTTTATGGGGCTATCTGTATTTTTTAAATTTTATTGAAAAATTTGACATAAACCCTTGACTGAACCCTGATACCTATTAATGCGGCCCAATAATTAGACTTTTTTCAATTGAAGTCGATATGAAGCGGTAAAAGGGCCTTTAGGTTTCGTTTTTCTGTTTACATGTCAAGCATTATTATATATACAAAGGCGGAACCATCCAATATTAATAATTCAATAGGATTACTAAACGAAGATTTACATTATATCTTTGAATGGTCCACTGTGTCTGGAATTAACGTGAATCCTTCTAAATGTGCAGCGATCATTTTAGGTAGCTCTAGATACTTATCCAAATGCAATAAAAAAACAACAATGTTATCCTATACTCTCTATATGTTAAGAATCTCGGTCTGTACGTTGATATCTATCTTTCATAGAACAAACAGATCTAGGAGGTAAGCCGCAAAGTTACTGCAACAATACGATCTCTTTATCGCCAAAAAAATTTTCTTCTTACCGCTACAAAAGTTTTGCTAGTTCAATCTCTTATTCTGCCGATAATAGACTATGTCGATGTGTGTTGCTCAGACTTATCTCAACAGCATCTTAACACATTGGATCGTCTCCTTAACAACTGCATCAGATACATGTATCTTTTCTTCCTACTCAGCTTAACTTGGCTGCCTATCCGTCAGCGCAGATATGTTAAAATACTCTGCACTCTTTTCACTATTCTGAACGATCCTTGTGCTCCTGAGTACTTGAAATCTAAATTTCAGTACCTAGGAGATTCTCATAATTGTTTTCTCCGTTCTTGGGATAATCTGGTTATATTCTCTTACGGCTATAAGACTTTTATGTATATATTTATATATTGTATATATTTAAGTAGATTTATGTATTTGTGTACGTCTTAATTAATATATTTATATTATATGTGCATTTGTATGATATTGTATATAATACCTTATAAACGAGAAACGAGTTCTGGTTTATCCAAACTTCGTAAATTTTTTTTTTCATTTTAGTTTATTTTTGCTGCACTACCTCCCATATGTTTATCTCTGCTTAGCCTAATGGTTGACTGGTAGAGAATGCCTTAAGGCATTAAGTCCGCCATATGTACGATTTTATTTTTTGTGCATAAAAGTTTAATTAAATAAATAAATAAATTATTGTTTGATTACAGTAAAAAAGATGAGCTTAAATAAATTTCAAGATATATAGAGATAAGAAATTAAGCTTACACGATTAATTATAAATATGTGTCCTAACATGCCTAATATACTGGCTGATAAAATAAAGGGACTTATATTATTCGGGTCTCGGTATAAATCACTAACAATTTTAATGGCTCAAACAGGCCGCGTGTTCGTATCCCGCTCGGAAAAGGTAGGTACTAACTTGCAAATAATCGTACCGGGTCTGGCTGTTTCTTCATGTACAATTTATAAACGTGAAATTTTAGAGTTAATTTTATTTAAAAAAAAAAATATTTCTTGGCCACGTGTCAAAAAAGGTTTTTCACCTGGAAAAAAAGATTTGTCTCTTATAAGTTTGGCGGGCTAAGCAGAGCAAGGCTGTATTTCATTTCAGCCTATCACTTACAAGTTTACACGGACTTACATACAATATTGTTCTCATCTTTGTACCGGGGAACTCTACCAGCTCCTTTTATTTGACCACATCCATTGAAAGCGACTCGAATCATAGTTGACCGAGTTCTTTCTGACACTGGCCTTGCGAAGAGACATTGCATCTCAACGGAAATTATAAGCCGACTTCAAAAAATGGAGGAGGTTCTCAATTCGACTGAATTTTTTATGTGTGTTATCTCAGAACTTTTTCTAGGTGAACCGATTTTGATGATTCTTTTTGAATTAAACTACTTTTACGGATTATATCGCGTTTAATTAACTTATTTTATTAATTCCTGACGTTTCGGGTGCTTTACAGCACCCATGGTCACGGGGGACTGAGGTGATTGACGTCCCAATGTCAAAGTTAATACGGAGTACCTTCAGCTTTTTTAATTATTAATTTTGGTCCGATCTACGCAGAATGAACTAACTGTGTCTTGAAGTCTTGCAGTGGTATGCTTGGGTTTAGTTTTAATTTTATTGATTACAGGATCCCAAGCAGGTGGTAGTACCAGCCTCCTCTCTATTGAAATTAGGATGTTTTTTAATTTCAATAGCCTCACGTATCATCCTTGGCAGGAATCGATGTTCTTTCGCGAGAATCTGTGGTTTATCAAATCTAATGTAATGGCGGGGCCGTCTAGGATATGATCACAAACTGCAGACTTCCCGGAACGTTGGTGCTTCACGTCAGCTATGTGTTCTTTACGCGGGTTTTAATAGATCTTTTGTTTGCCCTATATATGATAGACCACATTCACAATCAAGCTTGTACACTCCTGCATCTTGTAGAGGATATTGCACTTGACGGATGGTAAGAACTGACTAATCTTCTTCGGCGGCTTGAAGAATGTTCTTATAGAAGCTCGCTTCAAGATGTAGCCAATCTTGTCTGTGACACCTCTGACATATGGTAGTACAGCAGGCACACGCTCGACTGTGGCCGGCTTCACTCGGTCACTGTGACGTAGGCGCGGGACCCGAAGCTTGTTGTCGTGCAGAACCTGCTTGACGTGCTGAAGCTCGGCGGCCAGGTGTTTGCTGTCACAGATCCTCGTGCTCTCTGTAACAAAGATTTGCCCACGGTAGCCAACTGTGAAGGATGATGGTGGGATTCACCATTTAAATATCTGTTTGTATGGGTCTTTTTCTATACACGGTGTGACCTATGGTGTTGTTAGGATTTCGAATGACTAATACATCTAGGAAAGCTAAAGAATTATTTGCCTCTAACTCCATAGTAAATTGAATTTTAGAGTTTATGGAATTAAGATGTTCTAAAATGCAGTTACTTTGTCTGATGGTAAAATTGTGAAAGTATCGTCTACATACCGCTTGTAGAACCTTGGAGTTACTGGTGCAGTAAGCAGGGCTTTCTCCTCAAAGTCCTCCATGAAAATATCGGCGACAATGGGAGATACCGGTGAGCCCATTGCAACACCATCTACTTGCTTGTAAAACTCTTCCTTCCACAATAGATAGCCAGATGTAAGGCAATGTCTAAGCAGTACTGCATATTCTGCTGGCATATTGTTTTCCTCTAGTTTCCTAGTTACAATTGAGATGCAGTCTTCAACAGGTAGGCATGTAAATAGAGACTGAACATCAAAACTGACCATAGTTTCATTGTCAGTAAGACATAGTCTTTATCTCACTAACAAAATTGTATGAATCCTTAGTGTGTGCTCTTGTGTGTCCTCTGAGTGGTGATAGTGTTTTTGCTAAGAGTTGAGCCAATCTGTAAGTTGGCGAATCGATCTGACTCACTATTGGACGTAATGGAGCGTTCGGTTTGTGTATTTTTGGTAACCCACAATTTCGGTGGCACACGGTATTATCGAATTGACGTCTAGATTCAATTTCTCAGGTATTTCTTAATTAGATCGCTAGTTGTTTTAAGCGTATTAGTTGTAGGTCTGTTTTGACCTTTACGTACGTACTTTCATCCGATAAAAGTTGTTGTATTTTAGAATTGTAATCCGACGTATCCATTATAACATAGCATTACCTTTATCTGCGCGGAGAATCGTTAAATCTGGTCTGTTGCGTAAGTTTTTCAATGCATTAATTTCATCCTTCGGAAGATTTAATTTCGGCACTGAGCTTCGACGTAACAAAGACGAGATGTCTTGACGTATGGCCTCTAAATCATCCTTACCAATATTATTTTTATACAGACAGTCCTCAACACTACAGATAATGTTTTCATGCAGGATTTTCTCGCGGTGTTATTGCGAAATTCATACCTTTAGCCAAACTTTTATTGTCGCGTCGTCCCAAGATATACCTATGGAGGCGGCATATTCTACTATAAATAATAGTTATACAAATATCTATAATATCGACACACACTTGTCAAAACAGTTTTGTCTCTTTTAACAAAGCAGTAGCTGCAATAGAAAAGAGACAACTACACTTTGTCAAGTGCTTATTTTCGTAACACTTTCGTGTGACGTCATTAGCTCATCCATGCGTGACTGCGCCGCCATGTTAAGCGCCAAGTTTTGTGGTAGATCTGCTGTCAAACTGTCAAAAAGCAGTGACAAAGTGTTGTACTACAAATTATTTTAATAGATTAATTTTGTTCAGAAATGAATAAATAATATTAATAGTTTATAATTCCCGGATATAATGTTTGATGATCATGCCAGATTTTCGAATTTCAAACAAACAAAATTAATGTACCTGCGAAAAATAATATTTTCATTTAAAATGTAATTTATATATATATTTTATATTAAAAATACTATAATGGGATTATATAAATATGGGATCAGGGATCTCCTCCCAGTAATATTGTACAGTTAATAAATTTGGTATACAAACAAAAATCTTCTCAAGAATCTTCCCACTACTCTGTCAATATTTATTTTATTGTGCGTTATAACTTTTTAACTTTGTTCACAATTATATAAATGATGTAAAACTTGAGTAAGTACTTAGTACACTCAGAACATTGTTTAAAACAAGTTGCAAGTTAGCTGCCTGCATACTTAACTCTTTGTTTGACTGTACCTAATTCAAGAAATCTGTAGAGTATGCACTGCATAAGTGTACATATGCGGTGAATCCTGGTGAAGCAGCTCAAGCGAAACTTAAGGGATAGCAATCAAATCTAATTTGACAACCCAACAATATCCATTGCTTCATGTGATTGAAAAATTCGTTTGCTCGACAACAAAAACAACGCAATGGATATTGTTAAACTGTCAAATTGGTATGGTTTGTCATTTTGGTGTTACACAATTAGGCTACGGATTTAATTTCTGTCTACACAAAAGCCATAAAACTGCCAGACACATTATTTATTCCTCAGATAAGTTGTTTGACGATTGAAAATATAGCCCTGTACCTATATAAATACCTACGGAATAAAATAAATAAAGCAACAAATTCAATTATATGAAATGAGAACAAATTCATATTAGTAAAATATCGATATCAGCTGCCCATGTTGCTGAGTTACAACCCTATAAAGGCGGCCATTTTATGCGCCAGTGTATTGTAGGTAGTCACGCTAATTCTGTAGGTATGCCCAGTCCATATACTTCTAAGTCAGTGCGTCGTCCAGAGTTGTTTTGACAGGTTATAGACCGCGCGTTGTTTATTACTCGCGTCTGTTGTCAATGGTTGTGTTCCGTTCTTACATTGACGTTGGTGTTGGACATTTGATTTGGTTGTTGGTTTTGGTATTTATCTATATGTTTATTTTGCATTCATTGTATTTAGTTGATTCCCGTTTATCTAAAGTTTCCATGCAATTCTTATAATCAAACGTCGATAAAATTGTCTTTAGATCACTGGACGATTTGTCTATGGTTTTGTTTATGAAACATAGATCGGTACGTTTTTGCTGAATCACCGTTATTAACAACTTTTTGCTTGCCTGATTTAAGATCTTAGCGCTTCCTCAGATATCTTTTTTAGTAGATATCTTGACACACGTAGGAATGAGATTATGGTCTCTGCATCTCTTCAAGAAATTTAATGATGTTACGTATCTTGCGCTTGGTCTTGAGATCTTCTAGTCGGCGTATTTTGTTGCTATTTCAGTCCGTACTGGTTTACATAATGATTTCTTATATTTACATGAACTACATTGAATTAAACTACTTTTACGGATTATATCGCGTTTAATTAACTTATTTTATTAATTCCCGACGTTTCGGGTGCTTTACAACACCCATGGTCTGGGGACTGGGGTGATTAACGTCCCAATGTCAAAGTTAATACAGGTACCTTCAGCTTTATTAATTATTAATTTTGGTCCGATCTACGCAGAATGAACTAAACCAAAATTAATAATTAAAAAGCTGAAGGTACCTGTATTAACTTTGACATTGGGACGTCAATCACCCCAGTCCCCGTGACCATGGGTGCTGTAAAGCACCTGAAACGTCGGGAATTAATAAAATAAGTTAATTAAACGCGATATAATCCGTAAAAGTAGTTTAATTCAATGTGTAGTGTTCGCGTAAATATAAGAAATCATTATGTAAACCAGTACGGACTGAAATAGCAAATAAATACGCTGACTAGAAGATCTCAAGACCGCGCAAGATACGTAACATCATTAAATTTCTTGAAGAGATGCAGAGACCATAATCTCATTCCTACGTGTGTCAAGATATCTACTAAAAAGACATTCGAGGAAGCGCTAAGATCTTAAATCAGGCAAGCAAAAGTTGTTAATAACGGTGATTCAGCAAAACGTACTGATCTATGTTTCATAAACAAAACCATAGACAAATCGTCCAGTGATCTAAAGACATTTTATCGACGTTTGATTATAAGAATTGCATGGAAACTTTAGATAAACGGGAATCAACTAAATACAATGAATGCAAAATAAACATATAGATAAATACCAAAACCAACAACTAAATCAAATGTCCAACACCAACGTCATGTAAGAACGGAACACAACCATTGACAACAGACGCGAGTAATAAACAACGCGCGGTCTATAACCTGTCAAAACAATCTCTGACGACGCGACAATAAAAGTTTTGGCCAAGGTATGAATTTCGCAATAACACCGCGAAAAATCCTGTATGAAAACATTATCTGTAGTGTTGAGGACTGTCTGTATAAATATAATATTGGTAAAGATGATTTAGAGGCCATACGTCAAGACATCTCGTCTTTGTTACGTCGAAGCTCAGTGCCGAAATTAAATCTTCCGAAGGATGAAATTAATGCATTGAAAAACTTACGCAACAGACCAGATTTAACGATTCTCCGCGCAGATAAAGGTAATGCTACGGTTATAATGGATACGTCGGATTACAATTCTAAAATACAACTTTATCGGATGAAAGTACGTACGTAAAGGTCAAAACAGACCCTACAACTAATACGCTTAAAACAACTAGCGATCTAATTAAGAAATACCTGAGAAATTGAATCTAGACGTCAATTGATAATACCTGCGTGTGCCAAACCACCGAAATTGTATGGGTTACCAAAAATACACAAACCGAACGCTCCATTACGTCCAATAGTGAGTCAGATCGATTCGCCAACTTACAGATTGGCTCAACTCTTAGCAAAAACACTATCACCACTCAGAGGACACACAAGAGCACACACTAAGGATTCATACCATTTTGTTAGTGAGATAAAAGACCTATGTCTTACTGACAATGAAACTATGGTCAGTTTTGATGTTCAGTCTCTATTTACATGCCTACCTGTTGAAGACTGCATCTCAATTGTAACTAGGAAACTAGAGGAAAACAATATGCCAGCAGAATATGCAGTACTGCTTAGACATTGCCTTACATCTGGCTATCTATTGTGGAAGGAAGAGTTTTACAAGCAAGTAGATGGTGTTGCAATGGGCTCACCGGTATCTCCATTGTCGCCGATATTTTCATGGAGGACTTTGAGGAGAAAGCCCTGCTTACTGCACCAGTAACTCCAAGGTTCTACAAGCGGTATGTAGACGATACTTTCACAATTTTACCATCAGACAAAGTAACTGCATTTTAGAACATCTTAATTCCATAAACTCTAAAATTCAATTTACTATGGAGTTAGAGGCAAATAATTTTTAGCTTTCCTAGATGTATTAGTCATTCGAAATCCTAACAACACCATAGGTCACACCGTGTATAGAAAAAGACCCATACAAACAGATATTTAAATGGTGAATCCCACCATCATCCTTCACAGTTGGCTACCGTGGGCAAATCTTTGTTACAGAGAGCACGAGGGATCTGTGACAGCAAACACCTGGCCGCCGAGCTTCAGCACGTCAAGCAGGTTCTGCACGACAACAAGCTTCGGGTCCCGCCCACGCCACAGTGACCGAGTGAAGCCGGCCACAGTCGGCGTGTGCCTGCTGTACTACCATATGTCAGAGGTGTCACAGACAAGATTGGCTACATCTTGAAGCGAGCTTCTATAAGAACATTCTTCAAGCCAAGAAGATTAGTCAGTTCTACCATCCGTCAGTGCAATATCCTCTACAAGATGCGGAGTGTACAAGCTTGATTGTGAATGTGGTCTCTCATATATAGGGCAAACAAAAGATCTATTAAAACCCGTAAAAGAACACATAGCTGACGTGAAGCACCAACGTTCGGAAGTCTGCAGTTTGTGATCATATCCTAGACGGCCCCGCCATTACATTAGATTTGATAAACCACAGATTCTCGAAAGAACATCGATTCCTGCCAAGGATGATATCGTGAGGCTATTGAAATTAAAAACATCCTAATTTCAATAGAGAGGAGGCTGGGTACTACCACCTGCTTGGGATCCTGTAATCAATAAAATTAAAACTAAACCCAAGCATACCACTGCAAGACTTCAAGACACAGTTAGTTCATTCTAAGTAGATCGGACCAAAATTAATAATTAAAAAGCTGAAGGTACTCCAGATAACTTTGACATTGGGACGTCAATCACCTCAGTCCCGTGACCATGGGTGCTGTAAAGCACCAAACGTCGGGAATTAATAAAATAAGTTAATTAAACGCGATATAATCCGTAAAAGTAGTTTAATTCAATGTGTAGTGTTCGCGTAAATATAAGAAATCATTATGATTCTTTTTTATTTGAAAGCTGGTGCTTTTCATGTGGTCTCATATTAATTTTATCAAGATCTGACGAATAGTTTTTGGGTTATCCTTATTAATGCGTATTTAATTGACTTCGACTACATTGATGATGTTCTCATTTTATTTATATTGAAGTCGGTTGTACAATTTTTTTAACTTTACGACTTGTGTATCGTCTTCATCGCGGGGAGTACTCCGAGGCGTTGTTCGGATTAATTAAAATTTATTTCAAAATTCCATCGTACATTGCGGTACTGCTATAAATTCCATGTCCACATCACCTTGATGGTTGGTACCACTGAGTTTTCTAAGAACGCACGACAACATTGTTGAATATATTGTCATCAGTAGTGTTTCCAGACCCCCCGAATGGGTTCCCGGCTTATCATGGCGGGGGATGGGCTTATCAGCCGTAGCTTGGTCACCCGCGGTGAACAAAGAGGAACCCAATTGGATGGCCCGAGTGGGCTTTGCGAGCTCTCTTCGGATGTGTGTTGGTGGGCTGCGGAGGGGTGTCCTCTCCCCATACCGCTGCAGCCGAGGTGGAGTTGAGGAGGAAGAGGAATGTTGGTATGGCGATGCGTCACTCGTCCTATCCTCAGCGACTCTGACGGGGCCGCACCGTTGATGCGGTGGTGGTAGGGCTGCGTGGGGAGAGGAGTCTCGGTATTGCGAGGCGCCACTCTCCCTACCCTCCACAGCCGAATCTTGGTTGGTGACAGAGCCATAGACCAGATCCGCCGCTGGGGTCAGGGTGCGAGTCCGACGTAACCCGTCCTTGCCCCCGCGAATCATTGGCCTTGCCATAGGCATTTCCCCATGTTAAAAAAAGAGTTTCCAGACTGATAAGACTTAGAGACCTACAAGGAAACAAACTACTAATTTTTTAAAGGCTACGCGCCTACACAGCCTGGAAAAGGGGAGGCACCTTTTCTATAAATAAGTAACCTTAATCCTATATCTAATTCATTACTTTGTTTATTATTAGTGTCTCTTAAATTAAAATTCAAACAATTTAGAAAAATCCTTTCTCTAAAAAAACAATTATGAATTAATTCTACAGATTTCATTTTGCATACGTAAAACTTGCATTGCGCCAGATGTGTTGACATGATTCCACTACAATTTGATTTCTTTGACAATACGATTTTAATTAATTAATATTATGTATTTTTTCTTTCTTAAAAAAAACGTTACCCCCACATTAGAATTTTCTCCTGTATGTTGAGGCAGTTTACATATATAAATTGCACGAAGACATACATCTAGACCTGAAACAATTACTTGTATTCCATACAAATACTCGTTCCGTGTAGGATTCAAACCCGCGGTCCTCAGCACCGTAACGCATTGCTAAGACACTGCGCCACGGAGCCGTCAAAATTGCAATGTTTTTCTTCGTAAAATGTGTGTAAATTCGTTATTGTTTCAGTTATAATTTAAGCTACACACGTTATTATCTATCAACTTTAAGTAGTTCAACACTACACTTCAGAAATGTTATAGTATAGTGCTGGAAATTTTCTATATTAGTATAGGCTATGGGTATATGCAGCAAGTCTCAACAAAATCAATCTCCCTTGGCTTATGTTTACGCTGAAGACGGTTGATCTTGCAAACATGGTATGTGGGAGCGGCGAATGCCATCGAAGCGAAACTATAAAAAGCATTGGCTTCGAAGCTGAGTCATGTTTGGTTTTTATCTATGATATTGCTTTTAAACAAAACAGAAAATAAAGAAAAATATAGATTCTACATTTATTTAACCAAATCATTACTTTCGATGCACTTTTTCAAATTTAATGGAAGTTTATTTCAATAATCTTTAATGACCTTTTTTATAGAAAAAGGATGACAAACGAGCATCTGCATCTATCCTCGAATAAGCATCCAAATGCAGGTGCGTTGTCACCCCTGAGAACTAAGATGAAATGCTTCATACCCTGTAAAAACACAGCAGCATTGAGGTGCTAGTTTACGCTGGTATTATGTGACCTGTAACCTTTTGTTTTTCACTGCCTTCTAGCAGGTTTTATCATGTGGGAAAGCCACACTACAGCTACATTATGGCTGCAGTACGAATGGGTCGGCTCGTCCTGGAAAATATCACGCTATACAGAACACCAGCGTAAAATAGCAGTTTAACGCTTCGTTTTCGTTTGGTGAGTGTAGAGATCCACTGACCCATTTTACTGGTAACAGGACAAGTCATTTAAATCCTCGGGGGTGACAATGCATCGGCATTTTGATTCTTAATCGATGATGGATGAATGTTTATGGGCTACAACATTTAATTACCATCAGGTGGACTGTGATCAGAGCACAAAGTGCATAATTTATTCCAGAAACATGGTAATTGGTAGGACCAAGTTTTAGTGGAACTGAAGATAGTGTGTATTAAAGGAGTGTTTCCAGGAGCAGCTTTTGTAGTTTTGAAACCGTCTGATAAGTAGTATGTGAGAAAGTCTTATCACAGAGTAGTAGTGGACTTGAGTAGTTGAAAAGTCTCGATGGCTGGGATGGTGATAAATTCTTACTTTTCGAGTCTAGTTGCGATGTAATTACCTCTGTGTATCTTTAGCAGTGCATATCTTACGTACGTTAGTACTGCGTAGGTGATACATCGATCACAAGTAGGTTAGGACCAGTGAGTGAGTCTGTGTTTGTGCGTACAGAATTATATTTTAATTTTATTTTTTATTATTTGGAGTTTCAGTACTCTATGATCTGTGAGACCCGCTCGATAATGTCGATCGTCGGATATTACTATACTCTTTGGCCGTAGATCCTATCAATCTTTTGATCCGGAACGTTCAATAAATGTAATTGCAATCATTAATACTTTGATGTGACCCGAGTCAACTGAACGAATCATTCACGATTAACACATGTCTACCTTTTAACCATGACAGCCAGTCCAGCTTTTTGTTGTCGATATACCACGCGTTCAAACCGAACGGTTTGTTTCGTTGTACGTAATGTGTACAACAAAGCAGTGAAATAATTTGCCAGCATCTATCTTTCCATCCGATTACAACGTGGGTGTCTCAAAAGCAAAAGATAAAAGGCTTTTGTTGAGCTGCTCACTGCGCTTTACCATCTTCGCTTAAATAACCATTAATCATCAGGTGCGATAGTAGTCAAGCACAGACTTATAACAGTAAAAAAATATCTTTTACATAATCTAGGAATAGAGTTATAATTGAACATACGTATATGTAAAAGTAATTTCTGTCTTGTCACTTCAACCCGGCCTCAGTGAATTAATTTTGCACTCGTAGGTTCTCCTACGCTCAATTTTACTTTTAAAGATAAATGCGATATTCAGTATGCTTAATCTTTTTCTCAATAATTTAACTTTATTACGATATTAATTTTAATTACGTATTTTTTGTACATAGAATACAAATAAGCTGGATATTTGGTGTAGTTGCCACGCTTGGCAGGCGGGTTCGCAACTGCAGCTTTTTGTTATTTTAAGACGATGTTGCCCATCTCCTGTTTTAATAATTACCCACCGGGACGATATTATGGGGTAGTAGATTCTCCATCGCCGCCTCTACAAGGCGAATATATTTCTACTCCCGTTCATTAATGTAGTTCTTCTCACGTTCACCGTGAATAGAACATACACTACATTTATGGAATTTAAAAGTTTATTATTTACCTTCAAATTTTGAAGGTAAAAAATATCGGTATCTATTATATGGTGCCAATCAATGATGACATTATATCGTATTTTAAATAGAAGACCATGAAACTCAATATTATTCGGTCAAAACTATATTAACTTAAATTATAAATAAATGTAAATAGCACCATTCCGATTCCAAGACAATTTACCTTTCATAAGGACACAAGACATGCCCGATAAAAATAGTGGAAGGTGTTGCTAGAGGTATGATATTAATGCAATTCTAAAAAACTCACATAATCACGTGTTCCTGTAGCATATTTTATCTATGTCAAATTTTAATAATCTACGCTCAACATTCACCGAGAATTCAAAAAAAATAATTATGTGATAATTTGACATAGAGACAAAGATACCGAGTTGACTCACTCCAATCGAATTTTGCTAATTACGGTACGGAGTAGTATTAATGATGTTCCTAAATTGAGGTCCACACGAGTGATGCCGTGGGTAAAAAGCTAATTCTAAATAAATAAAAGTAAGATTTTTTTATAATATAGTATTCACACAGGAGGAGCTTAGCAAATCTCAGCAACGCCCAGAGCAACGTGCTCGTAAATATCAACGTTACATTAAACATGTTAAATTTCATTAACTAAGATCCGCGTTAAAAATGACAATTGTGTCTTCATCATTACAGCCCTTCCAAAGTCCACTGCTGAACATAGGCCTCCCCCAAGGAATGCCACAAAGCACGGTCCTGAGCTACCTGCATCCATCGACTTCCTGCATGTCTTACCAGGTCGTCACTCCATCTAGTGGGGGGACGCCCTATATTTCGTCCGCCGGTCCGAGGCCGCCACTCGAGAACCTTTCTTCCCCATCGGTTTCCGCTTCTTCGAGTTATATGGCCGGCCCATTGCCACTTCAGTTTACTAATCCGTTGGACTATATCAGTCACTCTGGTTCTACTGCGGATATCCTCATTTCTATTTTTGTTTATAACGCAGAGAAATCCCGAGCATAGCCCTCTCCATAGCTCGCTGAGCGACCTTGAGCTTCCTCATACAGCCAGCAGTGAAGGACCACGTCTCAGTTCTATAGGTCATCACTGGCAACACGCACTGGTTGTACAGTCTCGTTTTCAAGTTTTGAGGTATACCTGACGAGAAGATGTGCCGTAATTTCCCGAACGCTGCCCAGCCGAGTTGAATCCGTCGATTGACATCTCGGTCGAAGTTGGACTTACCTAGTCGGACTATTTGTCCCAGGTAAACATACTCGTCAACAACTTCGACCTTAGTGCTCCCAACAACTACCGGCATATGTGTGACATGGACGTTATAAACGATGTTTGTTTTGTCCATGTTCATCTTAAGACCTATCCGTTGGGAGGCACTATTTAGGTCATTGAGCATAGTGCTTAGGTCCTCCAGTGATTCTGCCATAAGAACTATATCGTCGGCAAATCGAAGGTGAGTAATGTACTCGCCATTGATGTTAATATCGTATCCTTTCCAGTCCAGTAGCTTGAAAACGTCTTTCAATGCAGCGGTGAAGAGTTTCGGGGATATAACGTTACCCTGTCTTACACCTCTCTGCAGTTGGATAGGTTTCGTACTCTGGTTGTGTACTCGGATATCCATCGTAGTCTTACTGTACAAACACTTCAGCACGTCGATATACCGACAGTCAACTTGGCACCGCAGAAGGGACGGCAGCACCACCCAAATTTCGACGGAATCAAATGCTTTCTCATAGTCCATATACGCTAGACATAGTGCCAAATTGTACTCCTCGGATTTCTATACAATTTGCCGAAGCGTATGTATGTGGTCTATGGTGCTAAAGCCTTTTCGGAAACCGGCTTGTTCAGGAGGCTGGAAGTCGTCGAGTCTGCATGCGAGACGATTCGTAATGACTCTCGAAAACAGCACGTAGACGCGGCTTAGAAGGAAATCGGTCTGTAGTTCTTCAAGAGAGCATTGTTGCCTTTCTTGAAGAACAAGACCACCGCACTTCTGCTCCGCACCTCCGGTGTAGTGCCACCATGGAGGAAGGAATAAAAGAGCTTCTGAAGGACTTTAAGTACCGGTTTTTCACCCGCTTTCAGAAGCTCCGTTGTAATTCCATCCTCGCCTGGGGCCTTGCCGTTTTTAAGGTGCCGGAGAGCTATTCTAATCTCGCTCAGATTGACGTCCGGAATATCATCGGAATAGTGTCGGATAAGACTTGCTCTTGGAACGTTACTCACACTTGCGTATGGCTCCAACAATGATGTGTACAGCTGCCCATAGAACCTCTCAATCTCACTCAAAATCTCAGGTGTCCCGGAAACGACGCTGACACATTCGGTCTTCAGCTTCGACTTGGCTCTTTCTGGCAGACAGATCTCTAGCAGAGACTTTGGAGCCCTGGTTCCGCTCGATCGCTTCTTCAATACGAGCTGTATTGAAGTTGCGTAAGTCCCGCCGCATGCATTTGGAGATCTGTCTGTTCAGTTGCCTGTACGCTGTCAAATCTGCTGAAGACTGCAGCTTCATTTCCCGTCTAACAGCCATGAGATTAAGAGTGTGATCGGAGAGTTTTTGTGTGCTTCTGCGGCGGGTCTTGCAGAACTTAGCTCCGACCGCATGGACTGTTTCCACGAGCTTGTCATTCATAACGTCCACTGCATTGCAATCTTCTAGGCACTGAAAACGGTTTTGTAGCTCGAGCTGTAAGGTTTCGGGACTTTGGATTAGAGCACGAGGGGGAGGGAGCGTTGACTTCATTAGACGAGACCTCTCCAACTTAACGTTTAGGTTCAGTGTGCCTCTAACATTCGGTGATCGCTACCAGTTTTCACCCTCGCGATCACTGAGACATCAATGAACAGTTGTCGTCTGGTCGTCATAATGAAGTCAATCCCATTTTTTGTCGAACCGTCGGGGCTCGACCAGGTCAACTTCCTGTGGGGCCGCTTCTGGAAGAAAGAGTTCATCATAAAGAGTCCCTCTTTCTCCATGAAGTCGGCCAGCTGCTGGCCCCTTGGGTTCCGTTGCTCTATTCCAAATTTCCCTACCTTCAGCTCACCGTTCTCTCTTGTCCCTAGTTTTACGTTGAAATCTCCCATTAACACCGTATAGTGGGTTTTGGAGGAATGCATGGCTCTAGATATATCCTCATACATTTCCTCCACCTCCACAACGGGATGTGCCGAGGTTGGTGCGTAAACCTGTATGACCTTCAGCGTATACCGTTTGGTGATTCTTAGTATAAGGTACGCAACCCTCGTCGACACACTCCCAATCTTTACAACGTTGTTAACGAGAGACTTGTGGACGATAAATCCGACACCTCCTGGGGACAGATGGTCGCCCTCCCGGTGATAGAACAAGTTGCCGGTTTCGAGGATTACCATGTCCTGCCCTCTCTTTGGACCTCGTATAATCCTATAATATTCCAGCGCAACTTGTCTATCTCTTTTTCCAGCTCCAGGATCTTCTCGTCAGTCCTCAGGGTGCGTGCGTTATATGTTGTCAGGTTGAGTCGTCGTAGGTGGCAACCGCAACCTTAGCACCCCCTGCCCCGCCGTTACCATGGTCGCCACCATAGTCAGGAATAGCGGGGCCGCCGGAGACTGGAGGCCGTCTCTTCGTAACTTTATTCATGGGGGGTATATTGCCATAGTTGCCACGCTTGGCGAGCGGGTTGGCTACCGCAGTTTTTTTATTATTGTTTTGCTGTTATCAGAAAGATGCTGCTGCCCATCTTCTGCCTCAGTTTCCCTCTGTCGCCTTTTACGACACCCACGGGAAGCTACCCACCACTACACGGGCTCCTCAATTGTGTCTTACCTAGTTTGAAAAAAACCCGTTGTTTTTATTTATCACGCTGATCTTAGCAAAATTATTTCAACGTCTTTAACATAATGGATTTCCGCGAAGTAACGCCTGATTCTGTTTATTAAATATCAACGTGTACTATATAAAAATTGTAGATAGAGTATAAATGGTCGCATCGTTTAGACGTAGGCGGCAAAATGCAATCAAATACCTAAGTAGATTTACTTAAATATCTCTTGAGATTATCTTCACCGGCTTCATAAAATTAAAGTTAAGGAATGATTTCATTTAAATATCTTGCTTATTTGGCTACATATGTTGTAACAGTTATCTACTGAAGTTATTCAAAGGTATTTTTTATTTGGTGTCAAAGTGAATACATAAGGTTAAATTAAATTATACTAATATTTATCGGCTGAGGTTGGAGATGTAGAATTTTATGTGTGACTGGCAAACATTTTACTATTTCTCTTCTCTTCTCTTCTCTTTATATGGTCTCTAAAACTGCTCCAAAACACAACTACTACAAATGTTTACAGGTATTATAAAACAAACATTTAACAACCAAAACAAAAAAAACACAACATTCCCCATAGATTGCCTCTTAGGAGGATTTTGCCATAGATGCCACACTTGACAAGCGGGTTGGCAACTGTAGTTTTATTTTAATTTTAAGTTGTTATTAGGAAGTCGCTGCTGCCCATCTCCTGTTCCAGTTTCCCCCTGTCGACTCTTACGACACTTACGGGATGATATGGGGTAGTGGAAATTCTTATGGCGGCTGTACACGCTCGTCTCGTTGCCTCGCGTACCTCTCGTCGCGTAGAGGCTAGACACGAGAGCACACCATGTACACACTCGTTGTATCACTTGAACTACGGATGCCCGCTGCGATGGACCTAGAAGAAACTGTTGCTGCGTTTTGCCTTTGTGCTATTATTTATTATAATTTCTATACATTTAGCATAAAAATAAAACTAATAAGCCATGACAAAGAAGAAGATGGTGAATGGTTTCTATTCACCGTAACAGAACCATGTAACTACCTATATTTTATTTAACAATATTGAACACTACAGTACATGTGTACAGACGCGCTCTTGTTGTCATCACGAGACCCACAAGACCCTTTGACTTGAACGCAAAAAACCGACACGCTTCCGAGAGCAAACGAGGGCCACGAGACGCGACGCGACGCGACGAGGGCACCATGTACACGCTCGTACTCGGCCTGTCTCGTGTTGTGTCGACCAGCGTGTACAGCCGCCATTACACCGCTACTACACGCTATTGGTACTGTGCATGTTGACGGCACGTTACTAATCCCATTCTTTATACGTACGGACTGTATGTACATATACACATCAACAGAATCTAGGGATATTTTATATTTCATCAAATATCTAAAAATCTATGAAGAATTTTCTGATATAGTAAATGGAAGAATGATAGGTTATTTTAAGGCCTTTAATAAATAATAAAAAACATTTCATAATTTTTTGTATTAAATAAAAATTTATTAAATAGTGTAATTATATTTAATAAATTTTTATTTATTAAATATTATTACACTATAATAATATATATAATAATAGTGTAATAATATTTTAGTTATTTTTTTTAATCGCCGTAAAAAAATTGTATGATAAAAAAAACTTCATTTCTTCTTATAAAACTATTAATTAAAATTGAAAAAAATCTTATAAAATCTAATTATTAATAATCAGTGTTGCCACATCTTACATTAATTACACATCGACATCGATTGTTCATACTTAAAATTAAATTGTCAATGTTTGCAAGTGCATTGCAAGTGTTCGTAAAGTTGTTGTTCCGTCGTCAAATTTGGCGGGAAATCTCTCAAAGCTTTTCGTTGTAACATGTCCCAGGCATGCTCGATAGGATTTAAGTTGGGCGACTGTGCAGGCCAATCTAAAACTTGAATATCGTGGTCTCGGAGAGCGGCCGACACCAGCCGCGCCGTATGGGAAGGAGCATTATCGTGCATGAGTAGAAATTCCTGGCCCATTTGAATTCTGTGTGGGACAATATCAGGCTCTACTACCTCCGTGGTATTTTTGTGCAGTCATGCTGCCTTAGATCCAAAAGAGCTGGGATCGTCCGCCAAGACGAATTCCTGTCCACACCATTATTGTCCCGCCGTGGTATGAGTGGACCTCCTGAGGGTGCCATAGACGGCTAACTCTCCCTAGAGTTCTCCAAACGCGTGTTCTTCGAGAATTCCGATGAAACCGAAACCGGGACTCATCGGTGAACAGCACTAAAGACCATTGTTCGTCACTCCATGGTAAATGCTCCCGAGCCCACGAAAGCCGCCGACCGCGATTGCCACGTCGCAATGCTGGAACACGTAGAGGTCTTCGAGCATGAAGAACAACTTCATGCAACCTCCTTCGCACGGTTTGGTCGCTTACCAGCAGCTGGTTGTCCTCCTGGAGCCTTTGTAGTAGTTGCATCGCTGTGATATGGGGTTGTCTTCTAGCGGTCATTTGGAGAAATCGATCCTGTATCTGCGCAGTAACACGATATCTACCCGTGTGCCGTTCAGTCACCCCCAGTACTGCGAAACGTGACCACAACCTTGATATCACGTTTTAGCTGGTGTGTAGGGCCTCAACAACGACGCGTTGAATAGCACCATTTTCTAACATACCCACGGCTCATAGCATTTCATCTCGACTCAAATGACGACGTGACATGACTCTTAAAGCTCACACGGCACGTTAAATTAAAAAAAGAAAAACAATCTAATCCCTTTTCAATAATTAATATCAGTAGAATAATTTTAATTTTCCTTGACGTACCTAGCGAATTACTAACAATTTTGCCACCGTATTTTGTTTTTCTTTTGTTTTTTTATTTACATTTTTAAATTTTGAAAATAGAATAAAGGAGGTTTCAATCTGTATATAAACTTTTTATGGAAACTAAAAAGATTTTAAACAATAGTCTTAAATAATTTAGGATTAAGATATCCCTAGATTCTGTTGATGTGTGTAGTTACCTATATTTTAAAATAAAATACCGTTACTGTCACAGCCAATTAAAAGTCTAAATATAATTCTTCCCCATAGATTGCCTCATAAGGCGGCTATTTGCCAGAGTTGCCACGCTTGACATACGGGTTAACAACCGTAGTTTTTATTTTAAAAAAAATATTTACAAGCACGTTGCTCCGGACTTTTCTGAGCTTTGCTAAGCCGTGAATTTGAATCCTGTGTGAAGACAATATTATAAAAAAATTCGTACTCACCTGTACCTGAAGGTGCCTTCACGCTCAAGGAGCTTTCATTACACAATTAACCTATATGTACGCTTTATATCCAACGCAGCGGTCTTTATTGATTTAGAATTATATAACATACTTTAAAAAGATAAATAATAACCAAATATGAAATTAATATTTACCATAATATGTAATAAAATAATGGTACTTTAATATAAAGAATAGAAAAAAAAACTATAAACGCAGGTAGAGAGATTCCTTGGAAACGACTCAATATAATTTCTAACAACTCCCTCTTACGGAAAATACTAGCAACTAAATATCTCGAACGGAAAAGCCTTCCGATGCCTTGAACCTTGTTTGATTCTAAGGGGAAAGGTGGCACCTCTTGTATTATACAAAATGTGTTGAATGAGAACCACTTTTGGGAACCTAATCTTAAATATTTAAATTGTATTAAACAATATTTTATAATAACAATAATTAATTCAGATATAATGTAACTAAAATGGTAAAGCGTAATAGTATTGAGTAATAGTATTGAGTAATAGTATTGAAATTTTTACACTCTTATTAAGTAATTTATGCCGTAATCCCTGCCTGCCGTATCCGTTCAGTATTATATATCATATTTAAAATAAAAATAAGTTACGTACACTAAGAAAATATGGAAAATAAATTATGAGAGAGTTCGTAAAATATGAATGTCACAAATATGAAAGTAATTTATGCATATTATGTAATATAAAAGTATTATAAAAATAGGGGTTTACGTCAGTTCTGTCAGTTTTTTTATATACTTGGGAAGTGGACGATTTATAAAAACGTTGTTTTTTGTTTGTTCCAAAAATCCGTCTTAAAAATATGATGACTTAATGAAGTAGTATGTAATGCATTTTATTTTTGCCCTTGTAATAGATGGCGCTATTTAAAAAATGTGCAACTTAAATCTTTAATTTGGTTGATATCCTAGCTCTACATCACAACATTTTCACGGTTAATATACAATTACATTTACAGACAGACAGACAATTATAGAAATGTAATTAGTTACTTATTGTTAGTCCCTCTCAATCATTTGGCCACAAAAATATACAATGTACAAACACCTGCAATTTACATTTTATTATATGTGAAGAGATAGAAGATGGAACGACATCTCCTTAAAAGGTAAAATCTATTGACCACTCTAAGTAGACACGTAGAATAATTCTCTCGGTTTTTCTAATCGATTTTATAAATTCCTAACAGCTACATTAAATTTAATAATTCCCTCATTTAGCACCTTAAACGCTATCTAACAATACAATATAAACGAACGAATAAGTAGTTTTGATCAATATCAGTATCTTTTTCTCTAAGCAGCAATCAATTAATATAATATCTCGTAGCCCGTAGCCCGTAAGTAGAATCGACAATAAGTTTCGTAGAGCATCTGTTTTTTTTTACAAAAAATCGTTTTCGTCTGAGTGTTTCGGGCGCGGGCGGGGCAAATTATCGAAGGACGGCGACTGAGGCCTGGGGAGGGGAGTTATGTGCGTCACTCTGATCGATGCAGCACTTGTTGCGGCGTTCAACAGGCTCTCAATTTCTAAACATCGTATCACATAAGCGAACGGGAGCGCGGCTTGATCCTTATACCCTACTTATTTGTTGTTTAAATTTAATTAAGTATAAATTTTATAAACTTTTGAAGTGATTGTTGTAACAGCGAAGCAAAAACTTTTATTTAAACTACATGTTTTGATATGTATTAAAATTGTAATATATAGAAATGTCCACGCAACAAATATCAACGAACATATTCAAAGTAACAATCTGTAACATGAGAGATGCGTCGTGCTATTGACGTGCTTGAATGCCGTGTAGTTGAGGTGAAGAGAATCCACTATCCCAAATCATCCCGCAGGATGATTTGGGATAGTGGATAAGCGACAGAGGGAAATAAAACAGGAGATAAGCAGCCTGCCTGATAACAGATCAAAATGATAAAAACTGCGGTTTCTAATCCGCTCGTCGAGCGTGGCAACTATGTCAAATGAAGCAATCTATAGAGGAGGCCTATGTTCAGCAGTGGATGAAAAATTAAGTAAAAAAATAATGAAAGAGAAAGACTTATAGTCTTTCTCGTTAATTCTCTTTACATGGTAGAGCCATGCTGCAGCTATATTAGTAGTATAGTTGTAGCACGAATGGGTCGGCTCGACCGGGGAAGGACCACGCTCTCACAGAATACCGGTGTAAAATAGCAGCTTAACGCTGCTGTGTTCCGTATGGTGAGTGAAGAGAACCGGAGACCCTTTTTACTGGAAATGAGGCATTCCACCTTAGTCCTCACGGGTGGCAACGCATCTACATTTTGAGGATAGATGGGGATGTCTAAAGGCCGCAGCAACCACTTACCATCAGGTGGACTGTGTGCTCGCTTGTCACCATTATCCTATAAAAAAATATCTTTTTTAATTAATTTTATATTTTTTTAAATATGCAATATACTAACCCCACACTAGACGTAGTCTGTCCTATGGGGGATTTCAACAGAGTTGAAGCCATTTTACCTACTAACATTAAAGCAGATGTAATTTATGTTAGGTAACTAGCTATAAATGGAGTAAAATAACCAGAATCATAATAGCATTTAAAAAATATAAAACATAATTTTAAAAAAAATCTTAAAGGAACTCCATCCGCGGCCGTTCGTTGCTGCTGGTGATAAGCGGGCTGGCTCTTTTCTCGCTTAAAGGCTAAGTATAGCCATTCAGCGGGGAAACGCAGCCAGCGTTCTTGGCACGATACCGCGTGGAGTAGGACTGTTTGATAATTAAATTACTAGTTTGAGTTTTTTTTTTATTATAGTTTTTAATATTGTATATGATAAAATATTTTATATTATGTTATGTAAATAAATGTATATTAAACAATACGGATGAATCAAAAAATATTATATATTTGGTGTTCTTGTAGTGTTTAGGTCTTGATTATAAGAAAGAATAGTTCGAAACATTTTTTGCGCACTGCATTTTACAATTAAAATACTATTATTACATTTTATATTATAATATTAGGGATTTCTATAGTATCTCGTCTGGTTGTGACTGATAATATTACATTTACACTATAATATTAGAGATTTTTATAGCATTCTCATCTGGTTGTGACTGATAATATTATTATAACATTCACATTATAATATTAGGGATTTCTATAGTATTCTCGTGTGGTTGGGATTGATAATATTATTAATATTAATTCTTAAAAATATATACAATTTACGTAAATAATAAAAGGTCATAGAGCAACACGAGCCACTGGCGGATCGGAGGGGAGTAGTCATACGCACACGTTCCCCTCTGTCAAAGTATAATTCCACGCGGTCCATGCGTACAATAAAACTAGTTGCAGCCGCACTGCTCACTAGACTAAATCTATTGTATTTAGTTGCGTGGCTGAATCGACGTCCTACAAAAATGGCAAAGTGTTCAGTTTGTTGCTGAAAAATTAGATCTGCCACGTTAAATTTACAAAAAGATTTCGGATCGGCGGATCGGAGGGGAGTAGCCATACGCAGGCGTTACCTTTAATATATTATAAGTAATTTTATAACATTATTGCTATTTACTTTTTTTTAAACTTAAACATTGTTCTGTGTGAGTTTCGTAGTGACAGTCGATTGTATTTGTGTGCGCAGATTTCCCCCCGCAAAAAATGACAGACAGTTCTGTACCGGGAAAACGCTATGGCTACTCCCCTCCGGTCCGCCGGTGGTCTTGTTGCTTTATGTAAAAGGCATAGATTATATTATTTTTACATTACTTGTGTATTTTAAGGCTTGTGCTATATTTAAATTTTGTATTTTTATTGTGCATATTATATCAAAAAAAATCCAATCCGCAATTCGCTGTCGTAACAGGCGACTTCTCAGGAATATTCCCGGAAGGTCTTATAAAGTGGAATAAATAACTATTTCGTATATAAAACAATTGTATAACACCCAGGCTGGTGACAAAAAGCAGCAATAATGGTCCGCAATCTAGTAATGCGAACGCCTACTAAACGTGGTAGTTACAGCAAATCCACCGCTTTTTTAATGGGGGAGGCTAATCTGGATTTTTGCCAACTTAAAAAGGAGGTTTGCAATTCGACATTATTTTTTTCTTTTTTGAATGTATGTGTATATAATGTCAAAAAATAAAGTTAAAAAAAGTAGCAACCGACTTCACAAAACTAAAGATTAATGTGGAAATAATTTTATTTTTTAAGATCTAAATCGGTGCTTACTTTTTAATTTTTTTTAGTAATAATTATTGCTTATTGGCCTTAATAAAAGAAGGTCAATAACTAAGTTTTCGGGAATTCTGAAACTCAATAACTCTTTGATTTTTTTTTATAGAATAAGAGTGACAAATGAGCACACAGTTCACCTGATGGTAAGGGGATGCTGTGGCCCATAGACATCTACATTTATCCTCGATTAAAAATCAAAATGCGTTGTCACTCCTAAGAACTAAGATGGAATGCCTCGTTTTCAGTAAAAGGGTCTCCGGTTCTCTACACTCACCACACGAAACATAGCAGCCTTAAGCTGTTATTTTGCGCTGGCATTCTGTGAGAGCGTGGTCCTACCCCGTTCAAGCCAACCAACTACCAACTGGCAAATTACAACTAATATAGCTGCAGCGTGGCTCTACCACATTTGATTATTCTGCTTCCGTGGATTTAAAAGGCAATGGTAAACTTCTTTATCATTTATGAATCATTTTTCATCATCACAATTAATAAAAAACTTAAATAATGAAAACATTTTACGTGGTAGAGCCATGCTGCAGCAATATTACTATAGTTGTAGCACGAATGGGTCATGGGGATAGAAGAATGAGCACTATGAAGCACCAGCTTTCCTGGTAACAGCGGTAGATCTTGTCTATCCACCGCTGCTTAGCTCAGCCTCCGCCGTTGATTACGTTACGGCCGCGGGTAGGAATAACGGCACAACGTAAACCGACACTGCTCTCCCCCAACAGCCCAACTACCTAGGCATCAGCGTACGGAGTCGCAAAGCATAGGGTGAGTGGCGTATCGCTATATCGACATTCATGTTCTCTCATGACCCCTCTTTCGTCGTAGTTCACTAACACACATCCGAAGTGGGCCAGGCCCACTCAGAGTGGACACCGCAGGCCGGCCCTTCACCCCGGGCCAGCCATGTGAGCTTATCTTAGTTTACCGTGGCGACAAAGCCGCAGCTACTTAGTGCCTTTTTGCTGCCACGCAAAGCGGGAACCCATTCGGGGAGGAGCCGCTGATATTACTTTGCGTTCGTAATATATTCGACAAATGACAAACGTCGGTCGAGATTTTGCACCAAACTAGCGAGTCGTGAAACGTAACCTGCCGCAACAGCATTGGAGCCGACACTGTAGCTTCATATAAACTGCAACAGTAGCGCAAGCTACCATCACACGCTGCCCAGTACTAGGATCCTAAAGAATAGTACCAAGAAAGACTGGTTGGCGAAAAAGGTGCCAAGTTTTGGATATTATGTATTATGTGTGCATGTATATAATTTATCTATTCTCTGATTGTTTTAGAAATTTATGTATGAGTACATAAACATACGTGAATATACACACCGTTATGAGATGTACCTATTTAAATGGGCATTATGTTGGATATGTCACAGAAAAAAAAACAGGACATTTGTAAATGGAAAGTTTCCAGTACGAATGAGTTCAGGCGACGTTGACAAGGGAAAAACGTTATTTACGCATGGTATGAGCTCATTCCATTAAGGCTTTTGTTGGAAGACAAAAATTTTATGACACAAATAAAGCTTATAAAAATACATTTACAAAAAGCGATAGATAAGAATATACGTATAATACGCAATATCTGGAAATCATTTATAGGTGTGGCCCAAATGTGACGGCTCGATCGGGGAAGGAGCACGCTTGCACAGATTGGTAATCTGTTAGATTACCAGCATGAAATAGCGTAATGCTGATGTGTTTTTTTGGTATGAGACAAAAACCCGGAAACTTTTTTTTTTGTTTTCTCAGGGGTGATAATGCATCTGCATTTTAATTTTTAACCGAATATAGATGTTGATGTCAATGGACCACAGTACCCATTTACAATTGGGTTGGTTCTGTAAAAAAAATATAAACTTATAATTACTTAATTTAATTGAGCACTTATACAAATGCCAATAAGTATATGAGTTTCCTAAAACCCTGTAGCTAGACACATGCTTCCTTTCATTATTGTGGAGTGAAAAAGGGACAACTACGCCATATTGTAAATGAAGTGGAATTAGCACCGATGAAACATATTAGTTTAGTTACTGAGACCTTGAAGTTGTTCCTAGGTAAAGATATTTTTACGTGTCTTCATGAACACCTATTCCATCAATCGCCATGCATCAACCATTTGGTTCATTTATTGAGTGCTGTCATTCAAAAATATATTGATATTAGGATTAAATATATCTTGTTCACAAAACTGCGATAAAGCTAACAAAAAGATTATAATAAATTATAATAACAAATTGAACCTTTTTAAGGGGCAGTAACTTAATTAGATTTTTGTGTTTATTTAATAATTATCGTTTTATAAATTCATTCCTGTTTTAATGATTTGCGAAAACCTACCATATATTTACTTACCTACGCAATATTTACTAAATACTTACCTCAGCAGAAAATGAATCTTTGACTCCCCATCAGCCCAGCTGCAGCACTATAAGTCCCAGAAAAAATGCCTAAGATCTATCTATCAAAATGTTTAAAAATTTTATTAAGCAAAAATGGCTTAATAATGGTTATTACACTAATAAAGAGTACATGATTAATAACTCGTGGGAATTAGGTAATGGTTACCATGCTATTTTTAACATATTTTTATATTTAATTGTACGACATGTTCAATTGTAAATTAATATTTAAAGAAAGTTCTGATGGGTTTCTTACCGGTTCATCCCAGGGTAGAGGTTTTTTTGCACCAAAATTTAAAGCATAAATGACTTTTAATATGTATTCTTGTAATCTATATTGAATAATAATTAATGTATTCTATTCTATTCTTTCTACTCCATTCCATTCTATCCCCGATCTGGGTATTTTATATCTGGCATACCGAAGATGGTATACCGCCATCTATTGGAAACACCCACGGGCCGAATGGGGCGATGCAGCCTCTTTTAATAATATTAGTAAGAATCGCACATGAATAAATAATGTGTTTCTTAGATTTTTTTAAAACTTAACCCCAAAATTTTATATCTGTAGGCCGATTAATATATTTAACCAAATGTTTGAACAACAACGCATCTGCATTTTGATTCTTAACTGAGGATAGATGTACCTAGATGACTATAGGCCACAGCATCCGCATACCATCAGTAGGACTTTGTGCTTATTTGTTAACCTTATACTATAAAAAAGGCCAAATGTGCATGGCCAATACTTGCTGTTCGCAATTTCGTGTTCTGTTTTCTGAATATCGACGATCAATATGTGAAACCACCGTGAAAGTGTCTTCAAAAGAAAAAAAGAAATATTGGTACATTAATCTCGGGGATATTGTTTAATTCCGTCGACTTGATAACTTATTTTTCTTTTACGGAATTTGTACATATTACACAAGCAATAAATGTTTCCGCATTTCGCGACTAATTCATGCTATTCGGAGTTTCAAAGAGAATAACAAAGCTATGATAATGACAGTCTCATCGCAGAGGGAGGCCGGGGCCAAATAACATTTTCCACCCAACTGGGAGGTAAGTTTAGATTTGATCTATGTATAATATATGAACAAATTATAAAATTAAATAGTCGTTGTTTAAAAGTTTTAATTAGGTTTTATCTATTTATTAATTCGTGCATCACATACGAGCTTCATGAACTACGCTTAATGAGATTTCTGGACAAATCCCTATTCAGTATGATATATACGATCTGTCCACTAAGTTTAGAGATTGTACGGTTCCCAAAATAGCTCTGCAGGGTCGTTCCATCCAGGGTCGTAATTACAAATTAATTCAATTATCTTTGGTCAATCAACGCTAAAGTGACGTTATTAATATTAAATGTATACTAAAACTCGACAATAATGAATTCATTTTGTTATTCTATAAAATTGTCTTATTTAAAATATGTTTTAAATAAAAAAATTATTATGCTTGTAGGCAGTTCATTATCAAAGATAAAAAAGAAAAGCCCTGTAATAGAATCATTTATTACCCCATTTCATGCCAGAAAAAAAGCTTATGGCGACCAATAGATGGCGGTGTTACGAGTAGCATCTCCCTAACACCAGACATAAAATACCTAGACCGCTGACAGTCAGCATTATCAAAGGTGCGAGAAGGCTGATACTGCGATCGTCCATCTACCTGCAAAGCGTGACGATTAAGGCGAACTCTCCCAACAGCGGCAGCAGCCCATGTCTAGCTGAACTTTTATGGGCTGATAAAGAAGAAAAAGAAAGAAGCGAAAATAATAACTTAAAGACCAAGTAATCGAGTGAATATAGTTTTAATTGTCAAAGATAAAAATATCACAAAATCAGTATTTGTTATAAATTCTAATGATGATAAATGATGCTGGCTTTCAATACATGATGACCTTCAATTGAATGAATTGTTCCAACCAAAAAAACACCAGTATTGTCTGCGTTTGTGATGTGATTCCTATCTTAAGATTTAGTGACTAATTGGTGACTTTTATTTACTTAGATAAAAACATATTGCTCCAACAGAACCGGAGCTATTCATATGTCTTAGGGAGGATTCTGGATTTAAGATTATAGAGTAACTCCAAAATGGCTAAATCTTTCGCTATGAAATATTTGTCAAGATTTAGTGATTAATTGGTGACTGTTATTTAGAAAAAAATTAATATGATTTATCAGGTAGAACTTAGTGGAAGTTACTTAAAGTGTTTGTAAACATTGTACAAATCTTTTAGTTTCTTTCAGATTTTTAATCTTTAAAAAAAGTATAACACATTTAATTTCGTTTATTTTTCATTGCATATAAGTAAAAGCGATTTTGGGAACTATCCGATAATTTAAAAAACCGTAAAAACTGTCACATAATTTTGATGTAGTTTATTAATTCATTCTTCTATTCTATTCTTGACAGGTGTATTGGAAAACGCAGTATTAGCGGATAAGTACCGCAGTATTAGCACTCAGAGCCGACAACCGATAAGGACATTCTTAAGTTACAGCCTCGTGCTGGTAAAATAGGCAACAAGTGTAGGTCGTGACGCGTGCACTAGTCTGAAAAAACGCTGCTTGGCTGCTTTATCAGCGCGTGCTGACCAATCGATTGGATATACGTGAAAATATTGTATAATTGTAAATATTATATATTAATCCTTATTTTCTTTCCAGCAGAGCCATTTTCGTAAAAGTCAATGTACTTTATAAGTTGAACCTAAATCAAGATCATCTGTATTTTGGTTCTTTTGTTAAAAACCTTTATTTATGGCCATTTCATGTGTATGTTATTTAAGATTAATAAGAAGTTATTGTACCCAATAAAATAGTGTACATCGCCCCGTCTTGTTCTGTGGGTGGCGTAAGAGGTGCCAATGGCATAAGCCAAAAAGATTTTATGACTTCCGATAGATGGCGGTATTATCTCTTTGAATTCCTTAAGGTATTTTCCATTGTTGCTTCATACTACTCCTATGGTGTGAGTAAGGGTTATAGGCTCGCTTACGCCGCTACATACAGCGCTGCTGTGTGTATGTACCACACCTACACGACACGGCATATTTAATCAAACCACCTCATTATTTACAGTGTCTCGTCTTAAACCTAGCTACTTTTATTACTTCAATGATGTGATTTAGTTTTTATTATTACTAAAAGTTAAGCTATTTTAATAGTAAGCAAACTGAGTCTAAAAACCTGCTATTCATTTACACCACTCCAATGGTCATTTTATAAAATCCCGTGCAACTATCTGATAGTATAACTTTAAGAAGGAAATAAATGCCACGTGATTATTTTGTTTTACCTTTATAACGTTGTTATAAACATTTAAATGCAACAATTGTTCATCACCAAATATTTGTATACACAGCACTTTTAAGTAACTTTTCCAACAAGTTTTATCTCATAAATCATATTGATTTTTTCTAAATAATAGTCACCATTTTGTCACAAAATCTTGACAAATATTTCACATCGAAAGACGTACAGTAAAATTATTTTGTCCGTGCAGTTGGGGTCATAAATCATAGCTCGGCCTCAGCCCAGCTAGGGCGGTGAGCATGTTGCGCGGGCGCAACGCCATTATCGATAACAACAAATGAATCATCGAAGGCAAGTACACGGTGGCGGTACGGTATACAAAGGGTGGTGCGACATTGCTATGTTATGAGTCATTTGTTTTCCATTATTACCCCCGCCTAATATATTTATATTCATATTATTTTTATTTATATTACGCTATTTATATTTATTTTTAATATAACTTGTTACTTTCCAAACATTTGTACTTATAGTTTTTTTAATACATAGATACCTAATTAATAATTTATTTTAAATCATTATTATTCTTATTTTAATAAATACGTTGTTTTATCAATTTTTTCATTTTTATCACTTTACATAATGACAAAAGTAAATACACAATCGATAACGCTTATCGACAACAATAATGCGCATCACTATGCTCGCCCCTAAGGCCCGTGAGTGGGAGAGAAAGCGAAATACTCCGATGATTTATGACCCAAACTGCACGGACAAAATAATTCTAGTATAGGTGTTTTGGAGTTTTTCCATGATATACAATCTTCAAGCCAGAATCCTTCTTAAGACATGAATCACTTCGGTTTCGTTTGAGCAATATGTTTCAGTCTCGGTATGTATATGAACGTCTCAGATGCAGACAACACTGCTGTTTTCAAAGAGAAGGCTACTAGCTTGAATTCTAGCTAGAATTGTACCAAAAAAATGCTATAATATCTCCTAAACTATTTTTTTTTGAGCCACTAATTGTCACCAATTCCTCGCTAAATCTTTTCATAATCAAATTCAGAATAATGTTGGGGAGGATTCTGGCTCGAAGAACGCGATTAGTTGACCCAATTTCTTTCAATGAAAGAATGACGTCAGTGTATAAAAATATGCTGTTTGTTATCTCATATCAAATATATTAATAAAAGATAGAAGTAAATCACATTAAGGTAAGAATAATAACTGCATGTAATGTATTTTTGTATTAATGCATAAATTCGCCTGATCTCTGGTTTAGAAAACATTATGGTTATAAAAATAAATCTATAAATAATACTTACGCGAATAACAATGGAATTCTCCAATTACCATTACAAAAACCCTTATAATTTCTTTCCATCCGTCTGTCTTTGCGTTATTGCATTACACTTTCTAGAGTTTTTGACAAAATTAGATAAATAATTTAAAATTAAAAATTTTGTACAACCGACTTCAATATATATTATTAAGGATAACTCAAAACTATTAGTCAGACCTTGATCAATTGATTTATATGGGACCACATGAGAAGCACCAGCTTTCAAATAAAAAAAGAATCATCGAAATCGGTTCACGTAGAACAAAGTTATGAGGTAACACACATTAAAAAAATACAGTCGAATTGAGTACCTCCTCCTTTTTGAAGTCGGTAGAAAATCACAGTATATTCGATCGATATATCCACAACTACGTAATGGTAAGTGGATGCTGTGGCCCATAAACATCTACAAATGTTCTCGATTAAGAATTAAAATGTAGACGTGTTGTCACCCCTGAGAACTAAAATAGAATGCCACCATACGAAACACAGCAGCCTTAAGCTGCTATTTTACGCTGGTATTCCGTGAGAGCGTGGTCCTATCCTGGTCGAGCCGAACCATATGTGCTACAACTAATATTAGTTGTATATGGCAGCAGCGGGGCTCAAAGCAGCAGAATAATCATACGTGGTAACGTATGATTATTCTGCTTGCCTAAGTTCAAAACTGCAGCAATTACTTGCTATTTTATGCTTCTATTTTGTGAGAGAGTTGTCCTTCCCCGGTCAAGCCGATCCATTCGCGCCGCAACCATAACAGTCTCTCAGAAATGTGCCCAGTCGTGAGAGATATGTAGTCTGTTACTTTAAATATTATTTTTACATTTATTTACAGAATAATTGCTTGACATAATATGCTTTATTCCGAATATCCCATAATATATACCCAAGAGTAAAATGATTAAACTAGTCTATGTGCTAAAGCGCGGTGAACCTTTCTATATATTTATTAGCAAAACATTTCTCGGGTGCATGAAAATGGAATATAAAAGAAAACTAAGTCTTTATTTGATATAAGACGGAATCTATTATTTGATACTAAACAAAAGCGTCAAGAAAAATATTCCGTTGGAAGGTTGAAACCATTTCACATTTGTTCAATTTTTAAAATTAATTAAATGTATAGTTTGAGAATTAAGAGTAAACTTTTAAAGTTAAGTTCGAAACAAAAGTAAGTTCGAATGTAAAACGAAATCGAATTCAAATAATTTTCGGAAGTAAAGCTTTCTCAGCGCGGCGTTGAGCGTACGCAGCGCGTGGGTTAACGGCGAAACGCGAAATAAGTTTGTTGTATTTTTATCACATTTCTATTCTTACTGCCAGATGACATTTTTTATTGTAACATAAGAAACAAAATTAAAAAAAATTATATGGTACTATATATATATATATATATCGTTTTAAAATGTAGTCTGGGGTAAAAAATAAAAAGTTTTTAGTATTAACTAAGAAATTTTAAGCGCTCCTTCTAATTCTTTTTCAAAATTCAAGTTGGCATTACACCAAATTTTCTTTTAATACTCCACCACATGAATTATTGTTATCATCATAACCACATAAAGAACCACATAAGCATCAGCTTTCAAATAAAAAAGAGTCATCAAAATCGGTTCACCTTGAAAAAAATTTTGAGGTAACACACATAAAAAAATACAGTCGAATTGAGAACCTCCTCCTTTTTTAAGTTGGTTGAAAATAGGACTACATCTAAACTTCACTTCATCCAAAAAATTTCAGTATTTGTTGGATTGTAACTTGCCACACCATTTAGCATTATTCGTTTTTTTTTTAATTGTAACTAATATAACATTTAGCATAACAGATTAAGAAGCGTTCTAAGCTTATCATAAATGTAAAACACAAAGCCTTACTGTAATCTAAAATTCTATTAATTCTGTACACTCTAAAGTAGCTTCTAGTTAATCAATACTTGACGTTACATTTACACTACAGCAAAACAAATTTTGTTTAGTTTCACAGTGATTATATAGTGACGATCAACTTTATGTTGTAAAGGTTCTTATAAATATTTTTTATCTATACTAATATTATAAGGAGGTAAAGTTTGTAAGTTTGTGAATTTGTTTGTAGGAAGTAATCTCTGAAACTACTGAACCGATTTTAAAAATTCTTTCGCCAGTAGAAAGCTACATTATTCCTGAGTGTATACATATTGATATTGATTGTGATTAATAATATATTTTTATGTGAAATAACAATATTTGTTAATCAATTCCGAAAAAACTTAACTTGAACACTCAGTACTAAGAAACACACAAGATAATTTCATCACAAGTAAAAATGTTTGACGCCCAACAAAGTAGGCACGGGTCAGTTGGTATAGTAATAAAGTGATAAAGAGCACACAGTTCACCTGATGGTAAGCGGATGCTGTGACCCATAAACATCTACATCTATCCTCAACTAAGAATCAAAATTCAGATGCTTTGTCACCCCTGAGAACTAAGAAGGAATGCCTCGTTTCCAGTAAAAAGGGTCTTTGGTTCTCTACACTCACCATACGAAACGCAGCAGCATTAAGCTGCTATTTTACGCTGGTATTGTGTGAGAGCGTGGTCCTTCCCCGGTCGAGCCGAGCCATTCTTGCTACTACTGTAATATAGCTGCAGCATGGCTCTACCACGTAAAATTTCCATCCATCCATCTATTACATCCTATAAAGGTCCAACGCTTAACAAAGCCTCTAGTGCTGCTGTACCCCACAGATTGTCATTGGGGCGGGATCCCATTCGACTTTCCATAACTAATTTATTTTTTGTACTTAAGACCAGGTTGGACAAAATATAATATTTTGAACACGATTTTGATGAGCGAGAATTGATACTTCATGGAATTGTATATACTTGGAACTAAATATACGCATATATGAAATACTCGATTAAATTCTTAATCGAATGGTTTTTTCTAATACATTATAATGATTGAGATAACAAAAAAATATTAGTATGGGAGCTAGCAACGTAGGCTAGTTTTAGATATGCCTTCTCTCACTCTCCCAGCCAGTATACGGCTAGCTAGCTGGCGGTGGAGGTTGAGTACATTAGTAAAATAATAATTATTCAAATCATTTTAAGGAGGACTTTTTCATTAAATTTATTTAGCTTTTCAAAACATAAATATATTATTGCCATACATATCGTCATTGCGTACCATGTGCCAGACGCTAATTTTAAATTTAAAAAAAAAATCAGAATGTTTTAGTATGACTTCAATTTTAGTACAATGTTATTTAAGTATAGACAATTCCAAATTTAATTTGCCAAATAATAATTCTACCGTTAAACTATCAGCCAGACCGATTTAAAACTAGAAAATAACAAAGTTATTAAAACTGTTGAAGATTTATTATCTTGTGAAGGACACGAAGAAGCAGATTCTCGAATTATATATCATATTGCCAAATAAATTTCGACGCCGAAGTTTTCATACGCTGCTCAGACACGGATATTTTAATCATACTTCTCGGCAACATGGACCATTTAAATGCATCTTTTAAACTTTGGATTAATTTGGGTGTGAGGAATAATGAGCGAAATATAAGCGTTAATCAAGTATACCAAATTCTAGGTAATTCTTTATTACAAGCTCTGCCGTGCTTTCACGCACTCACAGGATGCGACTACATACCAGCTTTTTTCCGGAAAGGTAAACTTAGGCCTTTCAAACTGCTAGAACAATCAGAACAGTTAGCCTTATAAAATATTATTACAGATGATGAACAGCTACTGGATCAGACATTTAAAATCTTAGAGAAATTTATTTGTCATATGTACGGAGTTCGGGATTCTTCAAACGTCAATGACGATCGATTCCATTTGTTTTCGAATACTTACGGGTCTAAAAAATCGAATGATAATTTTGAAAAAAAAATCCGTAATTTTGACTCATCAAGCTTACCCTGTAAAGCTGAATTGTACCAACACTTACTACGAGTTCGTTACGTCACAAAGTTTTGGAGAAATACTCCTTTAAAACATGCGACATCTTTATCACCTCAAGCTTCCGGTTGGACCATAAGCGCTGATAAATATGATTTTATCTGGTTCGTTGGAGAGCAATTACCATTGTCAGTTGCTGACGTTTTTATTAAAGGTAAAAATTTAAAAAACGTAAATAAATTTATTTACCTTAAGATAATAACATTTTCCATTCCATTACAAATAATAACTTATTAGAAAATGACAACACTTCAAAAGACTATGATGAAAATTATTATGAAAATTAGAGCAGTGCTGATGATGATGATGATGATGATGATAATTATCAAGATGCTTCAGTTTCTTGTGATACAATTATGGATTAAAAAATCTTCATCACATTTAAATTTTCAAGTAACGACCAGAGCTTTTTTTCATTTTGATACTTGAGATTAATTATTTTCTTCATTTTATATAACAATAAACTATCGTTTTAATACTATATTAATACACAAATTAATTTAATGGTTTTCGGTCCTTTCTCGGAAATCTATTTGGCAACTATTTCTTTGTCAACCAAATTAATACCGCATCACTTTTCAGTTTTAAATCGGTTCGAGTGATTTTGTGAATTGTCTATACTTAAATAACATTGTATCAAAATTTCAGCCATACTAAAACATTTAATGTTTTTTAATTATATTTAGCATCTGGCACATGGTACGCAATGATAAAAATGTCTGGCAATAATATATTTATGTTTTGAAAATCTTAATAAATTTAATGAAAAAGAAATCCTTCTTAAAATGATTTGAATTGATTATTATTTCAGCTCTACAGGTACGATGCGCACTAATGTACTCGTACTCAACCTCCATCGCCAGCCAGCTAGCCCGTATGCTGGCCGGGAGAGTGAGAGAGAAGGCATATCTAAAAACTAGCCTACCTGAAATGCTCTCTCGAAAACGTTGCTAGCTCTTAAACGATATAATGTAGTTTGACAGTTGCCGGTAAAAAAACTTTGACGTCCGAGCGATAACCATAATATAATATTTTTCGATAATATGAAAGGCACGTTATTGAATTAGATTCTTCATGGGTTACATTTTTATTTAGGTCCTTTATTTCCTGATAATAAGCAAAAACGTTCCAGATAAAGTAACTTTTTTTCACCGAATGTCACACGTTTACTTCGTGCTGGTGCTTTATTGTAAATATGCATGCAGCGGTAAAGGGAGGCAGCCCTCGACTTAAGTAGACATTTACGTGGTAGAGCCATGCTGCAGCTATATTAATAGTATAGTTGTAGCACGAATGGGTCGGCTCGACCGGGGAAGGACCACGCCCTCACAGAATACCAGCGTAAAATAGCAGCTTAATACTGCTTTGTTTCATATGGTGAGTGTAGAGAACCGGAGACCCTTTTTACTGGAAAAGAGGCATTCTATTTTAGTCCTCACGGCTGACAACGCATCTGCATTTAAATTCGCAAACGAAGATCAGGTGGACTGTGTGCTCGTTTGTCACCCTTATTCTACAAAAATAAAAAATAAAAAGTACGAGAGTGTTTGTTAAATAAATAATATGCTTCTTTCTTCTTTCTTCGTTACTATGGTAATATTCAATTTGAGACCGCATCTTTTTAAACAGCTTTTGGTGACTGTAATGATGCGTGAAGTTCTTTAGTAGATGATGAGGCTTATTTCCGTCATAATAGGAAAAAAGTAGGGTGGAGTGAAAATGTATGGAGATTAATTTTTTAGTAAAATTATCAATAGCTTAGTGGTAAAAAGCTGCTTATGGATAAGAGAATGAAGTATTTTAAATATATTTTATGTATTATAATGAAATCGTGAATGATTTATAATTTTGAAAAAAGTATAATTTCATTCATTTTTTCCAGCATCATTCAGATATAGATATATAACCCCTAATAATTTACTGGAAGAGTATTTTGTATGTTTAAAATGCTTACTAGTGACTGATATTAAAATAGCCCTATTAAAAGTAAAAAGGTAGCAGCCAACATACATCTCATTATTGGGCAAAAATATTTCGCTGCGCTGACTCCAACGAGGGATGACAGACATCGCATATAAAAATATTTTCCAAAATATTTTTTTAAATTCTCAGATATGCAGGTTTTTACGCGATGTTTTACACACACTTCGCATTGCAATCAAAATTTGAATGGTGTCGGCGATGATCGAATTTGGGTTGCTTACATACTATGAACTTACGTTTGGATCGATAAATACACTTGGACTTCACCAGAAGGCTAGACATTAATCGGAATATATTAAAACCAACTAATATCTTGAGATATCTCAATATATTTCAATAAAAATTAAATGACATTTGGCGGGATCTAATAACAAACATATACACTATATAAAAAATATTTTCTCTTACTTATTTTTAACTTCTAAACAATTTTTTTTTTTTTTAGTATAGAACCCTAAACAATCGGTGCGATTACCGGATTTAACAAGCGACTCAAAATTCTATTAATGCAGTTCTGCTCATAGTTAAAATAAAATTTGCTTTGTTAATTATTTATGGTACTTTTCACAAGTGCTTGTATTACCTATTCATGTGAGTTATAAAACCGGGTCTGTCACAAAAATCTTTATAAGTCCATTATGTCTGAAAATATGAAAGCTATCTTAATATTTGACTAACTGTACTAGAGTCTTATTAGAAGTAAGCAGCAGCCTACTTAAGTCTCGCGACTGTACATAGGGTTTGTTTTTTCAAAAGAGTGCGCCGAATACTCCAATGCGAGTTTGCGGTTTTAAAAGTCCACGGTTTTTATCTTCTCAGACATCTAGATTTCCCCACGATGTTATACTTCAACACTTCACCCCCGAACACGTAGCAAATCAAATAACATTTCCTATAATAATTTCATTGATACTTGCAGGAATCGTACACGTTTTGATCCCGTGCCATGAAATCTTAAGGCAAGGTTCTCGCATTTGTTTAAATAAAATTCATGAAAACTGAAAACAATCTTATGCACGATTATGGACTACATTATACCTAGTAATTAGTTATCCAACGATGCCACGAATTATCACAGTGCAATTTATTTTCAATTACTAACATCTGATAACTTGATACCAAAAGAAGTTGAAATTATTTCTATGCTGATAGACACCGAATACATTAAATTGTAGAGCTTCTCTCTTAATCACAATTTTGTGTACACAGTATCCGGTGTAATAGTTTCGTTTGTCATTTTGCAAAAGCGGCAATTGCTGTAAATCATCCCGAAATTGCCACCGGTCTGGATATTTTAAGCCTGACAATTTTGATGCTGCAGTAGGTTGAAGTGCGCTCCTCCCCCGAGAAGGGGCTGCCATGGGGCGGCCAGCGCTGGTAGGGCCGCGGAATTTATTTGTAATAATTGTGCCGATATTCCGAGTCTGGATCTCGAAAAAACTTCCAAGATAAAGATTTTTTTTTCTTTTATAAAACTATAGAGTAAGTGGTAAACGTACTTACAGTCCACTTGATGGTAAATAGCTACTGCAGTCCATGGACAGCTGCAGCTAACTTCAAACAAAGAATACAGATGCGTAGTCACCTCTGAAGACTAACATGGAATCGTTTACAGTGTGTAGTTATACTGGCTCACTGGGCCCTTCATACTGGAACACATCAGTGTTAGCGGTAATAGGTCCTACCAAGTGGTGGTACCTACCAAGACCAGTAACACGTATACGTATGACGGATTCCTAGGCAGAAACGGGAGTCTTACGACATAGAAATTCACAAAAGATCATGTAATTGAATGTTACTTAATAACTTACGATCTAAAACGGTAAATACATTTAGAGAACACACGTTGTCGCTTGAAGGAATAGCCTGGCAACAGTACGTCCTCCCGTTTAATGGAGCACAGATGGTTCACTTGAAAACGTCAATTTTAATTAGAGCCCGATTCCCGATGGAAAAGGTCACTCAATGTCCAGAGTTAAAAGGATATTCGTAAATCTTTGAAAAAAAAATAAACAGGGTAGCGTTATAATTTCCGATACAGTGTTGCACTGGATAACTCCACCACAGCACCGAAATTTATTGCGTGAATACAATCTCAATTGGTCAAGTCGTTCAGAAATACCACGATGACTAAAAGGTGCACACGTAATTTGAAGATCTATTATTTTCGACGGTGTTCCCTAACCAGTAATGGGGTCTCTGGTATTGCGGGGTGGGGATCCCGAACATCTGGTAATGTAACCCCCGATAAGAACGATGACTCGAAAGTGATCTCGAAACATAGCGAGTTTTAAACAAGCATTGCTATTCGCTGATGATGACCACCGCACTGCGGAGTTTTGGTAAATAAAAGTCCGATTTAAACCTTTCATTGCAAAATGGAGTGTACTCATTAGGATTTACCCACTCTAAAAAATACAGAGAGAAGGACACAGAGTTATATTTTAAAACCATTAGAATTTGACTCTGGGGACTTTAGAACGTGGAGATAGAATATTAAAATTTGGACTTCTGAAAATCGGGTGGTCTATTAAATTGTACTAGCAAAAAAGAAGTAATAAAAAAAAGTGATGCCTGTCAGTTAATACAAAATTCGAATCATTATTCGCGTCGTGTAGTTATTAACTGAAGCATTAGTAGTGAGCGTATCACTAATATAAGAAAGTAAACAATAGGCAAAAACTTTGTGAATGCCTACACAGGAGTGCGCGTACGCGTAGTTGTTGTCCATAAATCACATTCAATTTGGGATAATTTCAAATAAAAGTAGAAGCCTTATTTACTCGTATTTTTAAAAACTGCAATATCGGTATATCATTATTTATATATTTGAACTTAAGTTTAAAATTTGGCTACTCTTTGTAAAATAACCCTGTATTACCAAAGTATCCTCTGAATTTTCCCATGCACAAAAAATATGTTTACAAGCTTAACACCAGCGTCAGTTGTCGAGCGACGCCTTGTAAAACCAAAAAGATTTTTATGAAGCAATTTATTCATATTAAAAAAAACATATGATCTAAATTATTTTTTCAAACCTTTTACTAAATGTTGATAGTTTAGAAATCGGTCTGAAATTGGTGTTATTAATTAACAACTTCGGTGCCAGCTAAGATGAAACCTATACTAGAATTATTTTGTCCGTGCAGTTTGGGTCATAAATCATCAGAGTATTTCGCTCTCTCTCCCACTCACGGGCCTTAGGGGCGAGCATAGTGATGCGCATTATTGTTGTCGATAAGCGTTATCGATAATGTATTTAGTTTTGTCATTATGTGGGATAGTGATAAAAATGAAAAAAAATAGATAAAACAACGTATTTATTAAAATAAGAATAATAATTATTTAAAATAAATTATTAATTAAGTACCTATGTATTAATAAAACTATAAATACAAATGTTTGGAATGTAACAAGTTATATTAAAAATAAATATAAATATAAATATAAAGATATATGTACTAAATTATCATTGCACTAATTTGCAGGTATTAGGCGGGGGTAATAATGGAAAACAAATGAGTCATAACATAACAATGTCGCACCACCCTTTGTATAGCGCACCGCCGCCGTGTGCCTGCCTTCGATGATTCATTTGTTGTTATCGATAATGGCGTTGCGCCCGCGCAACATGCTCCCCGCCCTAGCCGGGCTGAGGCCGAGCTATGATTTATGACCCCAACTGCACGGACAAAATAATTGTACAGGTTTATATAGGTAGCTCGTGTACTGTGAAATTACGGCGAGCCCTTATCCCTGAGCATCTACGGTTGTTAGCTTGATGTATTAACAAATGCATCCTTACGTTTCACAATTATACCAGCGTGATAAAAATACGACGTAATAATATGTAGTGTATGTATGTTATTCACTTATCATATCTTATGACGTAAAGAACACGTTTCCGAGAAAGTTACATATGGTTTACATAAATAGATGAGACTGAGAAAATGTTCTATGCTCAAAGGATCTTTCCTTTATGAATAGCCGCCGAAATCAAATTTAGGATAATGCGTAAATTATTAATTTTCAATTCGTCTATACATCATAAATATAGACGTTTATGGTGCATTTGGGACATCCTTCGATAGTATTGTTATAGTTATATCCATAGGTGGATAATATGCTCCTTAGGAGACATTCTAGCGGAGGCCTACGTTCAGCAGTGATCTACGATAGGCTGTAATGAATAAATTAATGAAAAAAAAACTCTAATATAGGCTGTAATGAATAAATTAATGAAAAAAAAACTCTAATATTAAGGAAATATAATTTTTATGGCAACACTTACTATATAAAGCCAGACACGAGTAAGACACCATCTATGTGCACTGAAATAAAATTTCATCATAGACTTAGTATCATAACTAAACTAACTAAGACTAAACATTCAGTGAGGGCATCCGTGTGGGAAAAGAATACGCATATATCATTAGGATGAAGAAATATTATTCTGGACGGTAGGGTTATATTCTTGCCTAGTAGTCCGTCTGATTCTTACCCATTCCTAACGCCAAGAGGCAGCCCCACATCAAATGATTACATATCATAGACAATACAATTGAATTATTGTAATATAATTCTCGCTAAATACCTACCTATTTATTTAACAGTAATGGGTTCTTCTTATCACATATTTTGCGCCAATTCATAATAATATTTGTACCACAGTGTGAAATTATTTAAAATGCAAAAATAAATAATTTCGCGGTATCCTGGTGACTTTACCACCGAACCCTTAGATTCCGCGCAACCTTCTTTAAGAATCTCCGTTCTAGAGAATATTCGTGTGCAATAATATTGGCTAACAGAAAATAATTTTCGATGAAAACAGTTTGTTCTAATTATTTTCATTGAATGATTCAAATATATTTGGGGGTAAGGAAAATTTAATTACAAACCAAAAATAAAGCAAAAATATAAATTTAAAATTTAATTAGTTTATTATAAGGCGGGGAGTACGACTGTATGATAACTTAATTATTTACTTTTAGTTTTTATTTTTGTATTATGGTAAAAAACATGTATATTTGAATGTTATGTAAATAAATAATAATATATTAATACATGAAGAGAAAACTTTATACCTCTTTACAAGCATATTGCGCGCACAGAGGATTGTGAGATTTTGCATATAGTTAAAGTTATGGAGAAGGAGTGTAGAAAGCTAAAATTTCTATAAAATATGTAACAAATATATACATTAAATAACATAAAATAAAACATTCATTGTTTACGTTCATACTGCCATAGTAATTGTCAAATACATAATTGTATTGGTTAAACAGTCCCCAGGGTAGATGATATGTAGAGATGGTCGCCAAAAATTTTAAAATGTTGCCAATTCCATCATTACTGATAGATTCACTGAATAACCTGTGAATTTTGAGTGAGGCTTTTTCAATATTCTGTGGAGTGTATGTAAAGTTTTGTTTTGTGTTGATTTTATGTTTTATATATTAATGTGCAATTGAAAGCAGCAAAGATAATACATATATATTTATATTGAAAGATAAAAATACAGCTTGCTTAATATACAAACTTAAAAATTTTATGATTTTCGGGCGAATTTCGACCACTAGTAATATTTAATTAAGATTGATAGAAATTTTGTAGCGTTCTCAAACACATTTATCAAAGTTCTTCAGTAAAAAATACATATTTATACTCTTTAACCACTCTGAGAGGATTTTTGGAAATGAGAAGAGAACGTCAAACTGCAGAAGCAAAGTTGGGGACACTTATTTCCCGTCTCTTTAAAATTGCACATTTTTTATTTTTGCCATATAGATGGTGTATTACTGTCGGACGACATGATTTCCCATAGTTGCCTTTTACGGCACTCACTTTGACATTTCATCGTCGTGATTTTCTTACAAGTGAGGGTTACAAGCGAGCAGTCTAATTGATGGTAAGTAGATACATTGGCTCATAGCTACGTCGATCTTCAATAAATAATTTAAATACAGATTTGTTGTCACATCTGTCGCTGGGTAGTGGCAGTGTTAGAGAATACCCTACTACCCTACTACCCCATATCATCCCGTAGGGCGATATGAGGTAGTGGAATTTACCCCATATCACCCCAAATAAAATAAAATAAAACATTAATTGTTTACGTTCATACTTCCATATTCCTCATAGTAATTACAAGCATATGGTATATGATTACGCCAAAAAGCGTTTATTTTATATTTTGTATATTACATATCTCTGTTTATATACTTATTAATGTGCAGTTGAAAGTACAATCCAGCTTGCTTGATATACAAACCTAAAAATTTGATGAATTACGGTCGGTTCGATTCGAAAGGAAACTTCTTAATTTTTTAGCAATTTATTAGAGACTAGCTGATACCCGTGACTTCGTCCGCGTTGCTTGATATAATAACAAAGTTTTCGTATGTGCGAAGGAAAAAACATCAAAAAAATCGCAAGAAAAAATATACTTTGCTTACAAAATTTATTTGTAAACAATCTTATTCGTTGCTCCGTTTGTAGCTAAAATATATAAATTATCTGGGTTAGTAACGCGAGAGCAATCGACGTTCAGTTGACCGTATGAAAACCCTGTATAAAAATCGTTGTTTCTTAAAACTTTAATAACTTTATATTAAATGTAGACATCGCAATATTTTTTTTATATGAAGGCCAAGTGTCTAAGAAATAAAACTTAGAAAATCTAATTGAAATCTATCCAGTAGTTTTTCCGTGATGCGCGCACAACTGCAAACCTCTATCATTTTATTTATATAGATAATGGCAAAGTTTCACATTGATCTACTATTCTATAACACGGGGATTTGTGTGTTTTAGTGTTTAGTGATTACAATATAAGCTATTTTAGCAGAATTTACAACATTCTGTGACGCGTGCCTTATCGCTTACAGGCAGTCTTTATACGTACACATATCAACTGGTTACTGCAGCCCTTGGACAACTGCAGGCAACTTCAAACAAGAAAGGCTTCAGATACTCTGTCACCTTTGAGGATTTAAATGGAATGCCTCACAGTTTGTAAAGATCCACGACTTTTTCTGCCACCAGGGCGGCGTCACTAGAAATTGAGGTATAATATTTGACAGATTTCATAGCGGGGAATTTAATTTGTTCGGAAAATGAAAATGTTATTGTTTCTTTCTGTACTATTAGCTATATTTTATATTAATAACATTAAAATAAATAAACCAAACCATAGATAAAAGTCGTGACGGAAAAATCTCACACTTTTTTTCGCCAAGCCCCCATCCGCCAAATTCGTACCATCCGATAAGGAACTACGTTCCAAAAACTGCGGTTGCCAACCCGCTTGCCAAGAGTGGCAACTATGGCAAAATATGAGGGAGACCTATGTTCAGCAGTGGACTTTTATAGGCTGTAATGGATGGATGGATGGGTGGCACCTACCCAAACAGTAGTCTAGGAAAAGCGGTACTACTACCTACTACTTTGTGGATTTAATGATCCTGAACATTATCGCAAAGTTCAGGAACACAAATAAATGTAATTTGAAAATATTCCTCTGTAAAGTTTCAGTTATGTTGAGCGTCATTAGTGCCCAATAGTCCGTGTAACGTCAATATTTGAGTTGCGATCTTAGCTTAAACAAAACACTATTAATGTGCTAGTACACACAAAGGAGGCTTTGCTAACACAGGTTCGATTGAAATACATTTCCGTCGGCTATACCCTTTTGTGTAGGTATATACCGAAATATAAAATCATGGCACACCTACACGTTTGAATGGGGAAAAGCATTATGTTCCTATTGTTGAAGAGTTTTGATGAAAGAGATTTAAAACTATAATCGAAAATTTGTAAATGGCCGCAATCTGTGATCGTTAGTATTGAATAGAAATGATATTATGTATAAGATATAAAAAATATAAACTTTCATATATTATATCATAAAAGTTCAACGTCATGTGCATTGTTTAAAACGAATGTTTAACATGAAGTTCATAAAAAATATTTTCCCGAATTTTTGCTCGTGTTGATGAGGTCATGATTTAGATTCCTATAAATCATAAAAAAAAGAGTTAATGCACAAATACGACATAATTTTTTAATTCAACTGTATCTGACATCACCCACAACCTAATTCAAGTATCAAGATGTCCTTCACCACCTTCCGTACCTGTTGCTTGTTCTCCGAGAAATTGAAGCGACTGAAATGCGCCACCGCCCCTTGTGTTGTCAGCATAATGCTGCAAGATTAGTGATAGGTAAGTTTTAAAATAAGAATTTATGAATTTTAGTTTACTTAGTTCTATGATATGTATCGCTAATATTAATAATCAATACTGTCATGATAAGAACAATTAAGCCATTGCTTTAGTTTACAGTTCAGTAAACAGTTCTTAACTAATACAATAAAGAATCTTCTTAGTTTCTTTATTTTAATCTGAGATTCTTTATATTATATCTGTACCGATTTATCGATACAGTAGTAACATTTTGGGGTTATGTAATGCCTGCGAACATATCGCGGATTGAATATTTAAAAAAAATCTGGAAAAAATGTTTTTCAATACTAATCGTAACGCTGCTAATCCATTTCTCAGCTTTCTAACGTCCGTTTTATTCTCTGTAATTTTTAAATTTTATTTTAATATTTTAACAACAACTGCATTTTATCGAATCCGAAAATGAACCGATCGCTAATCGTGTAGACTTCGCTAAAAATGACTTCATTATGATATGAACTGCATAATTACCAATAACTTGTGCAACCGGAGAACTATGTACAATTGGGGAGTGAAATTCATCGGTGCTGACCCGAGAGCCCCGTTTATACAGATGACTACGTTTAAAACTAATAACGCGATAGGTATGTTTACCCTTTGCGGGGTATGGTCGGTAGAGGCAGTGAAATGGCAACACCTAGGGCCCGGGCGGCGGCAGTATGCGCGAGTCGCCGACCCAAACGCTACTTACGCGGCGCTTATTAAGTGACAAACCCAAAAAATCATAACATTTTATATTAATACGTATTGTGTAAAAAAGATTATTATGTTACCTCCCTTACAGTTAGTGCTTAATATTTCAAAACATCAATACCCCCGGAATTTATTAATTTAAGTTAAAATATAAGTGATTAAAGTTCCTGCATTTTATTAAATATTATTAATATTATTGATAATGATTAAACAGTAATTTGTAATAATAAGTATACAATGCTTTATCTGCAATTATCTTATTATTATAACATAAACGTAACAAATTAACTGTTAATATATTACTTACATAAATCGTTGAAAAATTTGGTTTATAATATTTTAATATGACAACAGTAACAAATATGTATGTTAAAAGTACTTTTATTTTTAACTACAACATTTTTTGCAATATAATAAAAAAACTGCACATTTGAAACTCCAGCAAATAATTTTAGATTAAGCTTGTGGAAATTTTGAGGCGCAACAGTTAGTCTATAACACGGATTCCGTTGTTACGTTCTTTGTATTTATATTTTATAATAGTTATTCGGTTTTATTATAGTTACACGGTTATCCAGTGATTAAATATTATAATTTTTCTTACTTCTTGAATTAGTAGATAGACGCTTAGCCTAGGCCTTGACAAATATATGCCATAAAATTAAATTAAAAATACAAAGATTACAGACTTACAAGCTATAACAAAAAAATATAATTCGAGCAAGTATTCGTATAAAATTAATTTGTGTATATAATTATGGAAAATTATAAAAAAAGGGAAGTATTTAACAACTAGTGAAATAAGATTTAAAACGTAACTATTAAATTCTGAAAATTTAAAGTAAACCATGTTCATAATATGAAAGCGTGAAATTGTTATTGCAGCCATGCTACGGTAGTCTACTACGTAGAACGTAAACAAACGCCCACGTAGCAGAGCTACACGAGGCCCTGCCCACACCTACTCCGTATTGCACACAGGAGTGCGTTGTACTATCGGCGCCCACGCAACGCTGCCGCCACAGCCCACGGGTCTGAAGGCTAAATGTCTAGCCTTTTTGGAAAAAAAATCATATTATTTTACCCGTTCAAAAATGTTGTCACGTAATATTTCTATATCTAAAAACGCTATTTACTTGTTAATATTTTAAAATTATACAAACAAGACAATATGTTTTTTTTTATTTAGATTTTTGTTGATATTATTTTATTTTAGTTTTATAACCTTAGCAATTTTTTTTAGAAATAACCACAAATTAATTATAAAATTATTATTTTTAACACCAAAAATATATTTGTTGTCTGAATTTAATTCAATTCTATATTATGATTAAAAAAATACAATTTCGCTATGTAGAATAATGCCACCCGCATTCTACTTGCATTCCATAACGAATTATTTAAAAGAAAAGTTAAAGTAAAATATTTTATCAACTAGAACTATACTTTTGTTTTTATTATTTTTTATAATAAAGATTCAGAATTTTAATAATATAAACAATACCAAGTATAAAACAAAAGCGTCAAAAACTAGCAAATTATATTTTACTGCTAGTTCTTACTTTTCTACCGACTTCAATAAGGAGGAGTTACTCAATTCGACTGTATGTTTTTTGTTTTTTTGCTTTTTTTATGTGTGTTACCTCATAACTTTGATCTACGTGAACCGATTTCGATGATTCTTTTTTTTATTTGAAAGCTGGTGCTTTTCATGTAGTCCCATTTAATTCAACAAGGTCTGACCAATAGTTTTTGAGTTATCCTTAATAATATATATTGAAGTCAGTTGTAATAATTATTATAACTACTAATACGAGTAAACTGTGTGTATTTTACAAAATACACACAGTTTACTCATAATTATCATATTAATTAAAAGCAATAAAATCTATAAATCATTTATTCAATGTTTTCTCTTTTGGATTCATTAATTGCAGCCCGTCAAAAGTCCACTGCTGAATATATGCCTCCCCCATAAATTGTCTCATAAGGGGCATATTTTCCATAGTTGCCACCCTTGGTAGGCGGGTTGGCAACTGCAATTTTTTTATTATTATTATTGAGTTGTTTTTAGAAAGTTGTTTCTGCCCATCTCTTATACTAATAGAAATTTTATGGCGGTTTCATGTTAAGTAAAACCATTCGTTTATAGTTTTTCAAATTAATAAAAAATTATGAAAAAAATTATGACATTCACGCAGGTACAAAATTTTCTGACTACACACAACGAATACAGACCTAAAACGCTACAATATTTTTTTTGAAAACCCCAGAAGAAATATATTTTTGGCCTAATATATAATGCAGTATTGAAAGATATAATATATTCTTAAAAAACGTGAAAACATGTGTAAGTGAAATCGTTTTCCTTCGAAATGAGTGGGTTAGGGCCACCTGGCGTTTGGGCCGCCCAGAAGAGGCTGGAGTCTTGGGCGAGAGCTGCACGGGAGAGAACTTCAAGCGCTAGTAGTGGACAGAGCCATAACTCTACGGACAGTTTCGGCGACGACAAATCGCATAGCCCAAGTGTAAGTATATTCTGTGTTTTGAGGCAAAAGTATTTCTCCGAACAGATGTTATAAAAGTCGATAGATGCAAGTATCAAAACCATAATATCTCATACAACCAAGATATCAAATTTTATTAGGTAAACTACGTGAAAAGTGATAACAATTATGATGATAATGATGACGACCACAAAATTTAATATGCGTATTTACCTACGACTGCGATTTACTCTGCTTTTGGTGACTAATTATAAGTTTTTAATATAATACCGTTTACAAATAAATTGAATTAGGTGTTTTTATGCCATAATCATCGAATGAAATTATAGTTTGGAGGCGAAATCATCATTTCGAAAGTGTACACGCAAATCCAAAAGTTCACGCACACGCGCCCATACGCACCCTTAAAAAACACAGTTGAATATACTTTACTTCTTTTACTTAACATCAACTTCCAAATGGGAATTTCATTATTGAAAGTAGCAGTTGGATAATTTTGTTTTTTGACGTCAGTCTTATTTTGTACTTTATGCACACAAGCATACAAAACGTAAACATGAGTTATTATAAATGTAAAATTTGATTTAACACGAATAATGCATGTAAGGCGCATTTCCTAATTTGCGAGAACTTTTAGAAAGCTGTGTTTGACTTGGTGCGAAGAATCTCCGGGAGTAAAACCGGCGACGAGGTTCGCCACCGTCACGTTCTGTCTCCCGGAGGGGCGAAAGTGGATTGCGGAGGCCCGTCTGGCTACGCTGAATGTATGTGAGCAATGAATGATAAGATGGATGAAGTATGCGAAATGATGAATGATAGAGGAATAGATGTGTTATGTGTAAATGAGACGAATGAAGGGAAAGGATGCCACTGCACATGGCATGTATACCGCTTACTGGTCTGGTGTAGACGAGACCGAGCGGGCATGCCAGAGAGTCGGTGTCATCCTTTCAGAAAGAATGGGTCAATGTGTGAAAGATTATGAATGTGTAAGCCCAAGGCTGCTATGGATACGAAATGAAAGTGGGCTTAAAGAAGTTGTTTGTGCTAGGGTGTACGCCCCAGACATGTCTAAGCCCACTTATATCCGAGAGCAGTTTTGGGACATGGTAAGGATGGTGTTGAGGAACAAGAGAAATGAAAATATTATTATGTTAGGAGATTTTAATGGAAGGGTTGGGGTGAAGAGGTCTGGTTATGAAAGGATATTAGGAACGTTCGGCGATGAAAGTGTAAATGAGAATGGTGAAGACCTCCTCGCCGTATGTGTGGAAAGAATCTTTTGTGACGAACACTTTCTTTCGCCATAAAAGGATTCACATGTATATGGGAAAGAGGTGATGATAGAAGCATGATAGATTTCATAATTGTGGATGAAAGAATGCGGAGCGCAGTGGTAGATACAAGGGTTTACTGGGGTCCAACGTTGGGACGGATCATTATTCAAGCGTTGGCGGCATCGGACATCTGTGTCTACCACTGCGTTACAGCGTATAAGAATAGAGAGATTACAAAATGAAGGTGTGAAAGAGAAGTATAAATGTAGACTGGGAGAATATAAGTGGTTTGAATGAAATATGTATGAATGATTTAGACCTGAAGACTGTATGGAATAATGTTAAGAAAGTTTTGGTGGATGCAGCCACCGAAGTATGTGGTGTGAGTAAGAGAACGAATGAAAGGAAAAATAATACGTTGTGGTGGGATGATGAGGTGCGGATGGAAGTTGAAGCAAAGAAGAGCATGGCTAGATTTACTGGCAACCAAAGCTGGTAATTCTGGCGGTATGAATGATGAGATTGAAAGAAAAAAGGCAGACTTTAGACTTATAAATAAGAGAGTAAAAGAAGTTGTTGAAAGGAAAAAGCAAGAAAGAACGGATAAGAATGATAGAAGGATATCTGATAACTTCCAGGCAAATATTAAAATGTTCTGGAAACTCGTAAGAACTGCCAGGGAATTTCAAACAGCCTAGAATGAATGCTATACGAGACGAGAATGGCTGTATGCTGAATGATGAAGCTTCGAGTTTAAAGAGATGGAAGGAATACTTTGAAAGCGTGTTTATGAGTGAAGAGTCGTCTGAATTAAGTGAAATAGAAATTTCGAAAGAAGTGGAGAGAGGTAGGGAGATAAGTATAGATGAAATAATGAAAGCAATGAAAAGCATGAAAGCAGGTAAGGCAGGCGGATATGATAGAGTATCACTTGAAATGCTAAGGGCTGGAGAGGGAGTGGTGGCAGGCCTGCTGTACACCTTGTTTAATTTATGTTGGGAACTGAAGCGGGTACCGGAAGACTGGTGCAAAGCCGTTATAGTCCCAATATATAAGGGAAAAGGGTCACAGCAGGACTGTAAAAACTACCGTGGTATCAGCTTGCTTAGCATTGTGGGTAAACTGTATGCTAAGGTGTTAATTGAAAGAGTTATGGAAGAAACTGATGGAAAATTTGGGATGTGCAAGCTGGATTTAGAAAGGGGATGGGGTGTACGGATCAAGTCTTTTCCATGCGCATGATTGCGGAGAAGTTTTTGGCCAAAAACCAGAAAGTTTTTTGTGCGTTCATGGACTTGGAAAAGGCTTATGACAGAGTGGACAGGAATATGTTATGGCAAACACTGAACTCATTTGGTTTGAGCGCTGGTTTGATACAGGCATTAAGGTCTCTTTATAGGGACTCTAGTGCTTGTGTCAGGATCAACGGGGTCTACTCGGACTGGTTTGGCATCCAAAAAGGTGTCAGACAGGGCTGTGTAGCTTCCCGTGGCTGTTTAACCTATTTATGGACAGTTGTTTGCAAACTTTGAAAGTTGAAGAATGTGGGTTGAGAATGGGTGAGTTAACCGTCAAATGCCTTTTGTACGCCGATGATCAAGTCATATTTGCATCGTCGGCGGCCGAGTTGCAAATGATGGTTACTTTAATGAACTGGTCATTAAAAGAAAGGGTATGAAAGTGAACGCAAGTAAAACGAAAGTGATGGTTTTTGAAAGAGAAGAAAGTAAAACGTTATGTGAAATAAGAATAGAAGGAGTTGGTTGACCAAGTGGATGAGTTTGTATATTTGGGATGTTTATTTAGCAGGGATGGTAGATATGATAAGGATATAGAACGACGAGTGAACGCAGGAAATAGAGTGAATGGGGCTCTACACGCTATTGTGAGGTCAAAATGTGTCAAAAAGGCACGTTTGGCAATTCATAGTGCTGTGTTAGTCCTACTTTAATGTATGGTAGTGAAAGTTGGGTGTGGCAGAAGAAGCATGAGAGTAGAATAAATGCTGTAGAAATGCGGTCATTAAGGAGTATGCTAGGGCTGAATCTGAATGACAGGTGAGAAATAGTGTGATAAGAGAAAAGTGTGGTTTGCAAGATGACGTTGTGACCAGGATTAAGAAAGGAATGCTTCGGTGGTTTGGTCATGTAGAAAGAATGAACGAAGAAAGAGTGACAAAGCAAATTTATGCTGCAGAAGTGAATGGCAGAGTCGGAAAGGACGCCCTAGACGAAGGTTTATCGACCAAATTGGCGATATATTAAAAATGGGCCAGATTAGAGTACCTTTAACCGACGTGCGTGTATGCGTAGATATATGGATGTAAAGGAGGCGAGAGAGGTGTGCCAGGATCGTGCCAAATGGAAGTCCGTAGTCTCTGCCTACCCTCTGGGTGACAGGCGTGAGTGTTTATGTATTATGTATGTATGTGTTTGACTTTGTCTAAAGGCATAAACTCATACATAGTACTGTACTAAATTTACAGCATACCTTACTTTCTGCGGTCTGCTTTCATTTCTGTGAGAGTTATAGACCGATTATTATGCCTTACTACTGCAGTGCGTGCTAGCAGTCTTCACATGTCTTTTAAATATTTTTTTCATTCCTCAGAAGTGCAGATTTACTCACGATGTTTTCCTTCACCGCCGATTGCCGTGGTCGCGGCACGTAAGTCTAGCGCTGAACGAAACGTGGAGGGGATAGCTGCGCATGGGTACTGTCGCGCACGAATTGAATTGCACGAATGCGACTGAAGAGCGAATCAGCGCGTGCAAACGACCCCGCGATCCGTTTACTACCCCATGATACCTTATTTTCGACTTATGCGCAATAATGGTCACCGCTAGACTTTCGTGCCGCTAGTTATAATGGGATCGTAAGAGAAATTAATCACCCCATTCGTCCCTAAATTTCGTAACATGTCGTATGTTATGAAATCTTATGCTATGGGAAAGATTAGACATATTCTATGGTCACCGATAGATTGCAGTATACATTATATACCAACTGCAAAATGCACAGACCGGCAACGGGGAATAGCACCAAATGAGCGAGGCATCTGGTATTGCAATCGCCAATACTCCTGCTAAGCATAGCTATAGGTTGCTATATGTTGATGACGAAGAGGAAAATATACTTATATTGAAAATTTTAGCTGTACACAAACTAACCACCCATTCCTTTAATTTCTAAGAGTTACAAAATAATTTAAAATTAAAAAAAATTACAACCCACTTCAATATAAATTATTAAGAATAACTCAAAAACTATTGATCAGATCAAATTTATGTGGGACCACATGAGAAGCACCAGCTTTTAAATAAAAGAAGAATCATTGAAATCGGTACACCCAGAAAAAAGTTATGATGTAACACACAAAAAAAACATACAGTCGAATTGAGTACCTCCTCCTTTTTGATGTCGGTAGAAAAGCAAATGCATTTGGAGTGTTATATAATTTATTTTAGGCATAACTGTAAACAAGTAATTATTATTTATTAATACACGTTGATTTTTAGGGTTCCGTACCCAAAGGGTAACCAACGGAACCCTATTACTAAGCCTCCGCTGTCCGTCCGTCCGTCCGTCCGACTGTCTGTCAGCGGGCTGTATCTCATGATCCGTAATAGGTAGACAGTTGAAATTTTCACAAAATGTGTATTTCTGTTGCCGCTATAACAAAAAATAAAAATTAAAATAAATTAAAAATTAAAAGGGGCTTCCCTACTAGAAACGTGTATTACGATGGTATGGAACCCTTCATATGCGAGTCCGACTCGCACATGGTTTTAATTTATTATAATTTTATTTTCTACTTTAAATGCACGATGTATGTCTATTATCATCGTGAATAATATTGCAAAACAAGAAAAAAATGTAGGTCACATAGCCATATACACTAAAAAAGCGTGAAACTTTATCGTTTTTTATTCGAAAACTGAAATGGGACTAAACCAGCACATTTATAACACCTTCTTTACGTACCTTACCCTATTTATAATGTGTCGATACACCACAAATTGTATGATGATACTACAGTTCGGACATTTGATCGCTTTTCCAGAAACATTCGCAGCGCTCGTCAGATATCCATCAAGGATACAACCTGCATGCAATGCACTTAATCATTGTTCTGAGACACAATGCGTCCATGTTATGACAAATAACTTTCTGAATTTGTTAGATATCCTGGTAATCGATTTATCTAGTATTCTGTTCGACTTTTAATAATCCATGACCATGTTTGTTTTTTTATAATTTTGCAAATATAAATATTTCAAACTTTAAATTAATATTTAAAATAAAGTACACTATACTGTTTGTCGTGTAGTGGCGGTGTAAAAGGATCCATTGCTATATTTCATCCCATGAATATTATAAGAGGCGACTATAGAAAATACCAAAAATATATTTTGAATTCTGATATCTATAACATAGTTACAGTTACAGTTACAGGCTACATACGTTCCACTGTTGGGCACAGGCATTCTATCATTTCTGAGAAGGTTTTAGGGCAAGAAAATGTCCGCCGAGCTGCACCAATGCGAACTTCACATGTCTTCAAAATATTTATTTCTTATTTCTCAGCATGTCTGTGAAATTAGGTTTTCTCACGATGTTTCCCTTCATCGCTGAACACGTGGTAAATCAGCACTTAAAATGGCAATTAACAATTTCATTGGTGCTGGCGGGGATCGAACCCGGGTAGCTCGCGTAGTGTGAAATTTACAGCGAGCGCTAACCATCTGAGCTGCCACGGCTCCCGTCTGGAACATGTCTGTAGTCTTTAACATGCGAGGCGTGAAATACCTAGACCACACTTAGACGTCTGATTCTAGGAGGAATCTGATTAAGGCTAATCGTTCCTTAAACTTCAATAGGAGAGGCTCATGTTCAGCAGTAGATATATAGAAGTAGAAGACGACAGTATATTTCATAACCATCTTAATTAGCCCATAATAAACCACAGCTTGTCACTCTCACATCGCAAGAAGTAATTACCACTCTTGACAAGTGAACTGGCTATATCACTAGCAGAATTTTTGCATCTCTGACACTGCTCCCCACCCCTGATCTGGATATTAGACAACGGATATATCATGTGACATCTAGTAGCCTCTTACGACGCCCGCGAGACAATATGGGGTTAAGGTCTTCCTACTCAGAATATTTAATTTAGAAATCCAAGACAAATGCCTATTGAATTTCAAGCAAGTCAATAGAAAACGGCTATTTCATAGAGCTTATATGATATTATATAAGAAGGTATATTATTTATTCGATTTGATAGCAATATTGCTTTACAGGACTTGATTCTTGCCAATAACACTATTTATTGCAATAATAGAGGCTACTTTAATTTATAAAAAATGTATAGAAGTTAATTTTTCTGTTGCTCTCTTAGAATTTAATTATGGAAGTCATCAGCATCATTACAGCCCATCAGAAGTCTGCTTCTGAATACAGGACTCCCCCAAGGAACGCACAAAACACGGTTCTGATTCACCTGTATCTATCGACTTTCTGCATTTCTTACCAGGTCGTCACTGCATCTAGTGGAATTTATGATTGTGAAAGTTACCGTTACCGTTAGAACTTATCTAAAACTACTGCTGCTGGACATAGGTCTCCCCCATAGATTGCTTCATAATACCCGCATTAAGTTGAGTAGCAGGCGGGACCCAATTGCAAATTATAAACCGAAAGAAAATTAATGGGTCCCGCTTGCTACTAAACTTAATGCGGGCATTTTACTTAGGTTTTCTGCTAATAATAATGTATAGTCTGTCAAACCGAAGTAAAATTTACTTTGTATAAAGTTTATTTTAATTATGTTTTCTATTCTCAACTTTGTTTCGGCCTTTTTAGTGCATTACTTTTAAATTGTCTTTTTTGCAGTCGGGTTTTAAATTTTTTAAATCATTTATTTTGTTATATTATTAAATGACACACTGTATATTTAAGCCAAACCAAGCCTATAAACATTAGTGACGTCAATGCTTATGTGCCTGGCTGATTAGATGTAAATTAACACAGCAGTCACTCGTCCCTACATTCGCGAATTTGATTGAAAACCTGATCAAAGAACGTTGAAATGCAGTTCTATAAACATAGAGAAAGACTGTATGTCCAGGGCAGCGCATATTTTTTGTGAATTACCGTGCATATCTAATCAATTAAAAACGATATATTTCGTAGACGCGAAGTCAGTTTTCAGTTCAGTCAGTTCAGTCAGTTGTTCAGTCAGTTTGACAGAGCGATGGACACTTCCTTACACTAAAACACACTCAGTAATTAGAGGAGGCCTGTGCCTTTTTGTTTCCTTAAATTTTGTATAAAAAAGCTTTTAATAATATACATAAATAATATGGTTGATAATAGCCCCAAGGAATAAGGTGATCGCTTCAAAGCTGTTCCTTAAATGAGTAATAAAAGTAATTGTACACATGTGCTTTTATTGTATAATCTTAATTTTACTTTAAAAAAAATATGCCTTTTTGCTGGTTATTCCCAGGACTGAGGTTTTTACCGAACTAGTGCTAAAAGTAAAAAGATGACTTACAAAAAGAATTATTTGTAATCTGTATAAAAGTGATAAAAATTATTTAATTCTATTCTATTCTAAAAACGAAAAAGTTTGCGACAGTAGTGGAATGTCGGATTTTTGAGTTTCGCGGTCCGTATCCTTAACCTTAATCAGTCTACTATCGCTTCATTAGGGTCAGTTCACACCGAGACGTGACGCGGCGCACACTTTTTAAGATAGTGATACAAAATATAACTTTATTTACTACACAAAAGGATATACATTTTATTGAGATAATTCGAAAATGCGCCGCGGGGCATTTTCGAACGTATAGGCATAACGTAGCGAAACGCGACGCATCACGACGCAGCGGTCCTTCGTCGATAGGCGCTGCGTGCAGAAACGGCGCTGCGCCTCGCGAAGACGCGTGACGCAGCGTGACGTCGCAAGGCGCAGTCTGAAGCCGTCGTGGCGACTTGTCTCTACTATTTTCCGTCCAGATTTCGTGTAGAGTTGATGCAGTTCACTCGAGTGCTCGAGTAAAAATTATAATGATAGATTGGAATCTTGTTTAATCGGACTTCTTGCAAAGGAAGAAGAATACAAAAATAAAATTAAAAAGAAAACATCACATATATACATAGCATAAAAGAGGCTGTATAACTGCTGTATTACAGCTGTTATTTGGTCTTCAAGGAAACTATTACACTATAGATATTGTCTTATAACTAACTTTTTTTTAAACGTTCTAAATTGGTTTTTGAACGGGATTACAAATGAATATAAAACAAAAAGAAATTGAATGATGGCGACATTTAATGTCTTAACATATATTTAACATATTAATATTATATACGGATTGGAATTGAGTTTTGACGGTGATAATTGGTAAATTTAAAGTGCAAAATTATATTTTCGGTAAACTTGTATATGTTTCTATCAAAAAATTGCCGCGCCAGCAAAATAACAAAATAATATAAGGACAAAATACTAAATGCGGTAACTAAATATCGGTTGTATAGGTTACAAAAAAAATTAAATTAACGGATATGAAGGCACATTGGGGCACAGTGATCATTAGTGAAACTGAAATTAATGGTATAGGCTTAGACTAATGTCTAATATTCCCAAAATTATATTTTAAATTTTGTTTTTATGGGTTTTAAAATGGCGACAATTTGCTAAACAGCCTAAACGGTATTTCGAGGGTATTATAGCCTTAGTAGCTGTACTATGTATTTTATGGATTATATCATGCAGCCATTTGTTTTTAATCAGTGCTATAATAGGATTTTTTATTACTTACGATGTATAGCAGTTTTTTCAACATAACATATAATTTTTTTTTTTTTTTTTTATAGGATAGGTGACAAACAAGCACACAGTCCACCTGATGGTAAGTGGTTGCTGCGACCCATAGACATCTACACCTATCTTCAATAAAGAATCAAAATGCAGATGCGCTGTCACCCGTGAGGACTAAGATGGAATGCCTCTTTTCCAGTAAAAGGGTCTCCGCTTCTCTACACTCACCATACGAAACACAGCAGTGTTAATCTGCTATTTTACGCTGGTATTCTGTGAGAGCGTGGTCCTTCCCGGTCGAGCCGACCCATTCGTGCTACAACTATACTACTAATATAGCTCTTTAGAGATACGTATAAAACATGAAAAATCTTATCTTGGGAACAGTGTTGGATAAATTTAATTTAGATTTAACATGATCTTTTAACTGCACCAAATCTTTTTCTTTTTTTCTACATATTGATAACAAATTAATTTTGTTCACTAGCACAATATAAACACGCAACGCATTCAAAATGGCGATATTCAGTCACTTATACAGATTCAAGTTGTACTATGGCTGTTTTTTTTTTTAGTTTTATATCACTCTCATAGACAGAAGTCATAAAACTACTATTTACAAAAGTGTACAATGACACCATAAGAATAAGTTTTAGAAGAGAGTTTGCATACACCATTGTCCAGAAATAATAATTTAGTGATACTATAATAACACTTAGAGCTGTATAAGCAAGGGACAGCATGCAAAAAAACAGCTTCTATACAACTTTAATGATAAAATCAGATTGAAGTGTTATAAAATACTTAAAGTTGTATACTAGAGCTTTCATATTCTGATTAAGAAACTCATAAACCACTCTTATAAGGATACTACCTCTTTTCAATAATATTATACGCTTTTAAGAGAACTCTAAGTTCTATGTGGGCTGGTATATTGATGTTCATAACGCTTGTGTGGTGTTATTTAAATTTGAGATAATCAAAGATCATTTATTTTATCAATATTTTTTTTAAATCTTCAAGTTTTTCAGATAAAATATAGCCTAGATCCCCCTTGGCATTGCTCTCGATCTGTTCGTAAAGTTTCATCACAATCGGTTGAGCCATTTCGAAGATTAACCCGTACTTACAGGCAGACAAACAAAAATTTCAAAACTGGTTTTTATGTCTTAATAGCATGCAAACAGCCCTCTTACCCTCGAGCTTAATAGAAGTCGTCTTTATGCTAATGACGAAGCATTCCATTAATCCTCTAAGGTGACCACACATCTACATGTTAATTCTTGATCGAGAATAGATGTCGGTGTATCTGAGCTTCAGCATCTGTGTGTTGTCACCCTTACTTTTATAAATAAACTAGCCATGCGCCGGGCTTTGCACGCTTGATTTCTGGATCTCGACAACAACGCCACCTACCGGGTCCAATAGTGAATCTAAACCATTCTTTAATCAACTTAATCACACATACAAAATTTCATCAAAATCGGTCTAGCCGTTTGGGAGATGTCCAGTCACATACACACGGACAGAAGAATTATATAATATATAATATGCATGTATTATACATATAAATCTTCATTTAAACCTTTATTAGATATAAAAACTTGACACGCACTCAGCCTACCGTATAAAATCGGAACAAGATTTTGAAGAATTCAAACCTCGAATATAACCCAAGTCTCAACAAGTATGTTATCCATTGTACAAAATATTTATTAAATCATTGTAGATCTTCTCTGCAACATCTAGGCCTTCCGCATAACAAGGTCTTGATTCACCTACAGCCTTCGACTTCCTTCGTATTTCCTTTATCTATTTAGAAGGGTAACTTAATTTTTTAAATATGATCAAAAATATTTTTGGATAAATTATTAGATCCAGTAGTGTCTTTTATATTTTTTATAGAATACGGGTGACAAACAAGCACACAGTTCACCTGACGGCAAGTGTATGCTTGTGGTCTATAGACAAACATCTATCCTCAATTAAGCATCAAAATGGAGATAAATTGCGTTCTCACCCCTGACGATTAAGATAGAATGCCTCGTTTCCAGTAAAAACGGTCTCTGATTCTACACTTACCATACGAAAGACAGCACCGTTGAGCTGCTACTTTACGCTGGTATTCTGTAAGAGCGTGATGCTAATGCTAAAACCATAATATAGCTGCAGCTTGGCTCACGTAAAATTATACTTAATTGTTGTGTGAAATTCTTTTGACCATCAAAAATAAACACGTAAAAATCAAGAAAATTGGCCCATAGACATCTATACTCTATTAAAAATCAAAATGCAGATGCGTTGTCACCCTCGCACAGTCCACCTGATGGTAAGTGGTTGCTGCGGCCCTTAGACATCCCCATCTATCCTCAAAATGCAGATGCGATGTCACCCGTGAGGACTAAGATGGAATGTCTCATTTCCAGTAAAAAGGGTCTCCGGTTCTCTTCACTCACCATACGAAACACAGCAGCGTTAAGCTGCTATTTTACACTGGTATTCTGTGAGAGCGTGGTCCTTCCCCGGTCGAGCCGACCCATTCGTGCTACAACTATACTACTAATATAGCTGCAGCATGGCTCTACCACGTAAAGAGATTTAAAGAGAAAGACTATAAGTCTTTCTCTTTCATTATTTTTTTACTTAATTTTTCATCCACTGCTGAACATAGGCCTCCCCTATAGATTGCTTCATTTGACATAGTTGCCACGCTCGACCAGCGGATTAGAAACCGTAGTTTTTATCATTTTGATCTGTTATCAGGCAGGCTGCTTATGTCCTGTTTTATTTCCCTCTGTCGCTTATACGATCCTGCGGGATGATTGTTGCAAAATGCAGATGCGTTGTCACCCGTGAGGACTAAGATGGAATGTCTCGTTTCCAGTAAAAAGGGTCTCCGGTTCTCTACACTTACCATACGAAACACATCAGCATTAAGCTGCTATTTCACGCTGGTACTATGTGAGAGCGTGGTCTTTCCCCGGGTGAGTCGACCTATTCGTGCTACAGCCATAATACAACTGCGTAAAAAATCCTCCACCGCGTAAAAAATAATTATGGATATAACATGGCAATCATGCTGAAATATTATAAGACGGGCAATACTGCTCTTGAAATCATTGAACGTTGCGACGAAATATTTTCGAGTGGCAGCCTTTTATGCCACAGCAGGTAAGTGGACACTTCTCGGTGAATTATAAGGGAAATCAGGCAGATACTTATTAGTAGAGAATTATTTAAAAATATTTTATTGAATACTAGCAAATGTTTACAACTTTTTGATTTCGCGGTCCGCACCCTGCCATTAGACTACTGTAGCTTTAAAATTATTAGATTGTGAAATACGTTCGGAATAAACTAGTTTTTATATGGGACAAATTTATACATGCGACCACCCCTGAACCTTTAACCTATTTAATAAAAAACGAATCACCAAAATTGGTTTACAATAGAAATATCGCATAACATATCGAAAATCACAAAACCTGGAGCCGATAGGTGGCCTCTACAATGGAATAGAACAGATGTTCCATTAATTAATAAATTCAGAAAAACAGCTTATTTAAGATATGTTTATTCGATGTATTCCAAATGCCCATAATAGTCATAAATCAATTACAGAAAAAGAAATAGGTACCTAAAAGTTGAAGATTTGACTCTCGCCTGCAATAGGGACCTCATTTTGAGGCCTTAAGTTGTTTCCGCTGTGTATGCAGTAACATATATTTAATTTTTATTTTATAGAAGGAGGTTAGCAAACAAGCACGCAGTCCACCTGACGGTAAGTGGATGCTGTGACCCATAGACATCCAAATGCCTCAATTAAGAATCAAATTACAGATGCATGCACAATGCCTCGTTCGAAGTAAAAAGGGTCTCCGGTTCTCTACACTCGACATGTGAAATACAGCAGCATTAAGCTACTATTTTACGTTGATATTCTGTGAGAGCGAGAGATAAGGCTATTAACAGGTGTGGATACAGCAACATCGGTTTATTTCTGTTATTTCCAGTGTTATGTCCGATGGATTATTATTATGGGGATCAACAACGGATATTGAATATACAGGATTACAGGGTTATTTTTCAAAGAGTAGCCAAATTTTAAACATAAGTTCAAATATATAAATAATGATATACCGTTATTGCAGTTTTTGAAAATACGAGCAAATAAGGCTTCTACTTTTATTTGAAATTATCCCAAATTGAATGAGATTTATCGGCAACAACGTTTTTGCCTACCGATAGACCTTTACGAATGTGTGCGCGCGCAGTAAAATCAGTTAAAATTATGCATTACCACGCATTTTGAATTTAAAAGATAAAGGACAGAATGTTTGAGATTTTTTTTAATTAATTTTCTCCACCATTTGCCTATATTACTTATTCTGAACCTTCTCTGCAAATTTGGCCGGTTATTGCAAAATAACCCTGTATATATAAGAATATACTATAGAAAAGAGCTTTACATGCTATTTACAATACCGAAACCTAGGGGCTCATTAGAGACCTTTTCAGAGAAATAAACATCTTAACTGTTGCAAAAAAATTCACTTTGGACAATATTATTTATTTAAGGTAGTATTTTATTCGTTTGACAAAATGAGTGATGCCCATAATTTTAACACGCGCAATAAATATGAACTTGCTGTTCCAAAGTACCTACAGACTCCATAAAACTAGCGGCTCATTTTTGCGTAGATGCATAAGCACTCTTTTCAAGAAAGGATATTATAAATTACGAGTAGATGACTTTTAAAAAATTTGAATGCGTGAACATAATGAGTTTCCTTAGACTGTTATATTCACTTATGTATATTATATATTATAAGGTTACATTTTAACTGTGGGGAGAAAAATAATCTACTTCCGCAATAGGGACTTGTTGAAGCAATGGCGTCGCATTTTACTTTCAAAAAATACTCTTTTTAAAGCCAATTTTGATTAAAAATATTTCACTTTCACTTAGAAATTAGTATTTGAAATCTAAATAGAACCTTCATAATACCGTTGGTGCTCTCCACTACTGGAGATATACTGAAACACCTTTATTATAATCTGAAATACCTAGAATTATCACCTAACAACTACGAGTATAAAACAGTAGAGCTGTGGTAGCTCATTGCTAAGCGCTCGCTGTAAATTTCACAGTACGCGAGCAACCAGGGTTTGATCACCGCCGGCGCCAATGAAATTGTTAATTGCAATTTTAAGTGCTGATTTACCACGTGCACCGCAGTGAAGGAATACATCGTGAGGAAATCTGCGTGTCTGAGAAATAAAAAGAAATATTTCGAAGACATGTGAAATTCGCCAACACGCATTGGGGCAGCGCGGCAGACATTTCCTTGCCCTAAAACACTCTAATTTATCTCTCAGAAATAAGAGGAGGCCTATGGCCTCTTGAATACTAGGAAATATTCTTATATATGACGATAGTCAAAATAGTATGGATATGATCTTATATATGTATATAACAGAGGATGTCCTGAGTGACTGAATCATCTATCAACGCACAGCCTAAACCGCTTAACGTAAAAATCTGAATTTTGTACAGCGGTTGCCATATATGACATAGGCATCCACTAAGAAGAGTTTTTGAAAATTCAACTCCGAAGGGGATGAAATAGGGTGTCACAGTTTGTATGAAACTTTTTATTTTAATACTTTTTAAATAAAATAAATGAATACCGATGTTTGCAACTTTTTAAAACAACCCCCTTGCGAGGATGCTAAAGGGTGCTAGATGGAGACACGTGTTTCAGCGTTTTTGACAATTCTATCGTTAAGGGAGTAAAATTAAGGACTCATCTTTTGATTAATTTTCGATTAGAAGCCAAGTAACACGTGTTTAAGGATTTTTGGATACTCCATCCCTAAGAGGAAAAATAGGGAATGAACGCTGTTATAAAATTATATACTACTTTGATGCAGTTTAAATCAATCAATCAATGATTCAATCAACATATTCTTTATTGTATGCTAATGGTATGCTAATACACATTGAGACAAGAACAAAATGACATGAATTAAGAAGGTTCTATGGGCGGTCTCATCACTATGGAAGCGAATCCTTCCAGAAAGCCTTATTACGCAAGTAATTAATTCTACACAACGAATGACTATGAGGGTGTATGTACATCTATGTACACTATAGTAGAATCTATACAAATAAATAAAATTAAAGTGTCTATTTGTAATGTCAAAATAACAGCTTTTTGCTAAATGCATATGAAAGTATATACGGTACTTATAACAAAAACACATTTTTTTAATTTGTGTCTGTCTGTCTGTTTGCTACGGCTAATCTCCGAAACGGCTGGACCGATTCTGACAGGACTTTCACTGGCAGATAGCTGATGTTATGAGGAGTATCTTAGGCTACTTTTATTTAAGAAAAATAAAAAATTATTAGGGTTCCCCGCGCAAAAAAATTTAAACCCTAAATAACACGCGGGTGAAGTCGCGGGAAACAGCTACTTAATAATATAAATAAATCACAAAATGATGACAGTTGAGGAAAGTAGGATATATACAAGAAAGCACAGGAAGTATGATGGGGAAATATTAGTCATAAGTAATAAGCTTTGATGATGAATGTAGTGGAGTACGAAGAGAAACAATGTAAGACCGGTTTTCACTATTCGAAAGGCTAACCTAAAATTTGTGACCATTATCATTTCGAAATATGTGAAAGTTTCCATGTGATAGCTTGAGCTCTTCGTTTTATGCGATCTCATAATAAGCATGGGTCATGACTCAATGGGTCTGGACATTACAACTTGGACGCGGGTAACACCACGGGGCGGAAAGCTATATTATATAATATACAAATTCTATCCTATAGGTAATACATGGTCATTGAACCGTGTCACAAGTGATCTACTTATCTCCAAGCACTAATATATTTGTATGAAAATCTATATATCAATACGTGAAGCAAAAAACTTTATACCCCTTTTGAAACATATTGCGCGCACGAAGAAGTGTGAGATTTGGCATAGTTAAAGTTCATATGGAGGAAGGTACAGAAAGCTAAAATTTATTTATAACTAGCTGGTCAGACAGACTTTGTACTGCCCTTTCCGACGAGACTTGGTCCTTTAAAAATCCTTTAATTCGCAATAAGAAATATTGTGCGTCACTTATTGGGATAAAAACTATCCTATCTCTCAAGTTGGAGTTCTACTAAAGTAGGTTAGATGGTCCATCTAATATGGCAAAAAGTAACCTTACATGCGCGGTGCTCGCATCTATTTAATGCGCATGCGCGACGCAATATAGTTCAACGGTCTTAGCCCCGAACTCAAAAGCTGTTATGTGAATCTTTTTAATTTTTGAAGTCAATTTACTTTTTTAAAGTTAATCATTTTATCATTTTGCGTGGACAAAATAAAATCATTAAAAACTTCACCCCTTATTATATTATTTCCTATTTTTCTACCTTTACCTATGGGTGATATTTTTAAAATTAAAGTTTATATGGGACTACCCCAGAAGTATAATTTTTTTAATAAAAGTACAATCATTAAAATCGAATTTGTCTTTTCTGAGAAATTGATGAACACACATAAAAAAAACATATAAAGCGTCGAATATACAAACTTTTCGTTTTTGGAACTTCGTTATTAATTAGATATTATAATGCGTTTAATTTTTATTTATTTAACCTTTATTACACATCTTTTAATAAGGAATATAAAGGACGGACTTAATGCGTTATTGCATTCTCTACCACGTCTAGATAATTTGAAAAATAATAAAAAATTACTATTGATATTTATAGAGAAAATGGTTCATGCAAACAATATTAGTAACAAAATATTACCTACCTATATATTATATGTCTGGCAAATAAGTTGTATTTAAATGTTTTTTTATAAATTTTAGGGTTCGAGATGTTTCGAGGACTTTATTTGATCGACTTTTACGACACCTAAGGGACGAGATGGTGTGATAAATTCTCTAATGCGAACATTGAAGTAATATGTACGACATACTAGAACTGACACCAAGACTTATTTGTTAGCATCACTTTCAACTTCACCGCGCTCGATGCCATGTTTCGGTAAAATTATGCCCGACCGACTTTCGAGCATGGCAACTGATTTGGAATAATTAGAAAACAACAAATTAATTCGTAGTAGACGTCATGGTGCGACAAGTATTGCGCAAACACAGAAGCACCACCTAACTTTTCAGTGACAGGGGCACATCTGATCACAACGGGGTCTTGAACACCTTTCCCGGTACAGCCGAGTATTGGTGATATTCCCTCATTAAGAAAGCTAAGCACTTTGACCATTAGAGCATATGGTCGTTGGAATAGACAACATGTAACTTTAAAACTCAGTTACCGTTACCGTTACAGCAGATTAAAGTCCACTGCTGAACATAGGCCTTCCCCATAGATTGCCTCATAGGGGGGATATTTGTCATAGTTGCCACGCTTGGCAACCTTAATTTTTTATTTTTAGTCGTTATTAGAAAGATGCAGCTGCCCATCTCCTGATTTGTTTGCCTCTGCCGCCTCTTACGACACCCACGAGATGATGTGGGGTAGTGGATATTCTTACACTGCCACCACACGGTTAAACTCAGTAATATTATATAATATTACTTTTTTTTCGACCTAGGAATCCGTCTTAGTAGGTATCTACCTCCTTGCTTATTTCTGCCGACACATAGTATCGCCTGCACTACTATGTACCGGTCTGAGGAGTAAAGAGAGCCAGTGTAATTGCAGGCTGTGAGGCATTCAGAGATGACAACGCATCTGTATTAGCCTTCCTTGATTGCAGTTGGCTGCAGGTGTCCATCGACTGCAATAGCCACTTATCATTAGGTTGACTGGAAGTTCGTTTGTCATTTCAATTTTATAATATAAAAAAATATTATCTATTGTTTACAGGAGATGCTCATACCAAAAGAGCAATGTCGAGTGCAACCTCTGAGCGAAGCTCGCACGGCTAGTTCGCTTCCTCACGCGCGACTTACTCGGACGCCCTCTATTTCATCGCAGAGTAGTTTGGATAGCGGCACGTCGAGAGCGACTGTGAGTAAATATGTTTTTTCTATTACAGTACATATACAAGTTTTCAGTGTCTATTCTTCTTCTCTCACACACACACACACACACACACACACAAACAAGCACGCACGCACGCACGCACGCACACACGCACGCGCGTGCTATACTTTGGTGGAATTTCCGCGACTAGTCGTCGCCGCTGGAGCAAGAAAGCTGGTTTTTCCTAACTCAAAGGCCAGTTTAGTTTTTAGTTTGTGTTCTTTATCTGTACCTACATATAATAAAACTGCAATAAAACTATAGAAAAGGCGTAAACTAAACAAAGGGTACTGAAGCCGAATTAGCGATTTTTAAAATTTGTGTATTCACGATTCACGCAAAAACTACTGGAAGGATTTCCATGAAATTTTGTGTGTTAGGGACTCGGGGCAACGTATTCTTTAACATATACTTTTAATCCGATTACGGAACTTCAAAAAAAGGTGGGTTAAGTATTTTCCTTCCTTTCATTGTAATGTCTATATAACAGAATAAGAATATTCACTGTTATGTAGACATTACACCACTATAAGGTTAAAATCGTAAACATAACATAGCATAAACACTCACGTCTGTCACCCAGAGGGGTAGGCGGAGACTACGAACTTCCATTTGGCACGATCCTGACACACCTTTCTCGCCACCTTTACATCCATATATCTACGCATACATGCTCATCGGTTAAGGGTACTCCTAATCTGGCCCATTTTCAATATATCGCCAATTTGGTCGATAAACTTTCTACGGCGTCCCTTCCCGACTCTGCTGTTCAAATCTGCAATATAGATTTGCTCTGTCACTCTTTCCTCGTTCATTCTTTCTACATGACCAAACCACCGAAACAATTCTTTCCTAATCCTGGTCACAACATCATCTTGCAAACCACACTTTTCTCTTATCACACAATTTCTCATCCTGTCATTCAGATTCAGCCTTAACGTACTCCTTAATGACCGCATTTCTACAGCATTTATTCTACTCTCGTGCTTCTTCTGCCACAACCAACTTTCATTACCATACATTAAAGTGACATCGGGACGTCAAACACCTCAGTCCCTCCCGTGACCATGGGTGCTGTAAAGCACCCGAAACGGCGGGAATTAAAAAGTTAAAATTAAACGCGATATAATCCGTAAAAATTAGTTTCATTTAATGTGTAGTCTTCGCGTAAATATAAGAAAACATCATACGTTCCTTTTTTGACACATTCTGACTTCCCACAATTACTATAATAATTAATAATAATTAATTAATAAACTAAACCTTATTATGTATTTCTTAAAATATATTGTATTGTATTGTATATTAACCGTAATAACGTTGTATTACGTGCTGTAGTATGATGTAGAGCTAGAATGTCTAAGAAAACAAGGGCAAAAAGTAAAATGTTCTTTAATTAAAAAAAATAGCCTAACAGTTTTTATACGTCCCACTGCTGGGCACAGCCATCTTCATATTTCTGAGAGCATTTTTTAGAACAGGGAAAAATTCATCGCACTACTCTACTGCATGTTGAGGAACTCAATTATTTACTTTCAACTTTTGAAATTTAGGTTTGTTCATGATCAAAAAAAACAGTATATTATTGTATTATGGATTTGTCCATAATGTTTTTATTTACCTACCGTCGAAATTTTTGTCTTTTCTTTTCAAGAACTGGTGATAATAGCACCATCTCTTTTTCAAATATACACAAAATAATGTGATTTTTTTTCGTTTAATAACTAATAATCTATTTTTATCCATATCGTCTCATGGGTACCGTAAGAGGTGACAAAGGAAAACTGAAACAGGAGATGGGGAGAATCTTAATAAAATATTGCGGATGCGGATGTTTTATTTTATTATTTGCCGAATGTTACTTATTTATAGGAAATTGTTACGATGTTGCACTTTAATCTTGCATATTTTTATTTGTTAAAGAAAATCTTAAAAGTGGACATAAACTAAAATTTTAACACGTCTTACATTTTAACTCAAAAAAAATTGAGCAATAAATTAAATAAATTTATTTCGGATAGACTTAACTCTGTAAAAGTACTCAATAATTGTATAATAAAAATTACCATCGCAATGTTTAATTTAGTTAGCCATAGATTGAGTTTGTTTATTTGAGTTTGTTTATATTAAAATTCTTCAAACCTTTACCGACAGATGTTACTGTTCATTTTTAATATTTATCCTCCATTTATATACAGAAAACCCTTGTCTTCCAAATCTTTACTACATACAATATTATACTCGGCTCAAATGAGTCGTTTCTTAAAAGAATGTGGGAGACATGACAGATGTTGCCACCGGTTATAATTTATACATACGTCTCACTGCTGGGCAGAGACTTCCTCTCATTTTTGAGACTGTTTATCAAGGAAATGTCAATGCGTGGTGGCGGATTTCACATGTGTTCGGAATATTGTTTTTGAATTTATCAGACATGCAGGTTTCCTCGCGATTTTTCCTTCACCGCCAAGCACGTGTTAAATCAGTAAAATTTACAACGCGTGCTTAGCTCCTGAGATACCACTACTCATGTTGATCAGACAGTATTTTATCCCACGAGTTTGCTAAAAACGGAACATCTACAACTTTGCAATGAGAATAAACAACGCGACTTGCAGGAGCGGATGTAAAGTTTGGGGGTCAGAGACTGAAGACTTTTGTCGCATTACTTTATGACCCAAAAATTTCAAAATAGTTATTCTTCCTAATAAGGAGAATATTCTTCTTATTCATCATCACCCCTTCAAAGTCTACAGCAGTTACATGGGAATCTCACACTGTAGTGATGATTTATCATGATTGTCACGGTTTGTACTTGGCAGCCAGATTGACGACCGCAATACAAGTCGTCTCGCACCTTTGACGTTGCTGCCCGTAGCCGGTCTGAATATTTTATATCGGGCTTTGACGTAACCAATATGGTTACGCCGTGACATATCGAAAGCCAGAAATTTTTCTGGCGTTTCCTATATTCGTCTATTACTACACTCCCGGGCGTAAAGGAGTGATGGATTGATTTACACCGCCACTACACGGCAAACGAATTATCGTTCCCTTATATTTGTATAAAGAGGAGTAATTGTTAACCTCTTCCTTAGTTTCTTTTATATCCTTTCTTTGTGCATATCTACATTACTTAGTTTTATTTAAAATTTTAATATTGAACGGACACGGCGCCATCGTTGTTTAATCGGTTTTATGACGAATTTACTCCTTATTAAGTATAAACATATACTATTGATGTTTGAGTTGGAACAGCTGTGTAGTTTATAAAATATTATCAATCAAGCCCAAAGTAATAAAACTTCAAAACAAATAAAACACTAACAAAGATTCTATGTGAACGAAGTCGCGGGCATATCTAGTAAGCAATAAAAGAACAAACAACATATACAACAATAGGTCTTATCACTTTGAAGGCGATTTCTTCCAGACCAACCTTTTACGAGCAGCCGCGGCCTCCGCCGTTTCCATACGTACCCGTCTGGAACACACAGTTCACCTGATGGTAGATGGATGCTGTGGCCCAAACTCACATATATGTCCTCGATTAAGAATCAAAAATCAGATGCGTTTAAATTCGCGCTAAACTTAAAGTGTATTCTTGTGTCTAGTGCGCTAAATAGCAGAACTGTTACTGAGCCATCAAAAATATAAGCTGTAAAGATCATCATTGAAATATGAAGGTGCACTGATATCTACATTTCAATATGCATATATATATAATAAATAAAACAAAATTAATAATGACATAATATAACTATAAACAAGGACCTATACGCACCGTTAGGACCATAGATAGTATACTATATAGTTAGGACATTGGACGGTACGCGTCGCGCCCGAAGCCGGGCGCGGCGCACACCCCTCTACACCGCATACACGCCGTACACCCGCGTGCCTGGGCGGCTCTCACCACCCAGGACAACGACCGACACAAGATCATATAATATCATACATCCGTACCATACAATATTAACACCTACCACTTTTAATATCTGGCATGTCTTCCGACGCATGCTTATTTAAAAAAAGTTGCAAAATTTTTTTGTTTATTTAATTTTGAGTAAATAATGATAAATCATGAATTTCATGGTCTTCTATTAATTTATTTATTATTTATTTTTGATATTTGATTATACCGAACTGTCACTTAAAGATGATAGTCTTCGACATGATAATAGTACTTAAAAGATTTCCATGATTTATTGTTTGGCCCGTTTGGCATCAGAGCCGGCGTAAGACGTGGCGACGTGGACCACCACCTACGGCTTCGCGGTCCGAGAGGCCTTACGCCTCGAAGGTTTAGGGGACTGGTCAGAGGAATTGCCATTTTGTTTGCTTATGTTACTTTCACGCTTCTCAACGGCTATAAAGCCTGCCTAGAAACACATAGGCTTGCGCCGTACGTATATGATATTATTTTGTATTTTTCTGACAGTATTTAATGTGAGAATAAGTGTGGTTTTCATTGTTTAAAAACGATTAATTCTTATTAAATAAATAGGTAGTGTTTATTGACCATTGAACTAAAATTAATAAAAACCATTGAGCTACCAAGAAATGTTTTTGTTTGAAGTTTGTAGTTGTAGGTCAAGGCTATGTAATAAGAAAAGAACCGTTTTTTGTTCAGAGCTTTTTGAAATTTTGTTTGTGATGTGAAGAAAACAATAGAATCTGTACTTAAGAATGAAGTAAGGAATAATTACACACATATATTCATAGTTTTCTACATAAAATTATACATTGTTGGACCTTGGTCCCTGTCGGAGCTTCTGCTGACCTCTCATCCGGACGGATATCACGTTTCCGTCGACGCTCCTTTAGGCTCGTCGGACCATTGTCTTGTCCGGAGTGTAGCGCCATCCACACTAACGTCGCGATTGCATTCTGCAAGCTGCCGCCATGTTTGGCACTATAAGTTAGCCGATTGGGATAAGATGCGGTCTTTTTTTGCATCCTACCCTTGGGGGCGGGTTTACTTCTCGCCGGAAGATCCCAGCGTTGTTGCTGATTCTGTCGCTGATGTGGTACTTCAGGGTATGGAACTTTTTATCCCATCCTCTGTGGTGCCCAACGGAGGCAGATCCCAGCCATGGTTTGGTCGCTCATGTAAAATAGCATCACGCTATAAGCAGGAGTGCTACCGGGCCTAGGCAGACGCATCGACGTCTCGGGATGTAAACACCAGCGATCTTAAAAAGAAGTATAATTACGCCTCCAAGTCCTTCAAAAGAGTCATTGCCAAGGCAAGGTCTGAGCATATCGGCAGAATTGGCGAGAAGCTAGTTCACCTTCCTTCGGGAACCCGTGCATTGTGATCTCTCGCCAAGGCTATCCAAGGGAACTTCTGTCAGCCATCTCTTCCATCTCTGCACAGAGAGGACGACTCACTGGCCCATGCCGCAAAGGAGAAAGCCGATCTGTTAGGCTCTCTCTTTGCGTCCAACTCGACTCTCGATGACGGGGGGAACACACCGCCGACCATCCCGCGGTGTGAGTGCTCTATGCCGGATGTGCGGCAAGTCGAGTGGGCCTGATGGAGTCCCTCCCATTGTGCTGAAGACGTGTGCTCCGGAGTTGGCACCGGTTTTAACGCTTCTTTTCCGGTACTCCTACTCCCAAGGCATAGTCCCGAATTCATGGAAGACAGCTTTGGTCCACCCGATCCCTAAAAAAGGCGACCGCTCAGACCCGTCCAACTGCACGCCTATCGCCTTCATCTCCTTGTTCTCCAAAATAATGGAGTCCATTATAAACTGCCAGCTCATGCGGTACCTTGAGGATCACCAGCTGATTAGTGACCGCCAATACGGTTTTCGTCGGGGTCGATCAGCTGGTGATCTTCTGGTCTACCTGACTCATAGATGGGCGGAGGCAGTAGAGTCCAAAGGGGAGGCATTGGCCTGTTAGTTTGGACATAGCAAAGGCCTTCGATCGGGTCTGACACAAAGCGCTTCTTTCGAAGCTCCCTTCCTATGGACTTCCCGAGAAATTATGCAATTGGATCACCAGTTTCCTTGCTGATCGGAGCATCAAGGTCGTAGTAGACGGTGCATGCGCTGTTTACAAGCCTACTAACGCTAGTGTTCCACAAGGCTGCGTGCTATCACCAACGCTGTTTCTTTTGCATATCAATGATATGTTTCAAACTGGTAACATTCATTGCTATGTAGACGATAGCACTGGTGATGCCGTATACACCGGCCGTGCTAATATTTCTCGGGAAAACGTCGACGAGTACCGGGACAAGCTTGTGTCTGAAGTCGAGTCTTTGCTGAATAAAGTCTCGGATTGTGGGCGACTAAATCTAGTCCAGTTCAATCCCCAGAAGACACAAGTTTGCGCGTTTACCGCTAAAAAGAACCCCTTTGTCGTATCTCCTCAGTTTCAAGGCACTCCCCTTGCTACCTCAGGTAGCATCGGAATCCTCGGCGTCGACATATCGAATAGTGTGCAGTTTCGTGGTCACTTGGAAGTGAAGGCCAAATTGGTCTTTAAAAAGCTTGGCGTGCTCAGCAGAGCGATACAGTATTTCATGCCAGCACATCGCTTGCAACTTTACAAAGCACAAGTTCGGCCTCACATGGAATACTGTTCTCATCTCTGGGCCGGGGCACCCCAGTGCCAGCTCCTTCCACTTGACCGCATCCAGCGCAGAGCGGTTCGAATCGTCGACGACCGTGTTATTTCTGATCGGCTCGATTCACTGGCGCTGCGCAGGGATGTTGCATCCCTTTGCATTTTCTATCGAATCTACCACGGGGAGTGCTCTGAGGAATTGTTCGGATTAATTCCAGCCGCCAAATTTCACTGAACGCACATCGCGTCAAAATTCACGATACCATTCTCACCATCTGGATGCTTGGCGGTCCACCACTGTGCGTTTTACTAGGAGTTTTCTTCCTCGTACAACTTCTCTGTGGAATTGTTTACCACAGGCGATTTTCCGGACCGATACGACTTAGGGACCTTCAAGAAAAGAGCTTACACCTTTCTAAAAAGCCGGCAACGCACCTGCAATTCCCTTGATGTTGCGGTTGTTCATGGGCGGCGGTAGTCACTTACCATCAGGTGAGCCGCATCTCGATTGCTCCCTCTTCTATAAAAAAAAACATTATATTATACTGTTTGTTCTACATCTTCGATTTTATGTACTAAAATCCGACCTATTTTTTACAATTTTTTTTTATTACGCACATACAGTGAAATTAGTACCTATATTTAACCTATACTTAATTTAATAACTCTATGAAACTGTCAAGATTTACCACACAGTTCTGCGAGTGGATGAGAGCAGTGACTTCCAATCTTACACATTACACATATAACATGTAACCTGAATTACGATACAATGCAATAATATTAGTCTGATTGTCATTCATTTTATTACATAACTTAAGTCTATTTCTTATAAATTCATTCAGTAGGTTTTAAAATAATTATGTTGGTACTGCATACTACGACCTTCTTAGGTATATTACATGTCAGGCCTAGGCCCCAAGAGAGATAGAGATATCGGAAGGAAATGGAAATCTGGATCAGCAAAAAGAAAAAGAAAAACTGAAGGGGCTGTATTAAACCAGGTTTTAAGTTCAGGTATGATGAAGTTTGGCAATCAAACTGCATCTGGTAGTATTGAATCATCTGAATAGAATGCTTCGACTTCTAAAAAACAAAGAGCCACGTTCGAGAGTCCGTTGAATTAGGAAAGTACTCTAGACGCACTGAATACCGATACTGTACGGCAGCCGGAAACAGAGAAAGGATCAAACTCTAGTCAATCAGGATATGATGCTGAAATTCCTGTGTTAACTTTGAGCTATATAACTCACGATCACGAAGAAAATATTGAGATGTATTCTCCGCCAGTTAGCAGCGACACCAGTGATTTAGTTAAACAAGCATTTATTAACTCAAATCCTAGAATGTGGATGTTTCCCATTACGGATTCTCAGCGTCATGATATAAGCTGCCTCACGCATCCGTCAAATAACAGTGATGAAGATTATCCCAAAGCTGATGATCATAGGCACTTTTCTAATTTTTATTTCTCTCATAATAATGGTAAAACTCAACATTGTCCCTGATTGGTTTATTCAAATACTCAAAATAAAAATAAAAACTGTTTTCCATACAGACTATTTGACAATTTACAAACTAACTCAGATGGTACAAGGAGGGTGCTGAGACTGGAAACACATAAGTAGTATTTTACATCGACATCAGAATACCAAAGAAGGCTTTTATGTTCCAGTGGATACCGGATAATATTAGAGAAAGGAATAAATCACGGAAAAACAATAGACCAAGAAAACGAAAGGCTAATTCGTGAATCTCAAAAACATCAACAAACAATTTGTTTGAGAGATTCATTGATATCAATAATTTCTTATCTTTTCATAATCTAGCGTTTAGAGGTCACAGATAATCGCTCAATTCAGACGATGACACAAGGAATTCTGGCAACTATCGTGCAAATATGTTAGGCGTAAATCATCATCATTCCTCATCATTCCTCATCATTACAGCCCTTTACAAGTCCACTGCTGAACATAGGCCTCCCCCAACGAATGCCACAAAGCACTGTCCCGAGCCGCCTGCATCCATTGACTTCCTGCATGTCTTACCAGGTCGTCACTCCATCTAGTGGGGGGACGTCCTACACTTCGCCTGCCGGTACGAGGCTGCCACTCGAGAACCTTTCTTCCCCATCGGTTGTCGGTTCTTCGAGTTGTATGGCCGGCCCATTGCCACTTCAACTTACTAATCCTTTGGGCTATGTCGGTTAATCTGGTTCTACTGCGGATATCCTCATTTCTAAGTTTATCACGCAAAGAAACCCCGAGGATAGCCTTCTCCATAGCTCGCTGAGCGACCTTGAGCTTCCTCATACGGCCAGCAGTGAAGGACTATGGCTCAGATCCATAGGTCATTCCTGGCAACATGCACTGGTTGTACAATCTAGTTTTTAGGTTTTGAGGTATGCCTGACGAGAAGATGTGTCGTAATCTCCCGAACGCTGCCGTTAGTTGAATCCGTCGATTGCCTTCTCGGTCGAAGTTGGACTTACTTAGTCGGACTATTTGTCCCAGGTAAACATATTCGTCAACAACTTCGAGCTTAGTGCTCCCAACAACTACCGGCATAGGTGTGACATGGACGTTAAACATGATTTTGTTTTGTCCATGTTCATCTTAAGACCTATCCGTTGGGAGACGCTATTGAGGTGATTAAGCACTAGTGCTTAGGTCCTCCAGCGATTCTGTCATAAGGACTATATCGTCGGCAAATCGAAGGTGAGTGATGTACTCGCCATTGACGTTAATACCGTATCCTTTCCATTCCAGTAGCTTGAAAACGTCTTCCAATGCAGCGGTGAAGAGTTTCGGGGATATTACGTCACCCTGTCTTACACCTCTCTGCAGTTGGATAAGTTTCGTACGCTGATTCTGTACTTGGATAGCCATCGTAGCCTTACTGTACAAACACTTCAGCACTTCGATATACCGATAGTCTACTTAGCACCGCTGAAGGGACTGCAGCACCACCCAAATTTCGTCGGAATCAATGGCTTTCTCATAGTCCATATACACAAGACAAAGTGGCAGATTGTACTCTTCGGTCTTCTGTACAATTTGCCAAAGGGTATGTATGTGGTCTATGGTGCTAAAGCCTTTTCGGAAACCGACTTGTTCGGGAGGCTGGAAGTCGTTGAGTCTGCGTGCGAGACGATTCGTAATGACTCTCGAAAACAGCAAGTAGACGCGGCTCAGAAGTGAAATCGGTCTGTAGTTCTTCAAGAGAGCGTTGTCGCCTTTCTTGAAGAACAAGACCACCGCACTTCTGCTCCACGCCTCCGGAGTAGTGCCACCACGGAGGACGAAATTAAAGAGCTTCTGAAGGACTTCAAGTACTGGTTTTCCACCCGCTTGCAGAAGCTTCGCTGTAATTCCATCCTCGCCCGGGGACTTGCCGTTTTTAAGGTGCTGGAGAGCCATTCTAATCTCGCTCGGAATGATATCCAGGATATAATATTGTCGGATATATAATAGTGTCGAAATAGGCGTAAATAGTGGAGTTAATACTCGTATATTAAATATTAATCTCAGGGCATTTTTTACATCTTGCGGTTATCATAGCTGGAATCGACTGTTGATAGACACAGCTAATTATTCTATTCCACAGAAAATTCGCTATTTTTAAGATCTAGCAAACACTGGGAATTAATCAAAGAAAAATTAAATATTACTATGAACCCTTTATCAGACACATAGCGGGAAAGCAGAATCGTGGTAATGAAGGCCGTATTATTCTGATGATGTTGTTGAATGCATGGAAAGATTAAAAAATCAAACAGAACAATCAGACACACTCAGCAATTGTGATTCGGTTTTAAACGAATTGCTCAGTGATGATGATGTATGGTATGACATACTATCGCGTGTTAATATCATAAGCAAATTATGGCAATCTGCATAAGTTCATTTAAGCATTGCACTTGAACAGTTGCTTACATTTTGTGACTGGATCTAACAATATCAACAAACTCGATTCGAAAAATGCTTATATTACGCTCGTCATTTTATTGAGAAAAGCAGTCAAATATGATCTGCCAAAAAAACTTTAAAAACAAAAGGGTAGCCAAAAAAAAAGGATGTTGTACACCAATGAAGTACTATTACGAATTATATGAGGAGTTACAAATAATGAATTAAAAATGTGAAACAGCTGCTCCAATATATGACAGAAAATAACTTGAAAGGACTTAGTAATTAGTATAGGCAATCAGCGATGAAACGCAACCAGCGTTCTGGCTATACCGCGGGGAGTAGGACTGCATGATAATTTAAGTTTTTCTTTTATTTTTTTTAATAATAATAATAATGTTTATTTCAGATTAGTAATTAACATAAACTAAATTAGTAAAAATATAATAATAATAAAATAAGGATAAATAAATTATATCAATAGGATGAGAGCAATAATTTAAGAAACTTGAATGTCCAACCCACATGCATTAGGATCCAATGCCTCTGAATGGGACAGTCAAGCCTATCTTGAAATATCTTCAAGACACCATTTGAGCTCTTCCGTAGTCTGCATAACATTGACGCAGTTCGCTTCCTTATGATGCCAGAAAAATCATTAACACCTGCTTCAGCAAACATGCTTGAAGCACTACAGTATCTAGGAAGGCCCACTAGCACCCTGAAGGCATTATTATAATATTGAATTCGTAGCGTATTGTAGATCCTCTGCTTATAGTCACACCACAGGCTGCAGGTGTAAAATGTTTGACAGTATGCCTTGAAGAGGGTAATTTTGACATCATTTGTACACCTAGCAAACCTGCGGGCAAGCATATTGCATCGGACCGCCAATGCGTGTCGCTTTCTCTCTATACCATTGTTGTCTGTCAGATATTCGTTAACAATGTGTCCCAAATATTTAAACTGACAAACTCTACTTAATGGCACACCAAGGAGCTTTACTGGCGGCACAATCAAGGGCTTCTTACTATTAACACGAAACACCACTTACTCACTTTTCTTGGTGTTATAGAGGAGTCCATGTTCAGCAGCGTATGTTTACACACAGTTAACAGTCTACTATTTTTATTATGGTTTTTAGTATTGTATACATTTGAATGTTATGTAAATAAATTATATTTAAAATAACTTGAAAGAAATTTACTCAAATATTTACATTGTCGTTCGAATTTCGTTAACAATATCGGTAAATACAGCGTCCGCTAAAAGGAGCTTTCATCATCATCATTACAGCCCTTCACAAGTCCACCGCTGAACATAGGCCTCCCCCAAGGAACGCCACAAAGCACGGTCCCGAGCCACCTGCATCCATTGACTTCCTGCATGTCTTACCAGGTCGTCACTCCATCTAGTGGGGGGACGCCCTACACTTCGCCTGCCGGTACGAGGCTGCCACTCGAGAACCTTTCTTCCCCATCGGTTCTTGAGCGACGACACAAATAAAAGGAGCTTTACAAAATTAAAATTAATAAAAATTATTTGAGAAATAGAATTGGTTATGTCAGGAAATACTTTTAGCTTTGGCAGTTTTAAACTATTGAAACATTAAAAGTAGGAAATTTCTGATTCTCTAATTCGTTATTTTTTATTTTGCTTCTTATGTTAGTCAAAAAATTTAGTTTGCATTTTTATGAATTTAAAGTTTCAACTGTTTTTCTATTTTATAAAATCCGTCTTCGTTGATTGTAATATGAAATGTACTTTGCCCACATCAAAAGGTCTTGCCCCGTCGCTGTTTGGTATAGTTATAAAATTATGTTTTGAATGAAATTCGTAGAAAGATTATCATACCATTCCCTTAATATAATTTAATACTCAGTTTAACGCAAAGTCCTTCTCGATTTTCCAAATTTATTTCATAAGGTCAAATCCGAATGAAGAGGATGTTAAATAAAAGTCACACTAACCGCAAATCAATTTGATATCAATATTACCTGACCTTTACAAAGATTTCAATACTGTTTAAAAAAGAGTTCAGTTGTTTAAGTGAAATTACAAAATAAACAGTACAAAATAACCTGTAAAAAATAACGTATCCTTAACCTTACATGTGCTTCATGTTTTTAGTGCCGCACTTTAGTGCTCCGTGCTGAAATTAGTAAAATATAACACTATTATCACCTTAGTAACATTATTCTCAGACTGTTTCAGTCATTCCATTTTGCAGTCATTTCATTTTGCAGTGTTTCGGAGATATTAAAAACATGTAGCCTTATATTTTAATTCTTCAATACCTATACTTTGTCTTAGCACCGGCTTCAGTACTTATTAAATTAAGTTAAAAATATTATATTATTTTTATTTTATTTTTTTAATTTATGTATGTAAAATGCCTCCATCATACAAAAGAAGTTATTAGTGTGGGAATAGCTTTTTTATGATTATAAATTCTACAAAATAATGTTTTATTCTTCAAAATGGAAAGGAATTAATTTAAAGTTTCTACACCACCTTTAATCCAAGATTAATACTACAAGAATAAAATAATACGAAGATGCTCACGCAAGGCCAAACATAATTCACTGCAGTTTCATATGGGCTAATTCAGTCGGGTAATTAAACCCTTTTTATAATTCAGGCAATACATTCCTCAACCTTAATTTTATACCTCATTTTTATACCTAAGCAAATTCCAAAAGAAGGTTATAACCTCGTGAAAACAAATGGTTGGAAGAATGACTAGATTCTCTATTTCTAATCTCTCTCATTTCATAACACATAATATTTTTAAAATAGCCAAACATAAATTCCGCAGAGCCATCGGGGTTCATCTCCGGCCATACGTACATTCGCACCCGACGGCCGGACGCTGGAAGCTGGAAGCACTGGAATCCCCCGATCGCCATCTCCGCTACGCGCTGCTTCCTTGGACGTTCGCGCCGCTCCACATGCCGTGCCTCTAGCGCACGGCTCTTTGGCCTCGCTCACTGACTCCCCTACTCCTTCTAGCCCGAGGCACGCGCCTCCAAGATGCCTATCACCTCTCCTTATGCCACCGAGGTAATTATGCATTTCTATGAGTTTGCACGATGGAGATCTTTATGATTACTTAAAATATCTTTAGGTCGATTTAACTGGGGAAGGACAATGCTTGCGCACAATACCAGAATGAAATAGTAGTATGACGCTGCTGTGTCGGATACTTTTTTATAACGAGGCTCTCCATCTTAGTCTTCAGGGGTAACAAAGCATCTGAATTTCGAGGTTCTTAATGAAAGTGTCTAATTTATATGGGCTACTGCATCCACTAACAATCAGGTGGACTGTGTCCTCTTTTTTCACCCTTACTTCTGTCTATAAAAAATTATAAAACATTTATTTTTATTATACAGTCAGTTTTTCGAAAACTTTTTAATACTTTCTCAATATTAATATTTACTTTCAACATTTATCACGATATTATAAGGTTTCACACAGAGATTACTTGTACCAAATATTCGATTATATTAGAAAGTGACACACAAAATTGATCGGAGTTATTCGTCTCTACAGTTATATGGCAGTGTAAATATTGAAGGTAACAAAGTGGGGACGCGTGAGAATCAATCTGGCGGGAGTGTTCGGGCTAGGGATGAAACGATACGAGTAAATACAAGTACTTACTCAATATATTCCTTCCGATACCAAGTACTTTTGGTATCGATACTTTATAACTGAGTATCAAGTAGGTATCGGTCTAAAGTATTTGTATCGGTATGCCAATGTCACGCTTTTATTTTAACACATTGATGGATAGATAATACACTCATCTATGCTAATAAAAAGAAATTTTGTGTTTCATATCTTGAAAATTTTGACCGCGTACTAGTTTTGTTAGTTTTGTGTAGTTGGCAAGTTTGTTAGTCAATGCCCGAGAGAAAAAAAAACTGTCTGCCAGTCAGTCGCCATACATGCATAATGTTTGTGTCGTCTTTGTTTTCATTCTGCGATTGTAATCCTAACCTCTGACTGTCGTCGTTGTTTGTTTTATGTTTAAAAAAGCATTTTAATTCTTCAACTGATTGAAAATGGGACCCCCAAAGTCTAGTGTTTGGCAATATTTCACAAAAAACGATGAGAAAAACGCAAGCTGCAAAAAATGCTTTAAAACCGTGCACTTTTGTGGCAATACTTCTAATTTGCATAAGCATTTAAAAAGCCACTCTGATTATATTGCACCTGATAACGTATCAATAAAGAATATCAATACTATTTACTGTTTTAATTTAATTTATTCCAAATTTTACAAATAAAAATCGATCGATATGTGTAAGTATCGATACTTTTCAAACGATACTGCGTAACTATCGATACTCTACGACCGATACTATATCAAGTAAAAGTATCGATACCCCAGTGGTATCGTTTCATCCCTAGTTCGGGCTCGCTTGTCGCAAATTGAAATAAACTCAATTTTCGAGTGCTCCCTCTAGAGTACGAGTTGCCTTATTCTCTTGACACTTTGCTTTAAGCACATATTGACATAGTATCAAGATGATACCGAAGCAATTATGGATTGTAAATAATTTACTATTTTTGGTAAATGGACGTGCGATACGATCTGTAATGATAATTATTATATTCTCATGGAAACAATATCATTACAACACAGGCCCGTACTTTTTTTATTACAGAATTTAAGTGATTATTGTCGTAAAACTTAAGCGTCATTTTTAAATATAGATACATATATTCAATTGTACTGCAGTACGAATGAGTCGGATCAACCTGGGAACCGCGCTCTCAAACCAGACCACCAGTACCAGAGTAAAATAGCAACATAATACTATTTCTTTTCTATCTTATAGCGAGCGACGAGAACCTGAGACCATATTTCTAGTAACGAGGTATGTCATATATGTCTTCAAGGGCGACAACGCACTTGAATTTTTAACTCTTAGTCGAGGGTAGATGTACTTAGGTGTATATAATCTATAGCATCCACTTAATATTAGATGTACTGTGTATTACTTGTATACCTTTCTTGTGTACAAAAGACGTTATATACTTATATACATTATATTTATATATATTATACCTTTTATACTTTTTTTATCTCGACCGAAATTACACGTAAGTATATTTTTCCAGACGAATAGATCGCAGTAATTCTTTGGTGGAAAGCAGCAGTGGCTTAGGACCTCTAAGCCCTAGCGCAGGAGCTACAATAAGTGCGTTAGGAGCCCTACAGCCAGACCTCTACACTAAACGTGAAGCGCCACTGGTCATAGAACTGGAGGGCGCAGGCCCCTCTCTTGGTAGAATCCATCTGCGCTTGAAATATGACTTCGATAGATCCGACTTGGAAGTCCATCTTATTGAAGGTAATATATCATAGATATCTAAATGTAAATAAGATTTTGGAGTAAATTCTAATTGTAAAACGTACACGTGTACTCATATTTAACACTTTAAGGGAAGATTTTCGGAAAAATAAAAAATGCGTATTCCATTATTTCAATCCAAAAGTATTTGTACCAAATGCAAGTTATCAAAATCGTCCCGTTATAAAATATAAAAAATGTCGTACAGGGTGGAACAGCCTCTAATACTTTGAATTTTACAAAATCTTTTCTTAGGATTTTCTTTTACCTAGGATGCCTAGGTGATTAATAAAAGCTATTGTCCCTTTTTTTTATAGGATATTTGACGCTTTTTGACGCTTTTACGTCCATTTCTTTGCCCTTTCTTTGCTCTATTTGACGCTTTTACGTCCAGTGGTTTGGGTTGTGCATCTAATCTAATGCGTTTAGTGCATCTGCATCTAATCTAAACACAATATTTTTCTCAAAAGCTTTGCACCCTAAATTTAAAAGATTTTTGAAAAAATAATAAAATTTTGTTTAAGAGTATTTGCACCATTCTTTTAACAAGAAACAAAACACAAATACAAATGTGAATAACTTTTGGCTTTGTTTTGGTAACAGTTTTCCCATGGTAAGGGGTTGTTTTGGAAAATCGCAAACTCCGTATTCATTTATTTTATTTACAGAGAAATAAAACGTTTCATACAAACTGTAACATCCTCTTTCACCTTCTTATGGGTTGAATTTTGCAATATATATATATTCGATTTTTCTATAATTAAAATCTTCAGCTTCATTAAGTGATGAAAACATAAAAATATCTATTAAATATCTACCTTTGTGGGAATGAATTTTAAGGCAACTACTTTATAGACAGGTCCATCAAAGTCTAAAATATTTTAGGCAACTTTTAATACCTACGGGATAAAATGGGATAATGAATTGTATTACGGAGCCACCTATTATACATTACGCGGATACGATTTTGTAAGTAGGTTATCTATTAGTATCTTATGAAACTTGACGGTTGGTTTAGGCTAGGAGTTCCAATCAATCTCCTTATTCCTGCAGCAGTGCGTTCATTGTGTCTAAACTGACTGATAGTTTTTCGGATATAACGAGCCAGAATAAAACTGACTGTGGCGCGTTTCATTTTAGTCCTCAAGAGTGATAAAGTATAATATCCAACATATAACATTCACTCAAGGGCCATTCACGATCAGGTGAACTGCTATTATTCGTTTGTACCATTAATTTTATGAATAAAATAACTTACAGCGCACGACCTTGCCGGCTACGAAGCGGGCGGTTTCAACGACCCCTATGTACGTGTTAGCCTCCTGCCCGAGGTGGACACCCGCGTGCGACAAACACCCGTCCACAGGAATGAAGCCAACCCCTTTTTCGACCAGCACTTCAAATTTCCCGTGTCTCATGACGAACTAGGGGATAAAACGCTGCTGCTTCAAGTGTTCGATTATGACAGGTATTAAAGAAGATTTTATGAAGTTTTAGTTTCATTAAATAAAAAATAGGTAATTATAAAACACGGCGTGGGGTCACAAGTTTTGCCTTCTGACCTCGAAACTTAAGAAGGAAGTTGAGACCTGATAAAGTTAAGTAAAGTTACAGCCTATATAGGTTCGACCACTGTGTATAGGCCTCCTCTAGTTTCTGACAGGGTTTTAGGACAAGGAAATGTCCACCGCGTTGCCCCAATGCGTGTTGGTGTACTTGACATGACTTAGAAATATTTTTAATTTCTTAAACTTGCACTTTTCACCGACAAGCACATGGTTAATCAGCAGTTTAAATTAACAATTTTATTGTTAATTGCAATTTCAAGATAGCTTTTGACACCTGATAATGATGAGAAAATAGAAGTGTGATGTGTACGAATAGGCTAGTGCAACTTCCATAGAATCTAATAAGTGGTAAAATTAAAATTTTTGAACAACCTACCGATAAATAATTTATTGTTGAAAAAAGAATTTTCTAAATCGGTTCAGACGTCTTCGAGTAATCGGTGAACATAAATCGGTGAAACATAAAAATATCTATTAAATATCTACCTTTGTGGGAATGAATTTTAAGGCAACTACTTTATACTCGTAGACAGGTCCATCAAAGTCTAAAATATTTTAGGCAACTTTTAATACCTACGGGATAAAATGGGATAATGAATTGTATTACGGAGCCACCTATTATACATTACGCGGATACGATTTTGTAAGTAGGTTATCTATTAGTATCTTATGAAACTTGACGGTTGGTTTAGGCTAGGAGTTCCAATCACAAGATGAAGTTGAGCTTCTCAGATTCATCGTAAAATTGGTCTATTCTCAGTCTGTTCCGAATCTACATCTAAGACTTTTTTTAAGTATTTGTGTTCCGGTAGCTTCATGTGAAAGAAGATTTTCAAAACTCAAGTTAATAAATATGTCCCATGAATAATATATGAATATTTCAATAGTTTAACTATTGTCTCTGTTTCGCGGACAGAAACTGTGAAGGTCCACAATGAGCCAAGCGCGACTAATCATTCCATTTTATCTATTTAAAGGAGAAGAAAGTAAATGATAGTGTAATAGAATATTTTAACAAAAAGTCCCCTAAGCATGTTTAGCATTTTTTTGTTTCATTTTGGGGGGTGCTTGATAGAAAACCGCCCTGGGCGCCAATCCACGCTATGCCGCCACTGATTTTAAGACGACTGCGCTGAAGACATTATAATCAAATCGTATGTTATAAAATTGGTTTTTGAATTGAAAGTTTAACAAAAGGTGTGGAATAGAATAGAAACTTTTTTATTTAATATAGATTAAAAATAACACTTATTGAAAGTCATTCATCATATTATGTTTAATTTACCACTAGTTAAACCTCCCACTAGTTAAAAACCCTCTCAGAAAAGAGAGGAGCAGGTCTCCTCTCTTTTCTGAGAGGAGGCCTGCTCCTCTCTTGCCCAGCAGTGGGACGTATATAGGCTGTAATTTTAACTTTTAACACTAGTTCGGAAAATACTTCTGTCCTGGACAGAGGTATTTTCCGATTTTTGATCCCGGTAAGAGGCAGGGCAGGAGGACAGAAATTAAGAACACCTTATAGTTTCATTATTTTTTTAGAAAGAACAAAAAAAGCAAATATAATTATAACATTTAAATACTTAAACGAAAAATTCATGAAAAGCAAAGTGACTGAGGACCGTACTTAGGGTTGCCAGATGGTCGGGATTCGTCTAGATTCTCCCGACATTTTAAATGATCTCCAGACTCCCGAAAAAACTCAAAATCTCCAGACAAACAACTTCTCTTCACATCATAGCTGCCTTTGATATAATAAAAGCAAAGTTAGTAATTAGACTAAAGTTTGAAGTAAATTGTTTAAATTTAAAATCTTTTCGGAATACTACTAAAGGATCCACATTGGTGGACTCAGTGAAGTCCAAAGCTAAAAATAAAAATTAAGTGTACTTAAATTAGTTATGTGTCAACAATTTTAAGTCTTTTTTCTAGCCTATTAATTTAAAAATAAACTTTTTATTTTACATTTTTATTTTTAATATTTATTTCTCCCGACAACAACCACAAAATCTCGACATTTTCAAATTTTGTCCAGGTTTTCCGATCTGGCATGTTCAGCTTTGTGCTTTGTTTTTTGATTGTAATGATGATGATGATTCAAAAACTTGGATGATTAATTTATAAGAAACGATGTGCTACATAAATTTTTATCACAATTTGCTTTAATTAATTGTTAGGTGTTAAAAGAAAAATCGCACTAACTAACATCTTAATACTAAAACGCAGTAAGGTAATGTACGTTTTTCAACGTGGTAGAGCACGAATGAGTCGGCTCCACCGAGACCACGCTCTCAAAGAATACAAGCGTAAAATAGCAACTTAATGATGCTGTGTTTCGTGTGGTGAGTGTACAGAACCGGAGACCCTTTTTACTGGAAACGGGGCATTCCATCTTAGTCCTCAGGGGTGACAACGCATGGTAGAGAATGCCATAAGGCATTAAATCCGCCCTTTATATCCCTTATTATAAGGTAGATGTAAAAAAGATTAAATGAATAAGTAAATAAATAAAATAAACGCATCTGCATTTTGATTCTTAATCGAGGATAAATGTAGATGTCTATAAGCCACAGTATCCACTTACCATCCGGTGGACTGTGTGCTCGTTTATCACCCTCATTCTATAAAAAAATGTAGTAAAACAATAAAATAAAATAATGATAGTTATCTATCTGCATTAATCAATATTTCATGCTCGTGACATACATGATTCAAAATTAGAAGTTGTTACGAATTTGTGCCTCTTAAACTTACTAAAATAGGTGCCTACCAAAAACTCAAGGGGCATAACCCTATGCTAAGGCATAAGGCGTTTATGGCACACATATGAATGACATTAGGTTCAGGGTTGGCTGGAGTTTCAGCCATAACGCCCTATTTTGTTTATCGTCGTTTTTGAAATTGTTCTTGAAATAATATGATCGATTTAAACAAGTTTTTACAAATACTGTACTCTAATTTAAATAGCACGAATTTTTAAACTTGAAATTGGCACTAAAAGGCTGGTAATAGGGGTATAATATAACCACCCTATATCCATTTAAATTAGTCTTAGATGTATAATTAATTTCTTGAAAACTTTTTTAAGAAACTACTGAATCGATTTTAATGAAAACATAATTATTATAATCTTTTCCCGAGGTATACCAGACAAAAAAGTTCACTTAGGTGCGAATGTATGTAAAACTCGGCGCGCAGAAGGTTTGTCGATAGCAACGTGACGTCACGCGTCGATAAAGCATTATTATTAGCGGTACTCACAAAATACTAGAAGGTACAGAGCAGACAAGCTGGGAACGGTATCGGTGGAAATGGGAGGGGTGATCATTGGCAAACCTGCGCGCGGCTCATACGATATGGAATGTGATCTTCCGCCGGCTTTTATCGGATTAATCATTTAGTACGTTATCTATGAACAATAATTATTTGTCACTTTTGGAAAAAACACCGCTGAACCTTCTCTTCCAGATTCTCCCGTAACGAAGTAATGGGATCAGCTAAAGTCCCTCTCTTCCGCGTGGAAGTGGCCGGTGGTGCGGAAGTCTGGGCGGAACTGTCGCGAGAACGGCGCCCTCCTGAAGAGCTGCAAGAGCTGTTGCTATCTCTTTCCTACCTCCCTTCCGCTGAACGCCTTACTGTAGTCGTGCTGAAGGCGCGCAACTTGCTGCCTCCTCAAGAAGGGAAAGACGCTTTAGGTAAATAAGTTACAATTAAGCTAAGTTATTGTAAAATGGACATTTTTATTACATTAAAGTGTCTTATGCCCAAATACTCAAACGCTGCTCAATTTTAAGATGCCGTTAAAACTGTGACACTACGCGACTTAATGACATCTTAACAACTTCCCTGTCCGCAAAAGGGAACAATCGAAATGTTATGTATGACTCATGGGACAGTGAAATGAGTTGAGTAGCGGTTGAGTATTTGGCCATATAGGTTTTTTTTTATAGGATAAGGGCTAAAAACGAGCACACAGTCCACCTGATGGTAAGTGGTTGCTGCGGCCCACAGACATCTACATCTATCCTCGATTACGAACCAAAATGCAGATGCGTTGTCACCCGTGAGGACTAAGATGGAATGCCTCGTTTCCAGTAAAAAGGGTCTCCGGTTCTCTACACTTACCATAAGAAACACAGCAGCGTTAAGCTGCTATTTTACGCTGGTATTCTGTGAGAGCGTGGTCCTTCCCCGGTCGAGCCGACCCATTCAAGCTACAACTATACTACTAATATAGTTGCAGCATGGTTCGACCACGTAAAAAAAGGTTTTACGTCATAGAGCCATGCAGCCGCAGTATTTTGTCTGCAGCACGAATGGGTCAACTCGATAAGAAAAGGACCACGCTCTCATAAAATAACAGCATAGTGCTGTTCTTTCGTTTGGAGAAGTGGACACTCTTTTTACTGTTATTAATGCATTCCATCTTCTCAGGAGTGACAACACATCTGCATTTCGATTCTTAATCCATGATAAATTGTAGGTTTCTATGGACCCAAGTATCTTTACCGCCTTATCATCAGGTGGACGTTGTTAGTCACCCTACTGGTGTAGAAAAATCAATAGTCTTGATGGTTAAGGGTTAGTGCTGTCCATTGGCATCTTCAACCAACTTTAATCAAAGAAGACTACAGATGCGTTGTCACCTCCGGGGACTAAGCCTTACCGTCTAATATAATAATGCTGGCTCTAGATATCCTTCAGACCGAAACAGAGCGGTGGCTGCACTGTATACGACAAATATAAGTAAAAGGGCGGCAGCTACAGAGACGGGACTATTAGGTAGAAAAGGGTGTCCTACTACATAAATGACCGGCAAAGATTCGTCCGACTCTCACAAAATTCCAGTATAAAGATAGTGATGGCTCTTTCGTATAATAACGAAGGATTGCGTCTTTTTCCTAAAGCGCGTAAGGCGTTTAAAAAATAAAATATACTAGTAGTTGCTTAGTGGTCGATTTTTTTTAGGTTTGTATATTAAGCAAGTTGTATTTCACTTTCAACTGCACATTAATATACATAAACACAGATATCTAATATATTCACAGACACACATATAAACACAGACATCTAATATATATTTCCGTGTAGTGGGGGAATTACTTAAGAATACCCACTACCCCATATCTTCCCGTGGGTGTCGTAAAAGGCGACAGAGGGAAACTGAGGTAGAAGATGAGCAGCAGCATCTTTCTGATAACAGCAAAAAGCAATAAAAAAACTGCGGTTGCCAACCCGCTCGCCAAACGTGGCAACTATGGCAATATACCCCCCGTGAGCAACGACACAAATGAACGGCCCCAGTCCCCGGCGGCCCCGCTATTCCTGGCTACGGTGGCGACCATGGTAACGGCGGGGCAGGGTGTGCTAAGAATCTCCGGTGGAGGTTCGGTTACCACCTACGACGACTCGACCTGGCAACTTATAACGCACGCACCCTGAGGACTGATGAGAAGATCCTGGAGCTGTAAGAAGAGATAGACAAGTTGCGATGGAATATTATAAGATTATCCGAGGTCCGAAGAGAGGGGGAAGCCACGGTAATCCTCGAATCCGACAACTTGTTCTATCACCGGGAGGGCGACCATCTGTCCTAAGGAGGTGTCGGATTTATCGTCCACAAGTCTCTCGTTAACAATGTTGTAAAGATTGGGAGTGTGTCGACGAGGGTTGCGTACCTTATACTCTGAATCACCAAACGGTATTCGCTGAAGGTTATATAGGTTTACGCACCAACCTCGGCACATCCCGATGAGGAGGTGGAGGAAATGTATGAGGATATCTCTAGAGCCATGCATTCCTCCAAAACCCACTATACGGTGTTAATGGGAGACTTCAGCGCAAAACTAGGCACAAGAGAGAACGGTGAGCTGAAAGTAGGGAATTTCGGAATAGGGCAACGGAACCCAAGGGGCTAGCAGCTGGCCGACTTCATGGAGAAAAATGGACTCTTTATGATGAACTCTTTCTTCCAGAAGCGGCCCCACAGAAAGTCCACTTCCATCAGACCACAAGGGGCTCGACAAAAAATGAGACTGACTTCATTATGATGACTAGACGACAACTGTTCAGTGATGTCTCAGTGATCGCGAGGGTGAAAACTGTTAGCGATCACCGAATGTTTAGAAGCATACTGAACCTAAACGTTAAGTTGAAGAGGTGTCGTCTAATGAAGTCAATGCTCCGTCACCCTCGTGCTCTAATCAAAAGTCCCGAAACCTTTCAGCTCGAGTTACAAAACCGTTTTCAGTGCCTAGAAGATTGCAATGCAGTGGACGATATGAATGACAAGCTCGTGGAAACTGTCCATGCCGTCGGAGCTAAGTTTTGCAAGACCCGCCGCAGAAGAACACAAAAACTCTCCGATTACACTCATGGCTGTTAGACGAGAAATGAAGCTGCAGTCTTCAGTAGATTTGATAGCATACAGGCAACTGAACAGACAGATCTCCAAATGCATGCGGCGGGACTTACGCAACTTTAATACTGCTCGTATTGAAGAAGCGATCGAGCGGAACCAGCGCTCCAAAGTCTTTGCCAGAGATCTGTCTGCCAGAAAGAACCAACTGTCGAAGCTGAAGACCGAATGTGGCAGCATCGTTTCCGGGACACCTGAGATTTTGAGTGAGATTGAGAAGTTCTATGGGCAGCTGTACACGTCATCGTTGGAGCCACACGCAAGTGTGAGTAACGATTCAAGAGCAAGTCTTATCCAACACTATTCCGATGATATCCCGGACGTCAGTCTGAGCGAGATTAGAATTGCGCTCCACCACCTAAAAACCGGCAAGTCAACGAGGCGAGGATGGAATTACAGCGGAGCTTCTGAAAGCGGGTGGAAAACCGGTACTTGAAATCCTTCAGAAGCTCTTTAATTCCGTCCTCCATGGTGGCACTACTCCGGAGGCGTGGAGCAGAAGTGCGGTGGTCTTGTTCTTCAAAAAAGGCGACAACGCTCTCTTGAAGAACTACAGACCGATTTCCCTTCTGAGCCGCGTCTACGTGCTATTTTCGAGAGTCATTACGAATCGTCTCGCACGCAGACTCGACGACTTCCAGCCTCCCGAACAAGCCGGTTTCCGAAAAGGCTTTAGCACTATAGATCACGTACATACCCTTCGACAAATTGTACAGAAGACCGAAGAGTACAATCTGCCACTTTGTCTTGCGTATGTGGACTATGAGAAAGTCTTTGATTCCGTCGAAATTTGGGCGGTGCTGCAGTCCCTTCAGCAGTGCCAAGTGGACTGTCGGTATATCGAAGTGCTGAAGTATTTGTACAGTATGGCTACGATGGCTATCCGAGTACAGAACCAGAGTACGAAACCTATCCAACTGCAGAGAGGTGTAAGACAGGGCGACGTAATATCCCGAAACTCTTCACCGCTGCATTGGAAAACATTACTGGAATGGAAAGGATACGGTTTTAACGTCAATGGCGAGTACATCACTCACCTTCGATTTGCCGATGATATAGTCCTTATGGCAGAATCGTTGGAGGACCTAAACACTTCAAGAAAAGAGCCTACTCCTTTTTAAAAGGCCGGCAACGCATCTGCAATTCCCCTGGTGTTGCAGTTGTTCATGGGCGGCGGTAGTCACTTAACATCAGGTGAACCGCAGGCTCGTGTGCCCCCTCTCCTATAAAAAAAAAAAAAAAAAAAAAAACACTATGCTCAATGACCTCAATAGTGTCTCCCAACGGATAGGTCTTAATATGAACATGGACAAAACAAAAATCATGTTTAACGTCCATGTCACACCTATGCCGGTAATTGTTGGGAGCACTAAGCTCGATGTATTTGACGAATATGTTTACCTGGGACAAATAGTCCGACTAGGTAAGTCCAACCTTGACCGAGAGGTCAATCGACGGATTCAACTCGGCTGGGCCGCGTTCGGGAGATTACGACATATCTTCTCGTCAGACATACCTCAAAACCTCAAAACTAGCTTGTACAACCAGTGCGTGTTGCCAGTAATCACCTATGGATCTGAGACGTGGTCCTTCACTGCTGGCCGTATGAGGAAGCTCTAAGTCGCTCAACGAGCTATGGAGAAGGCTATGCTCGGCGTTTCTCTGCGTGATAGACTTTAAAACGAGGATATCCGCAGTAGAACCAGAGTAACCGACATAGCCCAAAGAATTAATATAAGCATACTAAGCAAGTGGCAATGGGCCGACCATATAGCTCGAAGAACCGACAACCGATGGGGAAGAAAGGTTCTCGAGTGGCAGCCTCGTACCTGCAGGCGAAGTGTAGGGCGTCTCCCCACTAGATGGAGTGACGACCTGGTAAGACATGCAGGAAGTCAATGGATGCAGGTGGCTCGGGACCGTGCTTTGTGGCGTTCCTTGGGGGAGGCCTATGTTCAGCGGTGGACTTGTGAAGGGCTGTAATGATGATGATGATGATGATATAATATACAAAATAAAAAATAAACGCTTTTTGCTTTGATATACACTCCACTGCACTCCACATACAATTGAAAAAGGGAACATTCGAAATTACACAAAATCCACAGCTTATTCAATCAATCTGTCAGTACACAGATAACTTTATGTTAGTCAGAGTCAGTAATTATTTGTTGTCAATAATTTAAAACCTTTCCTACCGAGAAGCCTCAAGACAAGATGTGACAGACCAAAGACAGGACATTGGCAGAATTATTGTGAAAAAAGAAACATATTTTTCTGACAAATAAAAAATATATTTCTAGGATATTTAAAGTCCACCTACACACTTTGTGACAGCGCGCCGAGCTCTTCCCTGACCCAAAACACTCTCAGACATCCAGGTTTCCTCATAATGTTTCCTTCCTTTCTTTCTTCTACCTACTATTAATAATTTCAGTGGTGCCAACGGGGATCGAACCCGGGATGATCACGTACTGTTAAATTTACAGTGAGCGCTTAGCCCAAATAGAACTCTGTTCCATCAATAATGTATAATTTACCCGTTTCCAGATGTTTATGTAAAAGTGTATCTCCTGGTCAATGGAAAACGTGTCAAAAAGAAGAAGACAAACAGGAAGGAGATAAATAACCCCGTGTGGAACGAGGCACTCTCCTTCAGCCTGCCCTCTACTAACCTACAAGAAGCTTCCATTGAGGTGAGCGAGTAAACAAGTAAATTATTATTTAAAACAAAGAACCCGACTGCACTGATCTGACATATTTCATATGCAAATTAGACGTGTACATGGACCACTAAGAAATTTTAGCGAAACAAAAAAAAGTTCTATGGTTAAAGTTTTTATTACTTATTTAATCTTTTCAAAGAACTCGCTATCAGCATCTATATTTTATACAAAATTTCATACCGTTATAGCTTATCAAAAGGTTGCCTCATAGGGGGGGATTTCGCCATAGTTGCCACGCTTGCCAGGTGGGTTGGTAAGATTCTGCAGTTGTTATCAGTAAGATGCTCATCTTTTGTTTAATTTTCCCTTTGTCGCCTTTATATATGTATGTAGTAGATATTATTACACCGCCACTTCACGGCCAAGTTTCGTGTTAAGTGCGTCTGAACCAAGTTTTGAAACACTTTTTCCAGTTCGCCTGACGAGCTTACGCATCCATCACGCAGGTGGTTGCTAATCCACCTGCGTGATGGATGCGTGACGACAATGGAAAATATGCCTACTTTAAGGCAATCTATAGGAGAGGCTTGCTCCTAATCCCTAGGCGTAGTCCCGAACTCATGGAAGACAGCTTTGGTGCACCCGATTCCTAAAAAGGCGACCGCTCAGATTCGTCCAACTACAGGCCTATCGCCATCACCTCCTTGTTCTCCAAAATAATGGAAACCATCATAAACTGCCAGCTCATGAGGTACCTTGAGAATCACCAGCTGATTAGTGACCGCCAGTACGGTTTCCGTCGGGGTCGGTCAGCTGGTGATCTTCCGGCTTACCTAAATCATAGTTGGGCGGAGGCAGTAGAGTCCAAGGGCGAGGCGTTGGCCGTTAGTTTGGACGTTGCGAAGACCTTCGATCGTGTTTGGCACAAAGCGCTTCTTTCGAAGCATCCTTCCTATGGGCTTCCCGAGAAATTGTGCAAGTGGATCACCAGTTTTCTTGCAGATCGGAGCATCAAGGTCGTAGTAGACGGTGCATGCTCCGATTACAAGCCTATTAATGCTGGTGTTCCACCAACGCTGTTTCTTCTGCATATCAATGATATGTTGCAAACCGGTAACATTCATTGCTATGCAGACTACAACACTGGTGATGCTTTATACACCGGCCGTGCCAATATTTCTCGGGAAAACGTCGCCGAGTATCGGAACAAACTTGTATCTGAAATCAAGTCTTTGTTGAACAAAGTCTCGGATTAGGGGCGACTAAATCTAGTCCAGTTCAATCCCCAGAAGACACAAATTTGCGCGTTTACCCAAAAAGAAACCCTTTGTCATATCTCCTCAGTTTCAAGGCACTTCCCTTGTGGCTCCCCTCAGCCAGTATCGGAATCCTCGGTGTCGACATATCGAATGATGTGCAGTTTCGTGGTCACTTGGAAGAGAAGGCCAAATTGGCCTCTAAAAAGCTTGGCGTGCTCAGCAGAGCGGGAGAGTATTTCATGCCGGCACCCCGCTTACAACTTTACAAAGCGCAGGTTCGGATGTTGCATCTCTGCGTATTTTATCGCATTTACCACGGGGAGTGCTCTGAGGAACTGTTCGGACTAATTCGAGCCGCTCAATTTCACCATCGCACATCGCGACAAAATTTGCGATACCATCCATACCATCTGGACGATTGGCGGTCCAGCACTGTGCGATTCAGAAGTTTTCTTCCTCGCATTACTTCCTTGTGGAATCGACTACCACCAAAGATTTTTCCGATCCGATACAATTGAGGGACCTTCAAGAAAAGAGCCTACTCTTTTTTTAAACGTCGGCAACGCATCTGCAATTCACCTGGTGTTGCGGTTGTTTATGGGCGGCGGTAGTCACTTACCATCAGGTGAGCCGCATTCTCGTTCCCCCTCTGCTTAAAAAATATATATTCAACAGTAACCTTTTTTATTGTATATTGCAAATTGTTTTGTTAAACAACAAATCTTTGCTGCTGCTTCCCGTCGTCACCCTCGATCCTGGATATGTTACATCTGACATATACGAGATAGTTGGAGCGGACTTTATTGAACACCATAAGATCTTTAGTCATTTTCTATAGTGGGTGGCTTTTACGTCACCTATAGCGCCCGTGACTTCTTCTACTTCGAGGTCTTCTCTACTATATGTATAGATTGATCTATTTTTAAATAGTATTTCACCAGTTCTTTTTTTCTTTCGTCATCGACTCGTAAAAGTCAACGGTTGGATATAGGCCTCGCCCGTGTGTGTGGAATTTCCAATACAACTGGAACGGAACGGGCCTATCCCACCAAAGGATAAGGATATGGTTCGATCCCTGCAGACACCGATAAAATTATTGATTGCAATTATGGGTAAGTGATGATTTACTATGTGACCGGTGGTAACGGAAAACATTGTGAGGAAACCTGCATGTCTGAGAAATAAAATATTTCGAGGACATGTGAAGTCCACCAATCCACACAGGAGCGGGTCGGCAGAATAATTGCTCCATAACCCTCAGAAATGACAGGAAACTGTGCCAAGCAATGGGACGTATATAGGCTGTAACTTTATTGTGTGCAAGGTGTGCGTGCTGACGGGCGGCGGCAGCGGGCTGGTGGTGGGGTGGTGCTGCGTGGGCGCGGCCGAGCCGGCGGCGGAGGGCCGCCACTGGGCGCAGATGGCGCACGAGACGCGCAAGGCCGTCGCCATGTGGCACACGCTCAGATAGACTGCTCACCACCTAACATAATATGATCTTTTGCGCAAACTATACGTCACTACTATTATATCAGACAAAATAAAAGAATCGTGTGTGCAGTTCGCACGCGGTAGGAGTGAAACCTTCAGAAAAAGGAGCATAGATAATAGAAAACATTGTATACTGTATTCTATCTCATTCTCTCGCAGGCTTAATTCTATAGATGTATATGTTTGTCTCTTTTTTGTGTCGTTTTTCGTTTCATCGAGTTTCAAATCACAACGATTCTAAAGAAGTTTTCACTTCAAAAATACATATTTTTAGAAGCGACTGAAAGCAATCTTAAACCAAAAATTGTAATAAAATATGTAACAAAAGTAATTGTAAAACAATCTCACTAGGTAGGGCTTGTTTTCTAAGCCTGGTATTCAGATATATTATCTGGGTTAAACTCAAACTTCACAATAGAGGCTAATCTATATTATGTTACATAATTTTTTACATTATGAAGTTTCGAGTTTTAACTCGTGATTATACCTGAATACCTGCCTATGAGTCCGACCGTGTCGTTGCCTCCCTGTTACCTAATTCTGCAACCAAGCAAAAGTGCACCCATTGCTTTGTTACGGTTTGAATAGATACAATACATTAAAGCGAGTCACACACTACGCAGATACGATATCTGTATCTGAGCGCATATCTTTCAATATCGCTCTCTATGAAATTTAATGAACTAACACACACAGCGCAAATAATTTATATTTTATCGTTAATTATTTATCTGTAAGCACCGACCTATATCGAAAGATTGTGACAATATTATCTGCTCACACAAATACATATATCTGCAGATAACATCTGCAATACAAATATGGTATAGGATTTTCACCTGCAGATAAATACAGGATGGTTGCTGAAAAAAATGCAATTAAATTCGCCTCGGTCTTTTTAAGCTTTATATGACGTTATATCGAAATTCTTCGCCTTTTAATAAATGCTAATGCAACACGTGCATCAAAATCAAAATCTGAATCCTATTCTGACGACCTGTCTAGCAAATCTAGAAGCAATATACGCCAACTCATTGTAGGTAACACTGTAAACAATCCGCTCCAAAAAACACGTCAAGTAAGTTTGAAGTATTTTGCGGGAATTTATAATTTCGTATATTATCGTATCTGCGTAGTGTGTGATACTTTCAGATAATTAAGTTTTTATACGCAGATAAAATATTATCGTATCTGCGTAGTGTGACACGCTTTACAGGCCGTTCATCTCAGTCCTTATGAGGTTACTATGTGTCTTTAATTTGGTAACAGGTGTACCTCTACATTAGGCACTTAACATTATGTGTATTGTTAGCTCGTTTGTCATTTTGATAATGTAATTTAATTTTAATCATTTTTATATTTTTATTTTGTTTGTTCGTTTTTAATAAATTATAATAATTATGTCGATACGTAACATGTGTGTGTATATTGGTATAATATACACGTACTTCCGTATGTGTAGGACATATATTAGGCTAAGCTTAATGTGTAGTTTCATATTATAATACTGAACCCTTCATGTGAATACACGCCAAAAAAATTCACGTTTGGAACCATTTGAGACATTGCTGTGAAAAAAATTATTACGGTTACTATTTGCAACTGGAGTAAATTTTATGTCGATAGATTCAATATTTTTGACATGAATCCGTACGTACAGAGGCAGACAAAAAATATTTTTTATATTAAAAATCAAAATATACGAACATAAAAGCTATATGTAACCTAAAATTTAGATAATTACACACAGATATTATAATATCTACTAAAACAAATAGCTTAAGTACCTACTTAGTCTGAATAACTTGGTACTGTCCTTTACTGATGTAGATACGTTAGTACGATTTTTCATGTGCAAAAGATCATATTTAAACAGAAAGTGTATTACCAATATAATATTCAAGGCAAAAGCAAATGCCTTTTAGATAAAATCGATTATTTGAGAAAATCGCAATAGTATATCTGCCTTCTAAATGTCCAGTGTTAACTGTGGGCTCTTTCCATTCCTATCATGATTAAATATAATTACATTTACATTATCGTAGTTGCCAGTTACATAACATCTATATCTATACGTATAATTTATCATGTTATCAAATAACGCTAAATCTTCAATGAAAATATATCTTTACTGAAAATATAAATTATATAATTGATTGAGCTTCGAAACACCAAACTAATCTTATGAATTTAAAGAATTTTATATAAGAGTAATATATTAATTTTAATAATTTATTAAATCATGCCCAATAAATGTTAACTGGTTAGTAGATTAATAAAATTAAAAAACCCTACATGCCCACAGTTATTTGTTCTTATAAATGTTTACTTGTTAAGAGTCTAGTCACTCCAATGTGAGATCTTTAAAATAGAATTTGTATGAGTATAAAAGTCCTTATATACGTATTTTTGTCTGAATAATCATATCTGTGTGGCAAAGAATTTAATTTTTAATTTCTTTTAAATTGTCTGAATAAAATGTCTATTTGTTAAATTTATTTCTAACATTTCATTTAAGACTTTGTGGTGTGAATAAATAAAAATCGAATTTACAACAACTCATTTATTTATAACTTTTTTACAAAATGTACAACGTATAATTTAAAAAAAGGAACCGACTTAAACTAGGCTTCGGCACAAGTAAATTATCACCATTACTGCAGCGACCACGATGGTGTCCAAGTAAAAGTGTAACAAGTCTGTGTTCAGGGCACTATTAATTCACTATTTTATAAGTTACACGCAACTTACCACTGCCGCTGATCTCTCGGTCTCACACGAACGTCACCAACTAGAATTGGATATAAGTAAAAAAAAATATTACTCCATAAAACAATGGTTATAGAATCGCATGACATTATGAATTAATAAATCTAATGTAACTATTCCTAGAATGGATTTGACTAGCAAAATTTATTTGCCACTACAAGTCGCGGCACGTAAGTCTAGCGCTGAACGAAACGTGGAGGGGACGCGCACGAATTGAATTATAACTATACATTAAAAAAGAACTAGAACGCTTCAAGCGTACGCTGTTCTTTTTTTTTACGACCGTTGTGTATTTGTATATCATTTTTAAATGTAGCTTGTGATGCTCCGGAAATTTAGATTAGACTTCACGACACCTCACGCTTCAAAAATCCGTGAAGTCGTTCAGGTTACAAGACATCTCAATTAAACATTCCAACATACACATAATATACAAAACACACTCGAAAAACATAACCCTCTTTCTGGAACAGTCGGGTGTTAACTTATCAAAACTGCATATCAATAACCACATGTAGATTAAAGCAAATAATATTTTTTCTACCAATAGATAAGATTATTGTCAAAGAGAATTAGAAATAATCCGTCACGTTACTGGTATACGAAAATATTAAAACATTTAAAATTCTTTGGTACCTTTGGGTAAAGGTTAAAATAAACCACGCATTGTAAAAGAATAATATTAAATGCGACAAACGTATCAGGACGTACTACAAAATGAAGCAGTAATAAAATATGATAAAATACTTTTAAATATTTCTTCTAATTGGGATATGATTCATGCAATACTATTAACACGACTTTCATAGGTTAAAAAGCTACAGAAAATACTTTACACGTCGCTGTTGAGTCCATTGCTGTCGCAGCAGATAAGAATACGGGAAGGAGGCAGGACCATAAGGAGTTGATATTTCAGGTAAGTATTGCATAGGCGGGTAAAGTTTGTGGGATTTGAAGGTGTGTGTCATTGATGTGATGGGATTTTAGGGTGAAGGAATTTGCAATCTGAGTCCCTGCAACTGCCGCCGACCTCGTAAGGGCAGAGAAACGCGTTTGGGTCTTCTTTCCAACTGAAAAACATATACTCCAGAAGTTATAAAAGTCAAACAAGGCTCCGTGGATAGTCTAGATGCATACTTACATCGCGGTGCAGAGCGGCGATGTGCGTACGCAGAGCTCAATCCACGTAATATGCTTCTTAACGAAGTTACTACATCAGATATAAATACTGAAATTCTTGTACAACGGGCCTAACATATTACTGGCAAGCAAATGTATTTTTCATAGAAAATATAAATAGCACATCTCTCACTGTAAATAGACAATTACAAGATAAAATTAATTTTAGCGACATGCCAGATCTGATGTGCGTACGCAGACTCAATCCACGTAATATGCTTCTTAACGAAGTTACTACATCAGATATAAATACTGAAATTCTTGTACAACGGGCCTAACATATTACTGGCAAGCAAATGTATTTTTCATAGAAAATATAAATAGCACATCTCTCACTGTAAATAGACAATTACAAGATAAAATTAATTTTAGCGACATGCCAGATCTGATGTGCGTACGCAGAGCTCAATCCACGTAATATGCTTTTTAACGAAGTTACTAAATCAGATATAAATACTGAAATTCTTGTACAACGGGCCTAATATAATATATAAATAGCACATCTCTCACTGTAAATAGACAATTACAAGATAAAATTAGATTTTAGCGACATGCCAGGTCATAAAAAGTAATTGTTAACTTATTCGATAAGTGATAATAGAAGTATGGTGTGGTTATGTAAAATATTAATTTTAAAATACAGATACTGTGAAATCTAGGATGCCCCTGTAAACAGGTCTAATTTTAAATTATTGAAATATTCCGAACTACTTTCTACTTTCTTTCTATATATTATACATATATATTGTAACAGAAATTATTCACAGTATATCTTCTATAGTCATTATAACCTGTGCTACTGAAATTACGGAATTAAAATTTAAAAAAATTAACTTACCTAATTCTTCCAAATGCTTCAAGTGGAGACCGATAATCATTCACACTATTGTCTTTTTTTTCAGGATCACTTGAGCAACTAGTTTTCGGAATTTCTTCATCACAAGTACATTTTTCTTCAGAAGCAACGGCTTCTATCCTTTCTTTATTATCTAATTTTTTTTCAACCAAATTAACGATTCTTTCTTTTTCTGGACTCTTAGGCAGTTTAACAATCTTTTTATTACTTTTTATATCAACTTGGACAGACAGTTTGGAATCAACTCCAGTATTTTCTTTACTTAAGTCGTTGACGAAACTTACTTTCACTGCCTTAAGCATGGTAGAGACTTTATGATCTTCTTTAGTGGGATTATTTTCCTTTTGTAATTTATTAGCAATAATTTTGTTATTAGTTTGGTTTAGTAGCAGTCCTCCAGTGGAATGTTTAAAATTTGAGCTGAAAAATATTATAATTACAATAAAAATTAAACAAATAACTTTATCAAATCTTAAATAGACAATACCTTTTTAATAACATTTGATGCTGCGCTCTGATTCTCGACAAATTGTTTTGTACAGTCCTTTGTTCTTTTTTGTTTAGCGTAATTGCAGTCGATATATTTCGTAGCTCTGTTGCGACTATTTTATATTTCTGCATCAGTTTTGTGCCTTCTTCTTTTAGTTTAAGCATTTTTGCAGATTCTAATGCTATGTTTTTTCTGTATAAAATTTATATTTAATATCTGTACACATCATTACCTACTCTATGCGTATACATATTTAATAATTAATTTAAATAGTTAAAGTGGATGTGACTATTACTCGTTTTCTGCTTTGAAGTTCATCTATGTAGTACAGAACTAAGGATCACTCAGAGGTGACACCGCACGGCTGCTGCTGAGAATTTCTTAGAAGAAGAAAAATTTAAAACTTAATTTGGCCCCAACCGGGATTTCATGATCAACAGTCGGGTTTATGACCACTAGGCAGTCAGTTTTCTATTAGTTCTTGTACGAATTAATTACAAACTGACAGCAAGCACTGTGAACGTCAGAATAGTAACCTCACCAAGGACTGGGATCTTTTTAGTGTCGCATGAAAACGGTTAAACAGAACAATATATTATGTAATATGCTTTAAGCATGGTCAATTACCAAATCAATGGCACATGCGAAACATTATTTCAAGCTATGTGTTTAATACCAAAACAACTCAGTAACAAATTGAAAAAGTTTTCCACTCAAGTTTTTCAGAAGCATCCATAATCTTTCATATTTTTCTGATGAACAAAAACGTAACATTCTTATAACATAATAATAAAAAACTACAATACCTTGACTCTGCAATTTTTTCCTCCAAACTATTACTGGGAAGATTTCTATTTTCCACAGCAACATTTCTAGGCTTTAATGTTTCTTTAAGTACTGAAGTGTTATTTTGTGACATAGTAGATGACTGTCTTGCTTGTTTTATCTTCTCTAACTCAGCCATTCTTTTAACCAAATTTTTATATTCTATTTGTTCAGATTTAGGTAAATGGTTTACTGCCTAAAATTTACATTTTTATTATACATTTACAATAACCAATAACAAACTAAAATTCTATTTTTTCCTACCTTAGCAACATATTTAACATGCGGCTTAGTAATTGATGGTTGCTGCACTACATCCGGTAGTTTAGTGCCTTCAACTTTCATCCGCGTTGACTTTAGGAATAAATCTAGTTTTTGCTGAAAATCTACTTGCTCTGATAATTTCATATGCATCTTAGTTAAATTTTTTGTAGCTTCATGTTCACCTTCAGAATCAGAGTCACCTAAGTTAATAATAAACTTCTTTTCTTCTGAACCATTCTGTTTGACTTGAGGTGTAGCTGAAGTTTTCTCAATACTTGTTGAATCATCTACTTTATTAACCACACCAATGTCCACCAAATTTGGTAAATTTTTACTCAAGGATGTTAATAATTTTGCTCTTAACAGATCTTCATCTTCTTCAAATTCATCTTCTCTAGAAGTATATGGAGTAGTAACAGTTTTACTAATATCTGATAAAGGTTTGTGTTCTGTATGCTCGCCACAATCTATAGGCAATTCTTTTGCTTTATCGTCACCATCGGATCCTATATCCATATCAACTGATTCTATATCAGTATTATTTTCGACGTCTGTAACATTGCCCAATTCCTCGTGATCAATCATAAAATCATCCTGCAAACTTGTAGATTTTGTTTTTAATCTTTTCCTTAATTTCTGTTTAAATTTCATTTCAATTGCTTTTTTAAGAAAAGCTGATTTAAGGCAAATAAGCCTCAATTCAGCAGTATCGCTATCATCATCTTCTGACGTTGGTTTATTTTGAGCTGCAGCTGATGCTTGTGGAATATCTGGTTTTAATTTTAAGCTTTTTGTTTTGAGAGCATGTTGACGAAGCACTTCAAGCTCATCGTCCGAATCCTGTTTATTAATCTTATTCCCTTCTATCACTTCCATGTTTTCTTTAATATTTGAATCTACCACATCTTGAGTTCTCACTTCTGTCACAGGCTTTTCAATTTCTTGGCTGTCTTCAGAGCACAAATCTATTAGTTCACACGGAGAATGCGCTTTCTCTTTACCTTTTTCAAGTTGAGTTGTGTCTATCTTTTTTTGACAATCTATTTCTATTATATCTAAACCTTTGGTTTCACTGTTGTTTTCTTCTATATTCTTCACACTGTTGTTTTCCCCATTTTTTTCTACATTATAATCCTCAACCAAATTTTCTACCATATTACTAATTTCTACATTCTCAACACTTATATATTCTTTATTATTTGATCCACAGAGCATCTTCTTCAATCTAGCTTTTAAGGAGCTAGTGTCCCCTTTTACCTTATTAAATGTAACTGCATTTGCTAATTTACGTCTTTTATTTCTGTACTCATCATCAGATTCTTCACTTGATTCATTTACAACTTTTACCTCTAATCTTCTTTTACGATTACTTTTTTTCTTGCAGTCTCTTCCTTTACCCTGACCGTTGTGTAGATTTGCTTTCTTTTGTCTATGATTTGATTTTGGATATGTTTGGCCTTTTTGATATTTAAAGTCTTTAATTGGAACATTATCTTCAAAATCAGTTGCTGATATTTCCGAAAGATCATGTAAAAGCATTTCTGTTCTTCTTTCATGATCACCTAAAAGTTATTTTTGTATAACCTATGTGATGTATAAAAATATTCAGGAGTTGGCAATTATATCAAACTTAATAGTTTTTGTACTATATTTGTATTTCTAACTTTGAAGGAATTTTAGTTAAATTACTGAACTGTATAAATGTTATGAGCATAAAAAAGAAAAAAATATGCACTAATAAAAAGGTGAATCATCATCAACATTTCAGCCTATCACAAGTCCGCCGCAGAATAAAGCTCTCTCTTGTTGATTGCCATCAAGGATGGCCTTAAACCACCTGCATCCATCAATTCTCTTCATGCCTCATCACCAGTAAGTATCACACTGATAAATTATATTAAAAAGAGCAAAACAAAAACAGTTAATGTAATTGTTTGAAATATTTTTTATCATTATCATCATCAATCTGTAACTGTCTACTAATTGACACAGGTACTATTTCATGTGAATAAACAATGCCATAAGTAATTAACACATAAGCACTTGCATCACACAAGAATATGATTAAACACTATTTATTTTTCTAGTAATTCTTAGTTTTATTTATTTTCATAAAATGGTGCTACAGTCAAAATTAGCAATGTAATCTTAGATACATAAATCACTTATGACCGGTTACTATAATCATGGAATGTTGTATTTTTCATACGGCCCATAGAATAAGATACGAAGTATGTGCAAAAACTGTAACTATAACCAACTACCACTAAGATGTCTAATGAAGACTTAGCACATACAGATGGGAGAGCTTCAAGTAATGGACTGTGCAAATGTATGGGCATAATAATGTTTCTATAAATTTTATGAATTTTCTAAAAGCTTTCGACAGCTTTTAGAAAATTCATCTTAGTTCCAGAATATAAATCGGGGGACAAAAAAAAACGTTTCCAATTATCGGTCTATCTCAATACTCTCATCTACGTCTAAAATATTATAAAAATTAATTAACAATAGATTAATGAATTATTTACAAAGTAAATCCATATTATCGAATATGCAATATGGTTTCAGACCAAAACTGTCCACTGCTGATGCTGTGCAGGTAATGACCGATTACCGCTCTCAAGAATTAGATAAAGAATACCAATAAATTGGCATTTTCCTTGACTAGCAAAAGCTTTTGATACAGTTTCTATTCCCATCCTATTAAATAAGCTAGAGAGCATAAGTATTAGAGGTAAACAGCTTCAACTTTTTGCGAACTATTTAGAAAATCGATATCAGTGCATAAAAATCGAAAAGGTTATTAGCTCTGAACAAAAAAATACTTATTTTGGTGTGCCTCAAGGTAGTTTATTAGGGCCAACCCTATTTTTGATATATATAATTGACCTTTGCAGTCTTGAACTTAACTCAGGTAAAATAATATCTTACGCAGATGATACCATGCTCCTTTTTTCAGCAAATACAGTAGACAAGGTTTATTTATGTGCACAGCAAGGTTTTGACAGGGTTAATAAATGGCTCCAACAAAACATATTAACACTGAATACGGACAAAACCAAATATATTTATTTTTCTATGCGCAGCTCAACACAGCATATAACCATTCCAGAAATTTATGTACATAAATGTTGCTCAGTCGCAGAGTCTAGTTGTAACTGCCCAGTTATTTTTAATACAAAAACTATTAAATATCTTGGAATAATTATAGATTCTACTCTTACATTTAAAAACCACATAGACCACCTCTGCAATAGAGTCCGTAAAGTAATGTTTGTTTTTAAAAAGATTCGTTCTTTTGCTGATATTAAGGTAGTAAAGCAAGTATATTTCGCATTATGTCAATCAATTCTCACCTATTGTATAACCTCATGGGGAGGAGCAGCTAAAACTACACTGCTACCTCTGGAACGCGCTCAAAGAGCTGTATTAAAAGTCGCAACTTTCCGCCCTATCCTATTCCCGTCCCATCTCCTATATAAGCAATCCCATGATTAATATTTTTCAAAATGTTTATTGACAATTGATTTTAGGACAATGTAGGTTTTTCTTGGCTAACGCAAAGCCATGGTAGCTCAGTGGCTTAGCTTTTGCTGTAAAGGTATGATTCCGAACTCGGCTTCACGCAGCAGTGCTGCCGCGGCAGTGATGCCGCAAAACTACTGGTTCCCATATATTCTCTATAGGTTTATATGATATTACATTCAGAGCGCGGCAGTAATGCTGCGGCAGCAATGCAGCGGAATCACTGCTGCACGGCAGTGTCGCCCTGCCACCGCGACAGACCAGTAGTGACGTGTCCGCAGCAGCAATATTGTCTATTCGTGAATGTTAACAAATAAAAGAAAAAGTCACGTTCGCAAAGTAATTATTTGCTTTTTTTGCTAATATAAGTGGCGAGGATATATTTTGTAATAATTCTGCTGAAGATTCATGTTGTTTGGATATAAATGCAATATCTTTTATATGCCGCCAAATCTTTTTATTATCTCTACCAGTTATATTAGTAGTATAGTTGTAGCACGAATGGATCGGCTCGACCAGGGAAGGACCACGCTCTCACAGAATACCAGCGTAAAATAGTAGCTTAATGCTGCTGTGTTTCGTATGGTGAGTGTAGAGAACCGGAGACCCTTTTTACTGGAAACGAGGCATTCCACCTTAGTCCTCACGGGTGACAACGCATCTGCATTTTTATTCGTAATCGAGGATAGATGTAGATGTTTATGGGCCACAGCAACCACTTACCATCAGGTGGACTGTGTGCTCGTTTGTCACCCTATCCTATAAAAAAAAGACCCTTCCAGTAAGTTTGTAAGATAATTATACTTCAACATTTTTAATATATTGTTACAAAAATTCCTATATCTTTTATATGTAATTTGTTAGACGGAATTATCTGAAGAAGATTTTGCCATGAGGTGTAGTTTGTCCCTATGTTTCATGCACCTAATTAAACCGGGTGTAATCCAAGGCTTTAAGTTATTTTTTTTTAACTACTGTGGTATACAAAGTATTGCTAACAATGGCATTTCGTATGTTATTTACTAAGTAAGGCAAAAAAATGTTTACATCATCGGTTTTATAAACTGGGCTGAAGTCAATGTTTTGAATTTCATGTTCAAGGTTTTTCATAATAGTTTTAGGAATGGAGTATTTACACTTCGGTTTAGGTATTTTAAGGCTTAAGTTAAGAACGACGGCACTATGATCGGTTAGTAAAGGATTGGTGACAAGGGTTATAGATTGTAACTTAGTTTTTAGTAAAGTGTGGTCTAAACAGGAACCACTTAGATGAGTAGGGAGCAAATGTGCTAAAAGCAGGCCCTGGTATGCACAGATATTAAGGTAATATATTAATTACACATTATTGAAAATATTACTTCTGAATAATGTATAATTGCAATTGTATAATTAATATGTATGTAAATATAATTCCAATGTATAATTCCATAATTTATCATAGAACAAAATTAAATTAAATTATGGAAATATTGTAAATTAATAGTCCTGCTTACTGCATTAAAAGTATTTTTATCAAATATTGTGTTACAAAAAAGTAACTGTTCTGAATAAAATGTTTAAATAAATATAAAATTTTTCATAACTTTTTCACAAATCATAAATTAAGTACATTATAATCTGTATTTAAAATTATCATCCTAAGTAAATTTCTGGTAGCTATGAGCATATAATATGCATATATTGTGTTTCATTAGCTAACCTATTCATGATATATTTTGAAAGAAATGACACACACAAGCATATGCAAAAGCATTTTAGGAAGGCTTTGTTATGCGACCGATTAACAGATATTTATAGTTAGTAGGATGATGTTAATAGGATGACGTTAAAAAGTTGTGCAACACTGCAATATCATTTCGGTACTTATACAGGGCAAGAAATAGCACTTGTTACCAATAACTGTTGTTTGAATATAATTGATGATAACTCAAATGATAATGGCCGATAATGGCTGTTATCATCTGAGTCGGGTCATGAATGTCAGTAACACTATGAATGTGGAAACAACTTGCAATATGTAAGTAATTTGCACTTAAAATTGCAATTAACATTTTCATTTGTGTTGGCGGGGATCAAACCCAGGTTGCTCACTTACTGTGAAATTTAAAGTATGATTCCAATCTCGACAGCAAGCAGCAGTGTTGCCACGGTAGTACTGCGCAGCAGTGCTGCCTGCCATGTTGATTCCGAGCAAGGCAGCAGTTTTGCCCTGTTCGTGGTGTTGCGCTATTGTGTATTCATTCAGTTGTTTTGAGTTGACAAGATGTCGATTGATCACCAACTTTTATTTATATTGTTGGAAGAGGAATAACTTGTTTTATTGATCTGTTTCTGTTTACGATAATTAGTATGACTGCTATCGTAAAGGGCTGGATATAAAATCCAAACAAGTTAACTAATTGTTACGCTTCTGAATCAGAGAAATTTATATTTTTGTTGCAAATTTATTTGTTAACATTCACGAATAGACAATATTGCTGCTGCGGACACGTCACTACTGGTCTGTCGCGGCGGCAGGGCGACACTGCCGTGCAGCAGTGATTACTGTCGCGCTCTGAATGTATTATCATATAAACCTATAGAGAATATATGGGAACCAGTAGTTTTGCAGCATCACTGCCGCGGCAGCACTGCTGCGTGAAGCCGAGTTCGGAATCATACCTTTACAGCAAAAGCTAAGCCACTGAGCTACCATGGCTTTACGTTAGCCAAGAAAACCTACATTGTCCTAAAATCAATTGTCAATAAACATTTTGAAAAATATTAATCACTTTCCACCATCAGACAACCAGGCTATTTACCCTTGCTTTGTCTTTCATAATGCGTTCAGCAAAGGAGCGGAATAATTTGCCGGCATCTATCTTTCCCTCTGAATACAATCTGGGTGTCTTCAAGGCAAGAGTGAATACTTATATTTACACGAACACTACACATTGAATAAAACTATTTTTAAGGATTTTATCGCGTTTAATTTTACTGATTTTGATTCCCGACGTTTCGGGTGCTTTACAGCACCCATGGGGGGACTGTCCCCCCTGTGGTTACATGTCACGGGGGGGACAGTCCCCCCCGTGACGTGTAAAAATAGTTTTATTCAAGAGTGAATACGCTAAGACAGTGTTATTTACCATCTAAGGCTTCATCACCACTTACCACCAAGTGGGTTACGGTCAAGCAATGGCTCATAATAAGTAAAAAAAAAACTAAATACTCCTGGTCAAAAGTGACAGTACCTTGGTCTTGGTCAAAACTACTTTTAAGAAATATTTTGCAGTCAAAATCTCTTTTAACTAATTTCTTTTCAGACAAAAATTACTTTTCCCAAACTTCTTTAGTCATAAATATTTTTGACTATTTTTATCAGTCAAAATTATTTTTGACCGGAAAGAGTTTAAACTGTAACATATATATTTTAAAACTAATATAATATAAATTATATTTAATTTTAATTCACAACAAAAATACGAATATGTATTTAAATTTTATAAAACCCCAACACATAAAGGTAAAACGAGCAATAATATTGACGAAAAATGGTAATTTTGATCTTAAATTTCTCGAAAACTATCACTGAAACTTTCTACATACATCTTAAAAAATATATCTTCGAACAGTAGTTAAGTGAAAGTGCTTACTTAGGGTAGTTAATCTAAAGGTGAGCCTAATAATCTAAGTGCACATTAAAATTTAGACAAATTATTATTATTATTAACAATAATATGATATTCATAAATTAATCTTTATCATAAACCAGCGCCAAAAAGGAAACAACGAGCACTACATTATTTACCTTGCGAAATTGATGCCCTTTTTGCCTTCTTTCTTTCAAGGACATTATTATAATTTTCTAACACTTGTAATCGTTGTCTAAGTAAGAATTCTTCCTCCGAAGATATATCCGAAAGATCATCCAAATCATCAACGATTTCTCCCTCTTCCATCTCTGAATCATTATTTACTGAAGGAATGTTTTCAATGCTGGTCATTTTGACTTTGAGCGTACATGAAAGAAGTAATCAACAATTAATCCCCAGTAAGGATGTAATAAAAGTATTAAACATTAAATAACATAAATATCACCAGCAAAACTTTAATAAAACTTTAGTTTTATGATATCAGAATTAGAAAAAACATTAAATAGATAACTTGGATCACACGGCACAAATTATAAAGTTGTATGTACAGGAGATCACGGATCATAAAATAGTCTATAGGCATGTCGATCTGAAATCGATTAATCGAAAGATCGATTATGTAGTGTAAAATAATCGATTTTTCAGATCGATTTGGAACACTATATCGATCCGATGAATAGATCCAAAAACCTCTTGAATCGGACCGATTCAAGAACTAGGGACAAAATTCCTAAACTGGCTGCGGTATCTTCCCTTTTAAATTTTTTTTGCTGTTGTCGGACGCAATAACAACCGGTCGTACTTGGTTGATAATTTGAACGCAACAAATAAATATTTATGAACGTATCCAAAGATGTCGTTACTTACGTTTTTATATAGAATAAGGGTGACGACAAACGAGCACACAGTCCACCTGATGGTAAGTGGGTGTTGTGGCTCATAGACATCTTCATTTATCCTCGATTAATGTTGCGTGCGATGCGTTGTCACCCCTGAGGACTAAGATAGAATGCCTTGTTTCCAGTAAAAATGTTCTCCTTATTCCATATTCTATTATTAGGCACGTTTGAAAATGTCGCGATTAATCGAAAATCGATCTCTTAATGACCAATTTAATCAAGAATCGATTCTACTATATTCGATTTGAATCGAATCGGAGATCGATTTTATTTTAAGTGAATCGACTTGCCTAATAGTCTATGCAACTATTAGGGATGTCGATCTGAGATCGATTAACAAAAGATCGATTTCTTAAATCGATATGCAGTACTGAATCGATCCAGTGAATCGATATTTCACCCTTGAAAATCGTCATTCGATTTTTTTTGTTTTAGTTAATACCAAAAAATTATTTACAATTAGTTGAATGTATCCGTAATATTATGGTTTCGCCGGTTAAAGGGTTAATTACTCAAATACTAATGCGAGGTGGCTGTATGCTTCGTTTCTTTCGCCTCCATTTAATAAAAAAAAGTTACGTTTGTAGTCTATAGGCGGCTACTCACTTGCCTGCCGCAGGGGCAATCTAGGGTGTTCGGCGATCAAGGCAATATCTGAACTGTGTCAACACACATGCCTGCCGTTCAGTATGAGAGTGTACGTCTCGCTTGATACATGCGTTGAGAATGGCGCCAGTTTTATCGAAATATCAATCAATCGGTATATATAGCCTTGGTTCTTATTTATATAAAATAAGGGTGACAAATGAGCACAGTCCACCTGATGGTAAGTGGACACTGTGGCCCATAGATACCCACATCTACCCAAATAAATAAAATTGAAGTGTCTGTTTGTAATGTCAAAATAACAGGTTTTTACTAAATGCATATGTAAGTATATACGTTACTTATAACAACAACACGATTTAAAAAAAAAAATTCTGTCTGTCTGTCTGTTTGTTCCGGCTAATCCGAAACGGCTGGACCGATTACGACGGGTCTTTCACTGGCAGATAACTGATGTTATAAGAAGTAACTTAGCCTACTTATATTTTAGGAAAAGAATTAGGGTTCCGCGCAACATAATTAAAACCCTAAATTACACGCGGGGGAAGTCGCGGGGAACAGCTAGTTTATCAATAAAACATGTGACTAACTTCACTCGTCATAATTTAATATAGCCAATTTATTGTAATATAACTAAACTAACTAGTGCTTAGTAACTATAATTTTAACTAGTGTTACAAATAGCCAGGATAGTTTTCTAATGATGATTTTTAATAATTTTAATTACTAAAATTTGTATTATTATTTAATTATTTAGTTAATGACATTTTATTTATATTCCAACAATTGTAATACTGCATCAGCAGATTTGCGACACTTTTGTTATGTTCTGGGTATTTTTGTGTATGTCAGTTTTTGATATGTACAATGTCGTAAAAATGATATATAAACTTTCTCTCGGGTGTAATTCATGGAATCCACGTTATGCGATATTAATAGGGATTTTACAGCTACGATCTAGGGAGTAAGGAGGGTCTTGCGCCCCTGCCGCCTTGCTGCAGGGCCGACTTAGAAAATTGCCCCTGGCAAGTGAGTAGCCGGCTTAAAGCCGGCTACTCACTTGCCTGCCGCAGGGGCAATCTAGGGTGTAGGAGTGGGGATGACCCTTAATTGCCTCCTTAATTGTGATGTGTGTATGCAAGCAGGGCAATTTTCTAAGTCGGCCCTGCGGCAGGGTGGCAAGGGCGCAAGCCCTTCCTTGCTCCCTAGATCGTAGCTGCCGCTGTCGCGTGTGTAGCGCAATTAAGGCAATTTCAATCAGCTCGTTGCGACTTTCACGCGGAGCTCAAGTGTGAGTACAAGTCACAATGGATACCAATAAAGAATGTGAAATTTGGACACTGGTGATAGAAGTGTATAAAGAGCGGCTTCTTCACCCAGTATCTCCTTTTTGTCTTTTTTTTTGCGTAACTATCTGGCTATCAAATTGCCATCAATACCAAAACCCCTAATGCCAAAATCCCTATTAATATCGCATAACGTGGATTCCATGAATTACACCCGAGAGAAAGTTTATATATCATTTTTAAGACATTGTACATATCAAAAACTGACATACACAAAAATACCCAGAACATAACAAAAGTGTCAAATCTGCTGATGCAGTATTGCAATTGCTGGAATATAAATAAAATGTCATTAACTAAATAATTAAATAATAATACAAATTTTAGTAATTAAAATTTTTAAAAGTCATCATTAGAAAACTATGCTGGTTATTTGTAACATTTGTTAAAACTATAGTTACTAAGCACTAGTTAGTTAAGTTATATCACAGAATAAATTGGTTATATTAAATTATGACGAGTGAAGTTAGTCACATTTAATTATCTTTGATAGCTTAAAAATAGCGTGGCAGAGCTATGCTGCAGCTTATTAGCACTATATTATGGTTGTACTTATTAATTAATTAGTTGTTTTATTGAAAAATGTGGGTGTCTTTGGGTCACAGTGTCCCCTTATCATTTGTCACCCTTATTCTATATAAAAAAGAGCCAATGCTATATATACCGATTCGTTGATATTTCGATAAAACTGGGGCCATTCTCAACGCGTGTGTCCAGCGAGACGTACACTACACGCTCATACTGAACGGCAGGCATGTGTGTAGAGACAGTTCAGATATTGCCCCGATCGCTGTACACCCTAGACTGCCCCTGCGGCAGGCATGTGAGTAGCCGCTAGGCATGCGTCAGATATATCAAAACGAATCTAAAATCCGATTTCAAACACAAATCGAATCGTATCGATTACTCAAACTAGAAAATCCGCTTTCAAAAATCGACCATTGCTAAGCTACGATCTTACGATCTGTACCACTAAACGAATCCGAATCTACGATAAAATCGATAATACCCAAATCCAAACGCAAACTGATGCTTAGAAATCCGTTTTCTCAGTTTCTCTCTTTCTAACCAAACACGACATAGCGGAATGAAAAGGATGGCGTGAATTTTGCGATTTGGATTTCGGTTTGTCGGCTATGGAAATCTATTACACATTGAAATATGCAATCAATATTATCCTTACTGCTAAATACTTAAAGTCTATATTTTCTTTGCGAGATTATGCGTTGATGAAATTTTTGGTTCCGTGTTGGGTTTTTGCTTACTAGAATATTTGAAATATGCGATCAATATCGTTTCTATTATTAAGATGTTAAATACTATATTTGCGAGATTGTGTGATGATTTATTTTTGTTTTTGGTTTAGTCTTTGTTTACTAGAAATAATCTTTTGTTTTCATCTTGTTTTCGTTTAGATGCAAAATTGACCTTGGTGACAAGCGCGCATGCCGGTTAGTCGTATCAGTGAATTTTAGGATATTTACTGATGTTTATTGCCTGTTTGTTAAGTGGAGTTTTGAGTAAAGAAAATAAAAATTAGTTAACTAAGTGAATAGTGTGTGAGTGGATAAATATGAGTAAGTTTATGTTACATTTAAATATTTTTGATTTTGACTATCAAGTTTTTTGTTCAGACTTTTTAATTGATTAGACTAGAACTGTTTTGATTTTCGCGAAAACCCAGTAAGGTATGGACTCATTTTGATAAAAAAAGCTCCTGGAGTTGCTCACACTTTAATTTATTTGGCGCAAAAGACAAGTACCGAAGTAGGAAATAAAAAAATGTATTAAGAAATCATTGTAAATATGCCGATTTTTGTGCGCGCCGGAAAAGTTTTAATTTCATTCAAAACATTTCTGCAAGTGCTAAGCCTAGATTAAAGCATAAATGATAATCACGCAAATCTGTTTCTGTATTACATTTGCGTTTGTCGTTTCTAAGTCGAGTCGTAAAACGAAATCTAAGTACGCAAACGAATTGGCGTGGCTAAGCGCTACTGAAATCGGATTTTTAAAAACGTATTTTGAAATCGATTTTGAAATTTGAAATCGGATAAATATCGGTTTGCGTTCGAATCCAAAAACGCCCATGACTAGTAGCCGCCTTACTAAATCTATGTACCTAATGGCCTAAAGTCTAAATACCAGGCCATAAACTCCAAAAAAAAAATCTATGTACTTAATTTTTATTGTTCGTCGTTCCTTATTCTTCGTTTCTTACAAGTATTATTTATTGACTAGAGGTTGGTAAAGTTGCCATAAAAAAACTTTTTGACTTTGACTGTATATATACAGTAATCTATGGTTTGACAACAAATTAGGAAAACTGACAAAACTATAGGTATAAATATTAAATATAAAAGAAAACAAACTTGTTTTATTTTAGCTAAGACTTAAGGCGAAATTTTAATAATAATGAGAGATGATAACGACGACAAATATGTTTTCGCTGCCTGTACATATTTCGCGAAAAACCACCCAGGAGAAACATGCGGCAGTAATGGATTGCCGTTAACACCAAGTTCAATATCAATCCTCGGAAGAGCGCAACGTTTATTAAATATAGAACATCCTAATTTGTGTACGTATCTTGACGTAATTCGAGGAAAACATGGTAAGTGAATTGAAAACCAAACATAATGATGTTTAGAATTCAATGTTCGTTTTATTTCATTTATAATATATTAGTACTACTTTAACGGGTTTTTAATAAAATTTCAAGAAACGTAGGATTGTAACCCAACAATAAAGATGAAAAAAATAAAACCTTTATTAAAAAGTACAAACAGACAATGAACTAAAAAGAATAAAATAATTTCCACATAAAATCTTCTAAAGTGTGGGTTTTAATTATTCTAGCATCACATTGACATAATGTTTAAGTGACCTATAGAAGTACACTCTGTTACATGGGCAGTAAAACATGTGCAAGTCACTATTGTGCCCCATAATAAATTAGTGTGTTTTTCCATCAGAGTAGAAATAAAACTTCTATTTTAATAGGATAAGGGTGACAAACAAGCACACAGTCCACCTGATGGTAAGTGGTTGCTGTGGCCCATAGACATCTACATCTACCCTTTTTACCATTACGAATCAAAATGCAGATGCGTTGTCACCTGTGAGGACTAAGATGGAATGCCTTGTTTTCCAGTAAAAAGGGTCTCCGGTTCTCTACACTCACCATACAAAACACAGCAGTGTTAAGCTGCTATTTCACGCTGGTATTCTGTGAAACTTAAATATATTTTAAATTAAATCAGTCTTTATTGACGTCTTATAATACATAAATAATAATAAGCATTCTTTTAATCAAGAGAGAAAAAAAGTAAATGAGTGCATAAAAGCTATCAAAAATCAACATAGTAATATTAATTTGAGAGAACTATTGAGACCATTCAATCTTTGTTGGGGAGGTCAAAAATATACTGAGCTAGAAAGTAAATTTAGGTACATTCTTGCTCTCCCCAAACAGGTTTTCGCCTTGTTGGGACAAGGCTTAAGAGCTGTGACTTGGTAACTCAGCGTGCAACAGGTGGAAAACACAACAAGTGTGCCCCAAGATCAATTAAAATTTTTAAGAGAACATTTGTGCACAACATTTTGAGTACTTTATAGCACCCATGGCCACGGGTCCCCCATGACCAGGTGTTTGACTTCCCAATGTCATAGTTTACCACGGCTACCTTCAGCTTAAAATTATTAATCTTTAGTCCGATATAATATTATTTTGAAGTCTTGCAGTTGTATGCTTGGGTTGGGATTTAATTTTATTAATTATAGGATCCCCAGCAGATGGATGTGCCCAGCTATCTTCTCTGTTCAAATTAGGATGTTTTTTGCTTTCAATAGCCTCGCAAATCATTGATGGAAGGAATCTGTGTTCTTTAGTATCTGTGGCTTATCAAATCTGATATAATGATTGGGATGATCCTGAACATGTTGACAGTGCTTCACATCAGCAATATGTTCTTTTTGACGGGTTTTTATTCAATATTTTTTTGGTCCTATCTAAGAGAGACCAAGATAGAGGGTCTAATTAGTATTACTATTCAGGATGTAGCCAATCTTGTCTGTGACTGCTCTGACATATGGTAGTACAGCAGGCATACAATTGACTGTGACTCCTCTGACATATGGTAGTGCAACTGGCATATCCTTGACTGTGGCCAGTTTCACTTGGTCACTGTGACGTAGGCGTGGAATCCGAATACTTGTTGTTGTGCAAAATTGCTAGACGTGCTGGAGCTTTTGACGGCTAGGTGTTTACTGTCACAGATCATTTGTGCTCTCTGAAACAAAGATTTTCCCACAATAGCTAACTGTGAGGGATGGTGGTGAGAATCACCATTTAAACAGCAATTGAAACAGCATGGTTTTGTCAAGGGAAAGTCCACAATATCAAATCTGTTGGAATATAAGGCATATCTTTGTTCAGCCTTCGCAGTAAGTGGTCAAGTTGACACAATATATACCGATTTCCGCAAGGCATTTGACAAAGTTAACAATGCATTGCTTTTCAGAAACTCAAATGGTATGGAATCCATGGTAATTTATTCCGATGGATACAGTCTTACTTAGAAAACCGTAGCCAATTAGTTACTACAAAGGGTATAAATCGGCTGCCGTCACCATTAAATCTGGTGTCCCACAAGGATCCTATCTGGGATCTCTATTGTTTCTTATTTTTATAAACGACCTAATCCCAAAACTAACTTGTCCTTGTCTATTATACGCAGATGACCTTAAAGTGTTCAAGAAAATTAATGACCTTAATGATTGTATAGATTTGCAAAATGATGCTAACACAATTGCTGACTGGTGCAAACAAAACTGTATGTACTTACATATAAATAAATGCTTCGTTATTTCTTTTACCAACAAACGTAATAAAATAAATCACGATTATATACTTGAAGGTCAAATTCTTAAGCGAAATTCAGTGGCAAAAGACTTAGGTGTTTACTTTGATGAAAAACTTACTTTCAGAAATCATTATGATTACATTGTTTCTAAGTCATACAAAACATTAGGCTTTATTACCAGAACAACCAAACATTTCAAAAAACCATCCACATTTATATATCTATTCTACGCTTTGTTAAGAAGTACTCTTGAGTATTGGTTCTGTTGTATGGTCTCCATTTTACGAAGTGCACTCCAAGCGTCTAGAACAGATCCAAAACAAAGCTCTTAAGATAGTTAGTTATAGGCTGGAAATAGGTCGCAAACTAACGTCTTATCAGGAGAGACTACTTAGATTTGGAGTTTCATCACTCCGCAATAGACGTGCAATACAAGATATTATTTGCTTACATAAATTAATAAACTGCAAAATTGTTTCCCCAAATCTTTTATCCGAAATCAATTTTAATATCAAGTCGAATCCCAGGCGTCGTCTTAATACGTTTATATTAAACGTTTATAAGAACAATACTTCATTTTATAATCCTTTAACACGAATGTGTCGCTCTTATAATGATATGGTTTTCACAGAGTCAGGTAGGGACATTGACGTCTTTGACAATAATATAAATAAACTTCGCACTCAACTGTTCCACTACTTCAAGTCAACTCCACATTAATTTATTATCGTCTTTAATTATATATAAAAAAAAACTTTCACTAAATTATCATAAAATTGTTTAACTAATTTTTTTTTTTCATAGATATGTTTACGTATAATGCATGTTGCAACTGTATGTACGCGTTTTTGGTTTGTATTCCAGGTCAAAACTTTGTACATATTAGGTATTTATGTTACGAAAAATTAATATAAACTGTTGTGTACATCCAATAAATAAATAAATAAATTTAAATATCTGTTGGTATGGGTTTTTTTAATATCTTTTGTCTTTTTTATTAAAAGTTTAATTTTTTTAACCATTTTGAGTGGACTAAGAAATATTACAAGCTCGAAATAATAGCAAGAATCACCTAAATAGTTACTGAACATTTTTTTACTACTATACTGAAGTTTTTTTCTTCAAATTTATATAGAACCTCTGAAGTATCTTCTCAATAAAAAATTCTCAATTCACAATTGACAAAGATATCCTGTAACATACACATGCAAGAAAAAGGGAAAAATACATACAGTGGAATTTAGAACCTCCTTCTTTTTTGAATCGGCTAATAAAACAAGTAAAATTGTTTATCATATTGTTACATGTTTTAGTGCAGTGTTATAACCACCTTTCTTCTGATTTTTGACTGTGGGGTGTTATTCCCACACTTGCTGATAGATGATATAAGGTGATATAAAGGTTGCTGTAATATGATAATTGATATGATATTAGTATGACAAGAGGACTGCTTGATATGTATGCCTGTAAAGCACTGATTGCTGAATATTTGCGCATAAAAGTGCTGCGTTAATAAAAGTGATACGTTAACAAATTTTATATATATATACGTAATTGTGAAATATGTATGTTTCATTGTACACTTACCATGTTTTGTGTCAATATAGCTGAGGTATTTTGAAATCTCATGTATAATATGAATAATGTATCTAATTATGAGGGAGGCCTATGTTCAGTAGTGAACCCTTTATAGGCTGTAAGGGTCACGGAAGATATCTAATATATAAAAATTAATTTTTGTTTGTTCGTAATTTATGCGCTGCCATACTGTTCATCAGATTGTGCAAAAACTTTGTTAACTTATTGCTTACACTTACGCGAAGGTTATAGGCATAGTTGGACCCGGTAGATGGTGCTGTTGTAGAATCCCGATATCACCCGTGCGAAGTCAGGGCATATCGCTAGTTCTTTATAAAAATAAAGCATTGATAAAATATACCAAGCGTTTATTGTCCTTGACTGTATAAAAATATTTTTTTTACAGAGAGAATTATAGTTGTTACTGAAGTGTTTGGAAAATCTTTAGAAGAATGCAATACAAAATTTTCATTTGATGAAATCACTAACATAGGATTACAGATAGCGAAGGGCATGGTGTTTTTACACAAGCAAGATATCATACATAGAACTTTGGCTGATGACAATATACTTGTAGATAGCTGTGGTAGGGTGAAATTGTTTAACTATGGAATGTATTACATGACTGGTGGTGGTACTGATGTCCCATTTCCACTTGGGTTAGTATTCTGCACTCTTTTACAAAATAATTTATTAGTACTTAATTTGTAAATTTACCGTGTAAGTAGTGGAAGTGTAAGAATATACTTAGCTCGTGGTTGACTGGTAGAGAATGCCTAAAGGCATTAAGTCCACCAATTGTACAATTTATGTGCAATAAAGATTTATAAATAAAAAATAAATAAATATCATCCCGTGGGTGTCATAAGAGGCAACAGAGGGAAACAAATCAGATGAACAGCAGCATCTAATAATGACTAAAAATTTAAAAAAAACTGCAGTTGTAAACCAAGTTTGTGCAATGATGGCATAAGAGAATCCATAACCCCATATCGTCCCATGGGTGTTGTGAGAGGAGACAGAGGGAATTTAAACAGGAGATGTGCAGCAGTCTTCCTAGAAACAATTCAAAATAATAAATAAAATAAACTGCACCTGCCAAGCATGGCAACTAAGGCAAATATACAGATGCAATTTCAGCTCTGAAGACTAAAATGATAAGCATAGTCATAGCAATTATAAAACCATTGTCATTCGTAATAACAGAATTATATTGCCTCTTATCCTTCAAACTGGGAGACTGGGACACAAGAGTAACTAGAAAAAAAAATAACATTATGAAGTACCCTGCATCATAAGAAATAAAATATTTCAAGGATATTTGAAGTCATTGAGCAGGCATTTACATTTGTTTTTTCATTTATTTATCACATGAACAAGCATTACAAATATTTTTAGTGATAGCATTTAAGAAACCACTAAGGTTTATACCTTTACTTTTACATTATGTTAAAGCATTTACTTTTAATTTAGTCATAAACTGAGGGCAGCAGGTTTACTTTTTCTATTATATTTTAGCCTTCCTCGATACCTGAGTCCTGAAACAATACTGAATGGCGGTGGGCCAGCTGCAGACGTGTGGACATTCGGTATTATTTTGCTAGAACTGTGCATTGGTAAACTATGGCACAACTTAAAATCTGGACCGATTCTTCGTAGGATACTTACCCTTGTTCATGCAGCAAACCCAGCGGAACGGATAGCAAGAGAACATGACTGCTTCGAAGCATATAAGGTAATTTAATTTATGAAAAAAAAAAGTTTAGGTTTAGGATAGTTAATGAATCCTGCCTACTTACCACCTGCATAGGAACCTTAATTCGAGGCCCTGGTAACCCTTTACTAAAAGGAACATTACATGCTGCTCAAAATGTAAAATTACTTTTTGAAAAATTGGTCAAACTCAGAATACCACTGCGACATTCATTGACTTGTTTTACTTTTTTCTCTGTTCAAAAGTAGTTTATTTTTGAATTTTGATGTCTGGACCTTTGTACTAATCTGTCAACAAAGCGAATCCAAAAAAGTGCCTACTTTACTTTCTGGATGAACGCTTGGTTCTTTAAAAAATATTTCAAATGGAACATAAATAACTGTTTACTTACAATTTCTTTCTAGTTAGTACCAGATTACTTACGAAACGTAATAGAGAAATGTCTAAAGATTTACCCCAGCGAAAGAGCAACGTTTGAAGATTTAGTAGAAGAATTGTCACAAAATAATGTCAAGCAGTTGGACGATGTGAAGAAACCGCGTGGTCTCTTGGGATGTAAACTTCAGTACTTGTATTATTGGTGGCAGTTGACAGGCGGCGATATACAGGCCGAGTTGAAAAAGAACGGCCTAATTAAAAATAGTCCGCCTATTTTATCGATGCCTATGTAAGTATGATAAGCTGTCCATGATAATATTATGAAACTGCGCGGGCTTGTGTCGCTAGTATACGCGTAGATATAAAAACAACACTCTTTACATTTTAAAGTACTTACTTTAATTTATTATTGTTGAAGTATAATTTTTCAATTTTAGTAGTTTCTATAAAATCATTTGTTACTTTGGCGACGCAACAAAGTGATCAATTTCGATTAAATGATTAAAAAAATATTAAATAAAAGTTCTTTATTAAATAAAAGTTCGAAACAGAAATAGATCATTGCACAATGCACAGTTAAACCTATTGTCTTATTTCTTTAAAATTAAACGAATATTGAATTAAGAGCCATGGTAGTTTACAGGCCAAGTGCTAGCCGTAAATATGAAACAAAGGTATATTAAACCTTTCTTATGAGAATGATCCGTCTAATAGCATCTTTATATGTTGAATAAAATTAGAGGGAATCTTAATTATTATGACAATGAAACCAATATGCTAATAAACAGTTATGTCATTCAATAAGTATGTATGTAAAAAAATATCTGATCTCTATCCGGTCGTATTGGATTTCCATCCCATTTGGCCGAATTTAGATCTGGAGGACATTATTATTTCTCAAAATAATAGCGTGTTGTATAATTTATGTATATTAAAGATATTATATATATATAATATCTTTAATATAAGGTCTAAAGACGTTATAAGAGCCACAGAGTGGAGTTCACCATAATGAGTTTATAAAAATATGCATTGTTGATTTATTTCAGAGCAATTCTTTTAGATGGCTGTACCATAGGCGGTAAGAGCGGCGCCCTATTTGACCGCCGCATCGCTAAATATAGTTTAGACTTGTTAAAGGCACGTCTAAGCCACATCCCCCCGCAAGACTTTTATCCTTTAATGCACGAACGCAGAAAGGATTACGACGCCGTCGCATTACCAAAGATAATAAGAGAAAGGGATACCGAATATCAGTTCTATAGATTGCTCTGGTTTCAAAGGCTTTTGCATGTAAGTCGTTTTTAGCAGACTTTAAAAAAAAGTGGAGGTTTTCATTTCGACTGCATGTTTTTTTATATGTATGTTACGCGATATCTGCGTCAATTGTGAATCAATTTGGGTGATTATTTATGTATGAATACGTCATAGTTCACGGGTGGGTCCCATATAAGAGAACAAATTCCACCCCTAAGGATGACAAAATAGACATTGAAATTGTGATATTTCACTCAAAAGGGTCAAAAAAATTAACTTCTATAAAAAGTAAAAAAAAATTAAATCACCCGTTAATCATTCTTATCATGTTACATTCTGCATGTGCTAAAAGTTGATGAAAATAGTAATCAAATGGGAATTAGAATCTATAAAGTCAAATTTTTAAGTCCATGTATATTACGTATTAAAGTAATTATAATAAGTGAAGTAACGGCCTACTTGTGTATACGTACCACTGCTGACTCATGTGAGCACCCACTAGATTAGTGCGGCGGATTAACTGAAAAATACCCTCTCAGAAATAAGACGACGTCTTTGTTAAGCGTTGGGACACTAATCTTTACTAATTGACTTGTCATAATGATCTAGAAGACAGCATTTATTGTTTCGTATCTACTTTATTGTTTTTCTTTTTTTATATATTTAGATAAGGGTGACAAGCGAGCACACAGTCCACCTGATGGTAAGTGGTTGCTGTGGCCCATAGACATCTACATCTATCCTCGCTTGCGAATCAAAATGCAGATGCGTTGTCAGCCGTGAGGACTACGGTGGAATGCCTTTTTTTCCAGTAAAAAGGGTCTCCGGTTCTCTACACTCACCATACGAAACACAGCAACATTAAGCTGCTATTTTACGCTGGTATTCTGTGAGAGCGTGTTCCTTCCCCGGTCGAGCCGACCCATTCGTGCTACAACTATACAATTAATATAGCTGCAGCAGGGCTCTCACGTTTTAACATGTTACCACGTTTAAACACGTTAAACGTGTTTGCAGTTATAGTTGACATTAGAAAGAGAAGTTTGCTAATAAATTGAAATGCATCATTCTTTCATAATAATAGAGTTTTAGAAAACGTAAACAAAACACTATGATCATGAGTTGTGATGATCCTAGTATACGAGGTAGGATCCTAGTATACTAACTAGGTAGGTATGAAATTGTTGTATTGTCATTGGTTCTTAATACATCTGCAAATTTTCATGTTATTCAGATGTTTGAAAGTGAGTGAAAACATAATAACAAAATTTCATTCATACATACATACATAGGACACACTAGGTGGCTCATTTTCTGCCTAGGATTCCTCAGGTACTACCCTCTTACATATTTCTACTGCCAAATAACAGTGTATATAACATTTTAATACAACAGTTAATGATTTTCTCTGCTAGGGGTATAGAGACATTCCATATTAGTCCTTAATGAGAGGTGACAACGCATCGTAGTCTTGTGTGTCCACGGACTGCAGTAGTCACTTACCATTAGATGGACTGTAAGTTTGTTTGTCAACTTACCGGTCAAGACCAAATAAAGCGCAAAGGTAAAAGTCTATAAAGTTTCTTTTCATTATTATTAGGGATATCCATATACAACACAATATATACGAGCAGAAGCCGAAATCGATATTCCACCTTTGGTTCGAGGAGATGTCTGGGCAGCGTTGTTGGGCGTGAAAGGGGATATAGAAGATCAGTACGAGAGAATTGATAAGGAAACCCCCACGCCGACTGACAGACAGGTAATTCGCTCAATAGCCTTTTTATCTTTATCATTACATAGCTTCTCCCATACATTCCTATTAACCGAAACAGTAAATTACCTTTATACATCAACTCCCTGCATGCTTCTCACTCTGGTTGTCACTCAATTTAGTGGGAGATCAACTAGATTGAGTGACAACCTGAGTGAGAAGCACCCAACACTACACTTGCCAATAAGAGACTGTCACTCAAAAAACTTTCTTCCCCATCTGTATACAAATAGGAAATATTATAATCCCATTAAAGTAAAAAAGCGACAGCAAAAGGAATTTTACGAAAACAAGGAAACCTTAATGAAATAATGATGTTGCATTGATTGATTGATGTTGATGATTTAGCAGTTACCGCCAAACGTTTAATTACCGCCGCGGCAATCTAAGGTGTACAGCGTTCGAGGCAATATCAGAATTATTGTCTTTACACATATGCCTGCCGTTCAGTATGAGAGTGTACGTCCCACTGAATACACGCGTGGAGAATGGCGTCAGTTTTATCGAAATATCAAAGGATTGGTATAGCCTTGGCTCTATTTTTATATAGAATAACTGTGACAACCGAGCACACAGTCCACTTGATGGTAAGTGGATACTGTGGGTCATTGACACCTACATTTATCAATAATACAACTAGTTAATTATTACAACCATAATATAACTGCAGCATGGCTCCACCACTTTTAAAAACATTACCACGTTCAAATAACGTTCTTTCAGCGGTGCTACCGCAAAAAAAGAGAATAAGGAGATACTGGGTGAAGGAGCCCCTCTTTATACACTTCTATCACCAGTGTCCAAATTTCACGCTCTGTATTGGTATCCATTGTTTACTTGTACTCACACGTGTACCCCGCGCGAAGGATCCGTGTTACCGCGGAAAGTCGCCAAGGAACTGATTGATATTAATATGTATCTAATGTATAATTAGTTTAAATATATCTAATAGATAATATGTATCTAAATAGATAATTGGACAATCATAAAACCCTGAACTTGTGTAACATTTACATTGATTTAAATTTTGTCGTATCAAAATTCGCCGAGTTTAAATAATTAATTTCTCTGAACAAAACGTTTCCACATTAATTTATTGGAATACTAATGCATGCAGAGCATCTGCGCGATATGACTGTAGACAGCAAATATCGTCAACAATAGGCATTCTCAATCCATTAGGTTCTATTATAAAAATTGTGACAGGAAATTTAGATCATAATGACGCACTTAAATATGATAAATTGACATCCGAAATAAGTTATGATCCAGTTATTATCTCAAGTAAAATTACCTTTTCCTTTAATTAACACCTTGGCCGGCGTAGACAACACGGTCACCGGTCTAATCCTGCTTTACCTTTAGGAACTGGAACTATCCTAGTGATGCACCACTGAGCTGGAAACGTCGCTATTTTTAAACAGTTAAATATATGATGGAGAGGTTCCACTAGTACTCGACAACAGTCCCTAAATAAAAACGGTGGTATACCATCCGGGCCAGCTGACCGTTTGGGCTTGAGGCTAGCTAACGCTTTACTTACGTCTTCCAAACTCGATGCGTCGAAATGAACGCGCGCACCGCACGCCACCGCCTGTCGGACATCCAGTCGCGGCCACACTGCTGTAGACAGATTCAAAGTATTCGGCAAAATGACTAGCACATTGATCGTCACTTAAATGTTGATCCCCTTTTATAACAATCTGCCTATTTGCCGTGCCTCTCTTCGACCGCATGTATTGCCAGAATAATTTTGGATCTTTAGAAAACTGCCACTGCTGGATTTTATTTCTATGCTGTTGATGCGCAATTTCAATACCTTTTTTAACAGACGCTCTGTATTTAGCAAACTCAATGTAGTCAGATCTTAGTTTCGTTTATTTTTAACCCCCAAGCAAAAAGAGGGTTGTTATAAGTTTCACCGCTATGTGTGTCTGTCTGTCTGTCTGTGTGTATGTGTCTGTCTGTGGCACCGTAGCTCTAAAACGAGTGAACCGAATTGGGTGCGGTTTTTTTTTGTTGTTTGAAAGGTGACTTTATCGAGAGTGTTCTTAGCTGGATTCAAGAAAATCTTTTCAGTCGTTTGAAGATCATCAGCCCTATTGTTTCGAGGGTTTTTGAAATTTTCAATTTAATATTATTACCTCCTGTGTAGTATAGCTTTCGTTTTTAAATCGCGTATTATGTCGCTCGTAAACCACTTTTTTGCTACTTTTTAACCCTCAACGAAAACAGAGGGTTGGTATATGTTTGTACTGTGTATATGTGTATCTGTGTTTCTGTGTGTCTGTCTGTGGCATCATAGCTCCTGAACGGATAAACCGATTTTGATTAAGTTTTTTTTTGTTTGAAAGGTGCCTTAGTCGAGAGTTTTCTTAGCTATGTTTCAAGAAAATCTGTTCAGCCGTTTGAAGATCATCAGCTCTTTTTGTTTCGGACGTTTTGAATTTTTTGAATTTTTGTTATTTTGATACATGTACCTAAAGCTGTTCTTAAATTGCTTTTTCCTGGGTGCACATTGGTCTAAAATAAGATTTAAATTACTAGATATAACTAAAATTTCATCCAAATTGTAGTTACATCTACACTTAGCCAACGTTGACGCGATCTGTTTGCCACAATTGTATAACATAGATCGCACCGCTTTGTATCAAGTTGCCACTTGTCGTTTTCTCTCCTTTACCTAAAACACTGGATAATATTTCTGTTACAAGTATTGTGTTAAGTAATCTACGGTCTGATAAGGCGGATTCTATTATTGACATATGGAAGTCGTTCTTTTAGGTTACAGCTGATATGGTCTAATATAGTTTTAGTGGTTGATGTTCCACGTGTACAATACGTCGCATTATTTTTTTTAGTATGGTAAATCTATTTTCATTTATTACTTTTTTGTAGTCTTCAACTTGTCTATTTCTTACGCCTATTTGCTGTGCAACCACTGTTGTGTATGCGTTTGAAGGGCGTAGAGAGCCAGTGTAATTACAGACTGAAGCATACTATCATAGTCCTAAGGGCTGATAACGCATTATATAGCCTTCTTTGTTTGAAGTCATTGAATTGGAAGTACTGACAGGTTTGTCACAAACTTTGTTGAAAAAAAGTTTGACAAATGTATGATTGACACCATATATCCCCATTTGAATATAACCTATATGCAAAAGAAACCTATAGCCAACATTGGGCGTTGATGATTAATTTTTGTTATGACCAGATCGACGTGGACATCCCCCGATGCCATCAGTATTGCTGGTTGTTGTGCGGTCCATCTGGTCATCGCACTCTCAAGCGATTGCTGAAAGCCTGGCTTCTGACCAATCAACAATACGTTTACTGGCAGGGCTTGGACTCTTTGACCGCTCCCTTCTTGTATTTGAATTTCTGTAACGAAGGTAAGTGTTTAACATTTAATTTTCTTAATTTTATCACTTTATGCATCTGGCCCTAAACAGTTCACCGGTGTACATAGGCTTCCCCAGGGTTGCAAATAATCAAGATGATAATGTTCATTGATAATTATCCGATAACTATCCGGTTATTATCCAGCAATATAATGTGTAATAAAAGTATTTTTATAGTTATTATTCTTTTATTTAAAATCAATAAATGCTCTTTGTTTGATGCAATCAACAATAAAAAAAATTAAACAAATCAACATTATTTGTCATATTATTGCCGAACAATTGACACTCAAAATTACCCGCGTTCCGATACACGCCATAGATTTTACGCACAATATCACACGCAGGTATAAACGTTATTATCATTGTTAATTATCAGTACATAATTATCATGATAACTATCGTTGATAATTATTAAGATAATTATCTTAATAATACAATATTTTGACTTCAATATATATAAAACGAGAACATCATGAATGTAGTCGAAGTCAATTAAATACATGTCGGAGCGTCTATAAAATACCGGTTGGATTGAAGTGGAATTGAGGGTATATCGAGAAACCCCCACTTGTATATTTTTAACACAATCCTAGATAGATTATTATCTTATAGACCACAAGATAATTATCTTATACTGCACCAAGTATCAAGATAATTATCTTAATAATACAATATAAAACAACCCACGGCTTCCCTATCTTGTTCAGAGGGTATTGTAACAAATTATAACAATTTTTAAGCATTCGAGAGAGGGTGGTATAATCAAATATATTTTTTTAATATGCTGCCTCAGTAGCTACAATAAGTGCTAGCCTTTTTTATAGTAAACGAGCAACCAGAGTTTCATCACCACCAGCACCAATGAAATTCTCATTGCAATTTTAACTTAGTCTTTACTTGTTCTTGAGGTCTGTGCTCAGCAGTGGGACATATAGGAAACTGTTTAAACGGACGGGCAGTGTTAAAGGTGCAGAACGTTTAAAATATGTTCAGAATATTCATTAAAACACAGAGGTTGAATATTGTAATGTATTCAGCTTGGTAGCTGACATAAGACAAACTGTCATATGCGAATATTAAATTATCTACACAAATAAATAAAATTGAAGTGTCTGTTTGTAATGTCAAAATAACAGCGTTTTATTAAATGCATATGAAAGTATATTACGGTACTTATAACAAATAGATATTTTTTTAATTTTTATTCTGTCCTTCTGTTTGTTCCGGCTAATCTCCGAAATGGCTGGACCGATTTTGACGGGACTTACACTGGCAGATAGCTGATGTTATAAGGAGTTACTTAGGCTACTTTTATTTTGGAAAAAGAATAAGGGTTCCGCGCAAAAAACATTAAAACCCATGAAATCTAATCGAAATAAAGTCTAATGCGCTAGTATACGATAAAATTACTTTATGAATTAACAAAGTAAGCAAGTACCTCCAAACAGAATAATAATAGCGAATACTACAAATCCTAGGCTTTTTAAATACAGAAATAAAAAGAGGATAAGTTCGCGGGTTCTTTCCGGCAAAAGAACAATCACGTCAAAAGCAGATGCAACAAGCGCTTTATACCTACGTTGTTTCAGCGAGAGCGTTCGCTTGCTTATCGGCGTTCGTGCCCAAGTTCCTCCACAAGTTCTTCCTGAAAGACAACAGTGCGGTTATAAAGGAGTACCTGGCGAAGTTCTGGCAAATGGCGGCGTTCCATGAGCCCGAACTGGCGACACACCTGCACGATATAAACTTTGTCCCGGAACTGTTTGCTATCCCTTGGTTCCTCACAATGTTCTCACGTAAGTTACTTCAATAATCACATCAAGTACTACAAGTTGCGACAAGTAAGTCTAGCGCTGAACGAAACGTGGAGGGGACAAGCACGAATTGAATTGTACAAATGCGACTGGAGATCCAATCAGCGCATGCGAACGATACGCACGAGCCAATCAGCGCGACTTATGCGCAATAACGGTCACTGCTAGACTTTCGTGCCGCTACTTATAAGGGCTGGTTGTTTCACGACTAAATTACGTAAGAGTTAAATTAAAATTAAGTTTAAATAAAATAAGCTTTATTATTTATGTAGTTTAAATAAAACAGTACAATATTTAAAGGTTATATAATCTCCTTAATATCTTCAATATTATGCTCTATATAAGGTATTTAAATCCTAAATCAATATTATAAAATAAAAAATTATTATCCATAAAATAAATCTAAATAAATAAATTTTATAATTATTTATTTGATATAAATAATAAAAAATTGAATAATTTTTAATAATATTAAATATACCTTGACCTCTACATAATTCTATTCAACCTATATTTTTTATTAAACCTTGACCATAATTTAAAAAATAATAATTTAAACCATAATAATAATAACGACAAAGCGTCAACCAGCTTTGTCGTTCGTGACTTCGTCAAAATTTTACTATAACCTAAACCATGGCTTAACCACTGGTTAACGTCATTTAATTCGAGTGTTTTTTCTAAACTTATCGATTAGGTACGTAAAACATGGAAACTTTATTCTTCAACTGTGCTGTGTTAGATGATAGTTACTTTTTTATATAGAATATAAGGGTGACAAGCTGACAAGCAAGCAGATAGCCCACCTGATGGTAATGCCATGGTGGATGCTGCGACTCACAGACATCTAAATCTATCCTCGATTAAGAATCAAAATGCAGATACCTCTGAGGACTAAGATGGAATGCCTCGTTACCAGTAAAAAGGGTGTCTGTTACTCTACACTCATCAAATGAAACAGCATTATCTTGCTGTTTCACTCTAGTATTGAAGTGAGAGCGCGGCCCTACCCCAGTCGAGCCGACACATTCATGCTGCAGCTTAATATCATTGCAGCATCGCTCTACCACGTAAATGTACATTTTAGGACTAATCGTAACATTTTAGAACAAATGTTAGGTATATTATATATTGAATGTTTCGTTTTACAATACAAAAAGTCCTTGAAAAAGCAGTTTATAAAACAAAATACCGATAAAGCTATTTCATTTTATGTCACGACGACTTCGTAATGTAATGTGACCGAATGAATTTTTAATAAACACACTAAGTGTTTAATAAACACTGTTTTACGGACTTTATATATAATAAAACAGATTGTAGCAGAGAACGGAACGTTTCTTTAGAAGAATTGGGCATAATATGATGAAACGCGTCACATCCTGCTATTATATTGTATTCGTTAGTGTTCTTTATATGTTATTTATAAAAAAAAATTGTTGGGGTTCTTTTCCAGAAACCAATAGCGGAATAGTTTGAAGTGATAATAAATTAATATAACAGCACACTAATACATAATAGCCTAATGTTTACGTGTACGGAATGCGAAACTGAAACCTCGTGAGTTCAAGTCCTCTGTTCGACTACTGCCCTGAATCACTACAAGCACAAGCATTTTAAATTTAAAAGAAGTGGTAATACATCATAACTACTACTAACGGGATTAAAGCACTATCTTTATTATTATGTTTTCTCTAAAAAAATATTAAGTGAAAAATTTATTTTTATAATATTATAAAGATGGCATGGAAGTCCCGATGTCATAGTTAGCCCGGCTACCTTCATAGGTGCTGTAACATCGGGAATTAAAAAGTTAAATTGAACGCTATAGAATCCGTAACATTAGTCTCATTTAATGTGTAGTGTTTGCGTAAATAAAAGCAATCATTATTTTCTGGCATTGTTCGTTCACCACACCTTTGTTTTATAATATACTATAATAGACAAATTTGTTTTTAGATGTGTTCCCACTTCATAAAATTGTTCACTTATGGGACGCATTGCTTGTGGAGGGGCCATCTTTACCTCTGTTCATGGGTGTCGGGATTTTAAGGCAGTTAAGGGACACACTCCTTGATTCTGGCTTCAATGAATGCATCCTTCTCTTTTCGGATTTACCCGAAATCGATATTGGTGAATGTGTAAAGGTAATAATAAATATTAATTATTTTATTTCACTTGCCATTAACAGAAGAGTTCGGTAATTGATATTCCTGTAAAAACTACGCCGATTTTTCTCAATTGCCACGCTTGGCAGGTAGATTAACAAACACAGTACGTAGCAGACGTATCGCATCTTCAACGCTGCTGCCCGTGACTGGTTTATGTTTTTTCTTACAGGATAAGGGCGACAAACGAGCACACAGTCCAGCTGATGGTAAGTGGTTGCTACGGCCCACAGACATCTACATCTATCCTCGATTACGAACCAAAATACAGATGCGTTGTCACCCGTGAGGACTAAGATGAACTGCCTCGTTTCAAGTAAAAGAAAGTCTCCGGTTCTCTACGCTCACCATACGAAACACAGCAGCGTTAAGATGCTATTTTACGCTGGTATTCTGTGAGAGCATGGTCCTTCCCCGGTCGAGCCGACCCATTCGTGCTACAACTATACTACTATTATAGCTGCAGCATGGCTCTACCACGTATGTGTTTTACGTCTGTCGTAAACGAGGTGGTTATACCGGCATCTATATTATGTTTTTGGCATCTCCTATCAAATTATACTTCTATGTATACTACCAGACCGGCAATTCAGAACAAAAATCTGTGTAATGCCACGTACAGACTTACGCGACGTACCTTGAAACGTAACATGAAGTGAAAGAATTTGCCGTTCACATTAGTGCAATGTACCATGCCATGTATAAGTAGCGGCACGAAAGTCTAGCTGTGACCGTTATTGCGCATAAGTCGCGCTGATTGGCTTATTGCGCATAAGTCCTCCAGTTGCATTCGTGCAATTCAATTCGTGCGCGTCCCCTCCACGTTTCGTTCAGCGCTAGACTTACGTGCAGCGCTGTGGGTGTCGTAAGAAGCGACAGAGGGTAACAAACCAGGAGATGGGCAGTAGCAACTTCCTAATAACAACGTTGCGGTTTTTTTTATAGGATAGAGTGACAAACACACAGTCCACCTGATGGGAAGTGGTTGCTGTGACCCATAGACATCTACATCTATCCTCGATTACGAATCAAAATGCAGATGTGTTGTCACCCGTGAGGACTAAAATGGAATGCCTCTTTTCCAGTAAAAAGTGTCTCCGGTTCTCTACACTCACCATACGAAACACAGCAGTGTAAAGCTGCTAATCTGTGAGAGCGTGGTCCTTCGAGCCGATCCATTCGTGCTACAACTATACTACTAATATAGCTGCAGCATGGCTCTGCCACGTATAAAACCAACCGGTTGCCAACCCGCCTGATAATCGTGGCAACTATGTTAAATATCTCGCTAATGAGGCAATATATTTGGAAGCCTATGTGCAGCTGTGGACTTTTGTGGACTTCGTCTTCAGCCCGCAAAAGTCTCAAGGTATGGGCTTCGTCCTCTGTAGAGACGATTTGCAATAATAGTCACAGTTGGCAGGCAGGATGAAGATCGCAATACAAGTCGTCTCGCACCTTTGACGTTGCTGTCCGTTGCCGGTCTGGATATTTTACGTCAGGCTCTGATGTAGTCGAAATGTTTATACCGCCTTATCGAAAACCATTAGATTTTCCCGGCGTTTCCCATGTCCGCCTCTTACTACACCACCGGAGAGTTAAAGGGCGATGAATTTATTTACGCACTCTCTATACAGCAAACGAATTTTCGTTCTCACCTTATTTATAAGTAGCGGCATGAAAGTCTAGCGGTGACTCCACGTTTCGTTCAGCGCTAGACTTACGTGCCGCGACTTGTACTGAAGTTTGCAATGCAAAGGAATCCCATGTTTTTATAAATTAGACTAGCTGCCCCGCCCGTGACTTCGTTCGCGTGGACAAATGACGATTCTAAAAATTCTATTACCATTAAAAAGCTACTCTATCCCTGAGCGAGTCTAGAGTTTTGAGTCAAACGTTTTGCAAAGGTTTTCATTGTAAGTGGAATTCTTTAAGAGGATTGTGAAGCTGTAAATTTTCATACAAAAAGCGATAACCTTTTTCCCCCGTAAACATAGTTTAATTTTTATAATTTTTAGAAATTTAGATATAATGAAAAAATAGGTTCGTACGTTTATTTTAAAGAAATATTGCGTACGATATAAGTTATTAGCATCTAAATATTTATATTTTTGACTTAAAAATTTCCTCGAGCGTTTTTTAAATTTAACTAAATTGAATTACTGAAAATGAAATGTATAGACCTAGATTTAGGTGTAATGAATCTAATGTTACCAAAATTGTCTCATTTCGTAAAGGCTTAGGGGGGTGAAAACGTTATCGCTCGAAACAATATTTTGAAAAGGAAATGTACGCAATTTCTTCTAAGACTTGCAATTCTTTCTATCGCACGATACGGCGATACGTAGCAGCGGTATGAATCGGATAGCATTTTTGAAAATACCTACTCGCTCCGCGTGTCGAGACTTCACAATCCTCTTAAGTCAAGAACGAATAGGTTACTTCTAGGCAAGCGTGCTCCATCGTCGAGTGCATCATCGCTTGCCATCAGGGGAGATAGTGGTCACACACCGCGGCATTTACCTTCCGTTTAACATTTTATAATCATGATAGCTTTTAAACGAAAGGTCCGTTTCGAATAATTTAAAGAGGAATTTACATCTACACAAACAACCTTGATTATGAAATTATTTATCTGGGTAAGGGTTAATGCCATGATGCGAATGTAATCATCTTTCATTTCTACCAGTGCATTCATTAAATTTTAGAACGCAAAAGCTGTTATAGTCACTTAACTATAACAGTTGGACATATTGTAGATATTGATTAGTTCTTTAAACCTCTAGTACTAGTACATTATTTTATTCTACCACCAATAGTTTTCGCAGCGCACGCCAAGTAATGACTTTAATAGGCAATATTTTTGATTACAATATTGGAATTTCCTTATGGATCATAATTTAAAAAAAAAAAATATAGCCCTATGTTACTCACTGATAATGTAATGTATTTCTATGGGTGTAAGAATGTTTAAAATCTATTTAGTTGTTTTAGAGTTTATCCATTACAAACAGAAAAAGACAAATGTTTTTCTTTATTATATTAATATTATATTTTATATTATATAAGTATTAAGTATAGATTAATTGCTTACCTCTTCCTTAATTTCTTTTTCATATTTCCTTAATGCTAACGTAACTTAGTTTTATTTTAAATATTATATTAAGCAGATATGGCACCCTCGTTGTTTAAGTCACCTATCTACCTACTCACTTACGCACTTAAACGGTTTTATGATGAAAGAAATGAAATTACTCCTTGTAAGTATAAAAATATCTATACTATTACTGTTTGAGTTCTAACAGTAGTGTAGTTTATGAAATAAAATCAATTAGACCCAAAGTAATAAAACTTCAAAGCACATAAATTACTTACAAAGATTCTATGCAAACGAAGTCGCGGGCACTGCTAGTTTTATAGTAAGACAGTACGATGATCTTTTAATGCTGTGTAATGCATAATGTTTAAGACAGATGCAATAATTCAGTGATGTTTTCAGGAATCAATTGAAATGTGCCGAAGCTCGCCGCGAAGCATAAGCTTTAGGAGGTTCACAAATGAACCCGTAATAAAAGACCCTATGGTAAGATACAATTCATTTATAATAATCTTTAAAACCTACTTTATGATAATATGTAAAATAAATTATAAAAACTAGAAAAGTTCTTGTTGGGACACTTTACTGTGCAGATCGTATCAAATACTTTCAAATAATCAATATTAAGGTGTTCGTTATAATTTCAATCTAATGTATTCAGTAAGAGATAAGCCCGACAAAGAAAGAAAGACGGAGCGCTGCGAATATTTCAAGTGACCCAAAAACCAAGCCGAAACCATGTCCAACTTATTGTAAGAACACGCACTCATCATTTCCAACCAATAACATGGTTTTAGGTACAGATATGTGCGTTCAGAATTACGAGTAACTTTTACAGGTTGATAAAAAAAAAGAATAAAGATATGTGCGTGAGTGCATGTCAAAAAGTTCAGCATGGTATGTGCGTCACTTGAAATGTAATCAGAGATCTTACTATTTGTTCTGAGAGTAAGAACTATTTTTCAGGTTTGTCCAAACTTGTACATTCGAAAACTATACTTAATTGCTAAATACGCTTTTGGAACTGAATATTTTTAAACTTTTTAATAATTTTTTAAATAGTCTGACTAGGCAAGTCCAACTTCGACCGAGAGGTCAATCGATGGATTCGACTCGGCTGGGCAGTGATCAGTAGATTACGACACATCTTCTCGTCAGCTATACATAAAAACTTGAAAACGATATTGTATAACCAATGCGTGTTGCCAGTGATGACTTATGGATCTGAGACTTGTTCCTTCACTGCTGATAAACTTAAAACAGAGGATATCCGCAGTAGAAGCAGAGTAACCGAAATAGCCCAACGGATTAGTAAGCTGAAGTGGCAATGGGCCGGCCATATAGCAAGAACCGACAACGGATAGGGACGATCTGGTAAGACATGCAGGAAGTCGATGAATGCAGGTGGCTCGGGACCGTCCTTTGTGACATTCCTTGGGGGAGGCCTATGTTCAGCAGTGGAGTTGCAAAGGGCTGTAATGATAATGAGGATGGTTTTTTAAACACTACTTTTCTTTACTTTTCACATATTATTTCACACATCCCCCAATGAAAATTCAATAACACATTTTTTTTGTATCTCCCACTGTAATAACACATTTTTTTTGTATCTCCCACTGTAAGGCCAATTTAGGGAAAGCGCATAAAGTTTTATATTTATAATAAATTTTATGCGCTTTACAATGTATTTCTTATATACGAAATTTTTAATATGTGGGAACACTAAAACGTATGGTGCTGTGTCACATTAGGACAGACGGACAGAATGTAATTATAAGACTTCTTTGTACGATAGCTGAACCTTAAAATAAACGCTATAAAATCATTAACTTGTTAATTTTTCCCGAAAATCTTGTCCAGATGTTGGCCACCTTGCACTGTTGCTGTGGACATAGACATTTACATCTATCCTCGATTAAGAATCAATTGCAGATGCGTTGTCACCCCTGAGGACTAAGATGGAATGCCTCATTTGCAATAAAAAGGGTCTCCGGTTCTCTGCACTCACCATACGAAACACAGCAGCATTAAACTGCTATTTTACACTGGTATTCTGTGAGAGCGTAGTCCTTCTCCGGTCGAGCCGACCCATTCGTGTTACAACCATAACTTAGTTTCAGTATGACTCTACCACGTAAAATATTTTATACTTGTCGGAGATTCAACAGATGATCCCAATTTTGATCTCGGAAATACATCAGGATAGCCTTAATTATTAAAAATAATAAAAGTGTGAGAGCGGATGTTCAACTTGCTCTCTTGCTTACGCAATTAATCATTATCAGTAATAAGACAACGTAACGCACTATACATTCAGTATAGTGAAATTGCAGTTCGACCACACCGTAACACGTCCCCGCCACGATCACACACCAGTGTAACGTGAGGTACGTAATTACATGATAACACCAAAGTATGCAAGGCAACAGCAACACTACTTATCTTAGTGTAACACGGGGTAGCCTCTCAGCAACACCATCCTCCTTGCCTGCACTAGAAGAATTACTACAACGAAAAGAACCACGACACTATCTTAGCACTCGTAGAATTACTTCACTCGTAGAATGACTTAAGCGGAATCTCCCTCGCACGGCGCCTACAGTAAACTTTATACTGCACAAACAAGTGGGGGTTTCTCGATATACCCTCAATTCCACCTCGATCCAACCGGGTATTTTATAGACGCTCCGACATACTTATATTACCTTCTTGTAAAAAAAATATTATTGATATAAAGTCTTTACGAAGCGCGAAATCTATGGTCAGGGTTTTCCTTGGGTAGCGATGAAACAGAAACAGAAAGAGAAACTTTTTTATTCAATATAGTATATAGATTATAAATAATACTTATTGAAAGTCACTCTTTTGTTTAATTACCACTGGTTTGATAAAAAGCCTCCGTCAACTTTTTTTTTAAAAAGTCGGCATCATCATATATATGATGCTTTATTTCGTCATAAAGAGAATTCTAAAATTTTACAATTTTCGTTACTTGAATGTATATAGAACATGTATCGATTAATGTAAGTTTAAGTATTATAATTTAAAATTTAAGTTAAACTTTTTAATAGCCATTTTGTTCATGAAGCATTTCAATTTTAACTTTGGAAAATAGTAGCTCGATAGTGAACTTTACAGTCGCTTTTTATTTTTGTTGTTGGAATGCCTATGTTATCGGTGACGCAAATCGATTAAACACGCCGTAAATTGATTCTGTATCATTCGCTGCGTTGTGCCCACTGCGCGTAAATTGAATCACGAGTGCGTGAAAATTATTAATTTATATTAACTTCAATGAACTGTGCCGTGCAGTAGCGGCTTAAAATAACCCGCTACTCCATAACAACTCGTGGTTGTCGTAAGAGGTGACAGAGGGAAATTAAATGGGATATGGGCAGCAACATTCGATATCAATACAAAATAAAAATAAAAATACGGTTGACAATCCGCCTGTGAAACTTGGCAAATATATCAAAACCGTAATTTAGGCTCTGTGATGCACTTCGAGACTTATATAGTCCGTTATATTAACGCTTAAAATAAAGTATTTTAGCTCATTATAATGGCTGTATTCGACCTGAAAGAACTCTGACGCATATTTTCGCAAAACACTATGGAGGAATTGTATTAGCTCTAAAAAAACGTCATTAAAAATATGATTTTGCTCTGTAGCGCACTAAATTAAGACATTAGTTTTCTAAAACCGTAATTTTCTGCAAATAATTTGCTCACTAAGAAAGCACCTATGAGGCAATGTATAGGTTCTGATGACGAAATTAATGAATGAATTTTTATAAACCTTTACATTAAGTGGTCTTCTCCCATATCATCATTCAGATCCACTGCTGAACATGGACCCTTTTGTAGAGATGATCTGCCGTAATCTCCACGCTTGGCAGGCGAATTGATGATCTCATTATCAGACATCTCGCACCTTTGACGCTACTTCTCATTGCCGGTTTGGGCATTTTAGTTCTGGTATCGACTTTCGACGGGTGTATATTATCAGTTTTATAGACCTATTATTATCGATCATATTATTGCTTAAATAATGGTTTTAAGTGGATTTTGATACGTAAAAGTGTTCGTGTTGAGTTTGCGTGTTATATGTCTGAACTATTAGTGGAAAAATGAAGGAAGTGGTTCGAAGGTGATATAATCCTCGAGTTTGTTTGCTTAGACGGCTTGAAATACAACATATTATTGCAGAAAAATTATTAACATATTTATATATTTGATGTTTCCTTTTTGACTGAATGCTTTAATAAATAAGGTAAGTTAATCTGATTGGTTATTGCTGAGTTGATACCCTTGCTCTAATAATGCTGCCTCATCACCAACCTAATATCTATATGGATTAATTTGTCAGGCATAAATGTTATGTAAAAATGTTGTATTACCTAATTTCATAGAGTAGTAATAATCAAATTATAGTGATTATTTGAGATTGTAGTGGGTTATTAGTAATTAAGTCTAACATTAATTAATACGTACCTACTCTTTGTTTTAGTCATTTTTTAATTTGTACTAGAGACTCGAAGTTTTATTATTACAAATATTGCAATGCAAGTCACTATAATTGTTCGTAATTAGGGCGATCACCTTCGTCGATTGTAATTTTGCAATTAAACAGTCAGATTTGTCGACGATGTAATTAGCCGATAGACGGAAAGTTACAGAAAACGAAAACTGAGCACTTTAAATGCACAATAATCAAAAAATATTCTAGAACAGTCTGCAGTGACACACATAGTTGCAATACTTGCTTTATCGAGTCCGTCATGTGGCCTAGTGGTAAACACATTAATAAATCATGCCACCATCCTGAGTATTATCGTATTTTTATGCTTATTAGCGAAATATTTCTTTACTTTGTGGCTATAAATAAATAGCTTCACTTTCAGTGTCTTCAAATATTTGAAACATACTTCGAAAGGAAATAAAATTGCGTATCATATACATAATGTGTATAAAAAAATAAAAAGGTAACGTAACGGTCTACATTATACCGTATATACTGTAAATTTAACAGTACGCGAGAAACCCGGGTTCGATCCCGCCGGCACCTATGTAATTGTTAATCGCAATTTGAAGTGCTGATTACCACGTGTATACGTCGGTAAGAAAAAACTTAGTGACGAAACCTGCATCTCAGGATTAAAATATTACTTCGTTAATTGAATTGCGCATTGGAGTAACGCGACTCCATGATTCCATTAGAAATGTGTACCCAACTGTGGGACGTATATAACCTGTAACTTTACTTATCTATTATGGCTATGTATAATGTGAGTTGATGTAGATTGTTTTATTTAAATTGGAGAGGGAAAAAAAACACTTGTATATAGTACGGCATGGAATTTTAACGTGGCATACAAATTAAATTACTGAAACGACTGTTCGTTGCAAGTACAATTTCAAGAAGGAATGAACGTTGCCAATAATTAAAATATGCAAAATACGTTTAATACTGTAACTTAATATTTAATGTTGCCAAGAAAGGTTATAAAAGTGAAAATAACACGATTGGTCAAGAAGAGAATATACATTGCCAAGAATCGCAATTAAGTCCTTGAAACACTTTTCAATTCCTCTAAATGCAAATATCTGCACACAGTAATTTTAACCGCCGTGCACGTGGTATGTAAATCTGCACTTAAAAATGAAATTAACGATTTCGGTGGAATCGAACTTTAAAGGCTCAATCTCTGAGGATATCGGCCTATAAATGATTAGACTAACAATGCTGTGTTATTTTTAATTAGTTTTAAATGAGCTAACAGTCCACTTGATCGTAAGTGGTTACTGTAGCCCATGGACACCTGCAATCGACTTTAAACAATGCAACCCCTAACTACTAAGATTACATGTCTCACAGTCTGTTATACCTTGTACTATTATTTATTCTGTGGTTATACTGTATGTGTGTTATACTGGCTTTCATGTCCTTTATATACACAACAGTGGATGTACTGGTTCTTAGCGACGGAAATAGGTAAGAAACCCTATCACCTAATAAGTATGTAATATAATGAGATGAAAGCTGGAGACAATTACTAGATACGTGGAATTTAATTAAATCTTTAGGGGTGACATAGATCTTCATATCTCGATTTTTCATTACTAACCGATAAAGGTTTTATTTTATTTATAAAATGTATTTATCAAACCAACTTACAATCCAACTAATGGTAAGTAGGTACGGGAAAGTCTATGGACACCTGTAAACCTTCTTTTTTCCTTTATTTGAACCACCAACGGATGACACACAACACTAACAAAAATATAACTCAAAAGCATTTAACAAACAATGTTTGAAGATGCATTCTCATCTCTGCAAAATAAGATGTAATTAATGCCTGACGCTTTAAAATGTACTGACTCTTCAATGGTAAATATTTTTTATGGAACAAGGGTGACCAACGAACACACAGCCCACCTAATGGTAAGTAGATACTGTGGCATCATCTACATCTACATCTAACCTCGATTAAGAATCAAACGCTTGAGGACTAAGATGGAATGCTTCGTTTCCAGTTTCCGGTTCTCTACACTCACTGTACAAAACACGTGAGAACGTGATAGCGACCCATTCGTGCTACAACCATAATATAGCTTCGCATGGCTCTACCACGTATAAAAATCATTTGCTTAGTTGTATCAATTTAACAAAAGCTTTTTGTTCCTAGGATGTCGTCGAAATACCTTTAGAAGTGCTCTTAACGGAAATCAGTCCCCGCATCAGTCTCTCCGATTTCTTCTCGTTGACTTGTCAAGACAAGTGTTGTGTGGTGGACATTCGCTCGAATTTACAGTTAGTATTAATGCACAGATTCTTACGTTAGTCACTGACGTTAGTAGCCTAGTAAGCTGAAGTGACAATGGGCCGGCCTCGGAGCTCGGAGAACCGACAACCGATGGGTAAGAAAGGTTCTTGAGTGGCAGCCTCGTACCGGCAGGCGAAGTGTAGGGCGGCCCCCCACTAGATGGAGTGACGACCTGGTAATACATGAGTCGATGGATCCAGGTGGCTCAGGACCGTGCTTTATGGCATTCCTTGGGGGAGGCTTTTAAAAATGCCCCTAAAATGTTACTATGTACATATGTTAATGTTTTTGTTTAATTTTTGATACCCGACATAAATGTTATATTTGGTGAGCTTAATAATGGACAGAATGTCTTAGGTATTAAGTACGCGGAAATATTTTAACCCTACTGCGGCGGAGCCCAAAAGGAGGGTAATGTTGGCTGGTATGTGTGTGTGACTCCTAAACTATACTCATAGACAAATTTAGAGGAACGCAAAAAAAAGGTTTTATTTCTCCGGTTGTAATTATCGTGCGTACTGGCCACAAACATTAGTAAAATGCTATTAAAAAAAAGTTTTGGATTTTTTTAATCATTTAGTATAACGTAATATTACGTTCTCTCATATTGTGAAAAATTTTGTTTAAATTTTTGCCTTTTACTGCCTTATTTATCGTGTTAAGTGTGAATTGTTTCTGCAAATAAACGGAAAATGCCAGATCTATACGCCACTCAAGTTACTAGGGTTGTTACTTTAATTGAAACTGGGCACAACCTACAAAGCTACAAACATGTGGTGTGGCGCAAACATTACCAGTGTCAACTTCTTTGGTACACCGAGTTGTCAAGAGGTATCGACAGACCGGACAGTATACGAAACTCACAACACAGTGACCAGAGATGACCGGTTCATCGTAATCGTCGTTCATCATTCAGAGTCAGTCCTAACATACTTGTTAATGACCGCATTTCTCTATAAGTTTATAGTTTTCAACAGTATTCGGAACTTCAAGCTATCGTCGAAAACTGCCGGGAGGAAGCGGATTGGCTGTTGTATCAGCACTTTTGATTTATACGCTGTTCTAGTCGCCGTTTTGGGTATTTTAATGCTTCTATGATCTGACGAGATGGCCCTACCGCCATCGTTCGTAAGCCAAGAAAGACCTTTCCAGCCTTTCTAATAGTCGCCTTTATGGATTCTCTTTTGCCGTCACACATCTATCATATTTATCAATTTGAACATGGAGCGTATTTTTAAAACAGATATGAAAAGAGCCGTATAGAAGGAAGCGTGAACATACCGTACAGCGGAGTGCACCTGGGACAGCACGATCTGAAGTCGTTGGGAGTGCAGCCTCACAAAGTAATCACAGATGCCGTGAAGCAGAAGAAGACCATCGTGATCGCGTCTGCGGAGGATGAGACTGCGCAGCTCGTAAGTATCTCATTCCCGTCGGTACTTTAAGGCCCGTATTCACGAACGACACATACATAAGTATGGCAGCAACACTATGCTGATTAAGGTATTTCTCACTGCGTTCATCATGGCAGGCCGTTCATTTCATGAACAATACTTAGTGGACTCTTTGTTGTGCGGACACATAGCACTGATTGAGGCGCCGTGAATGGTTAACGTTGTGACGCGACTTCACTCGAGTTGAATGACAGATAAACGTCAACCAAGATATTATTTTATATCATTTGAATTCTCAATATAGTTTACTTACACAATTTTATTTCCTTATCCTTTTCATTATGCATACGAGTTGCTTGCCTATAATGAATGCGAAATCACCTAAAATATGGTAAGTATAACATTTTATGTTTCTGTTTGTTTCGTTGTCAAATTTGTGCAAATAATAACACGTGTTCTTTTCTTTCAGTTCAAAGAAGTTACTGGTACTGTTATTATAGGTACCTATGCATAAATATTATTAAAATAATGTGGATTTGAAACTGTTGATAGGTAGACTAAGTGAATTATTATTACAAACCGTTTACAGATTAATAAAATATTAAGGCCACTAGTAACTAGTAAATAGGGAGGCACTGGAAGGCCTCTACCGGTAACTTTCAAAAGATCTGCATTTATTAGATACAGAAGTATATTCAATACGATATATTTTGAAAACCTATAGCGAGTTTTAAATTCATTGGCACTGTAATAATCAAAAGTATTTTGAAAGTCACGTATCACTTTTTTTGTGCTAATCGTTCTTTGCACGTTTATACTCTCCAGGATATAATTATCAAAATCATCTTCGCTGCTGTAACCCATCGCAATTATTCAAACAAAACACATCAGCGTATCACAAATCAACAAACATAATCGATATACCCCATACCAGCTTGACATTTACGTTGATTTGTCGCACTATGCGTAGCGTAAAGTAGCTAGCGAGCTACTTTATCTGTGCGTTCATTATAATGAGCGCATAGTGTCGTCTAACACTCAAGAGACGTTTATGAAACAAAATTTCGTTCACTATGCGTTAAAGCCTACTGTGCGTACGCATAGTATAGTTCTTGAATACGGGTGTTAGTGTTTAGCAAAATGTATTTATATATAAGACAGAAATCTATGTAGAGAGCTAGGCACAGTTTTTACATAACGCCTGTCACCCAGAGAGGTAGGCAGAGACTATGGACTTCCATTTGGCACGATCCTGAACACCTCTCTCGCCTCCTCAACATCCATATATCTACGCATACACGCTCGTCGGTTAACGGTACTCTTAATTTGGCCCATTTTCAATATATCACCAATTTGGTCGATAAATTTTCGCCTAGGGCGTCCCTTCCCGACTCTGCCGTTCACCTCTGCCACATACATTTGCTTTGTCACTCTTTCCTCATTCATTCTTTCTACATGACCAAACTACCGAAGCATTCCTATCTTAATCCTGGTCACAACATCATCTTGCAAACCACACTCTTCTCTTATCACACAATTTCTCACTCTGTCATTCAGATTCAGCCCTAACATACTCCTTATTGACCGCATTTCTACAGCATTTATTCTACTCTCGTGCTTCTTCTGCCACACCCAACTTTCACTACCATACATTAAAGTAGGGACTAACACAGCATTGTGAATTGCCATACGTGCCTTTTTGGACACATTCTGACTTTCCACAACAGAGTGTAGAGCCCCATTTACTTTATTTCCTGCGTTCACTCGTTCTATATCCTTATCATATCTACCATCCCTGCTAAATACACATCCCAAATACACAAACTCATCTACTTGCTCGACCAATTACCCTTCTATTCTTATTTCACATATCGTTTTACTTTCTTCTCTTTCAAAAACTATAACTTTCGTCTTGCTTGCGTTCACTTTCATTCCCCTTTCTTTTAATGAACTTTTCATTAATGTAACCATCATTTGCCACTCGGCCGCCGACGACGCGAGTATGACTTGATTATCGGCGTACAAAAGGCATTTCGGTTAACTCACCCATTCTTAACCCGCATTCTTCAACTTTCAAATTTTCCAAACAACTGTCCATAAATAGGTTGAACAGCCACGGGGAAGCCACACAGCTCTGTCTGACCCCTTTATGGATGCCAAAGCAGTCCGAGTAGGCCCTGTTGATCTTGACACAAGCACTGGAGTCCTTATACAGAGACTTCAATGCCTGTATCAACCCAGCGCTCAACCCAAATGAGTTCAGTGTTTGCCATAACACATCCCTGTCCACTCTGTCATAAGCCTTTTCCAAGTCCACGAACGCACAAAACCTTTTGGTTTTGGCCAAAACTTCTCCGCGATCATGCGCATGGAAAAGACCTGATCCGTACATGCCATTCTTTCTAAATCCCGCTTGCACATCCCAAATTTTCCATAAGTATCTTTCATAACTCTTTCAATTAGTACCTTAGCATACAGTTTTCCCACAATGCTAAGAAGGCTGATACTGCGGTAGTTTTACAGTCGCGCTGCGATCCTTTTCCTTTATATAGTGGGACAATCACGGCTTTGCACCAGTCTCCCGGTACCCGCTTAAGTTCCCAACACAAATTAAACAAGGTGTACAGCAGGTCTGCCACAACTCCCTCTCCAGCCCTTAGCATTTCGAGTGATACTCTATCATATCCGGCTGCCTTACCTGCTTTCATACTTGTCATTGCTTTCATTATTTCATCTATACTTATCTCTATCTCTTTCCTCTTCTTTCGGAATTTCTATTTCATTTAATTCAAACGTCTCATCACTCATAAATACGCTTTCAAAGTATTCCTTCCATCTCTTTAAACTCGACACTTCGTCATTCAGAATACAGCCACTCTGGTCTCGTATAGCATTCATTCTAGGCTGTTTTGAATGTCCCCTGGCAGTTCTTACGAGTTTCCAGAACATTTTAATATTTGCCTGTAAGTTATCCGATATTCTTCTATCATTCTTATCCGTTCTTTCTTGCTTTTTCCTTTCAACTACTTCTTTTACTCTCTTATTTAGATGTCTAAACACTGCCTTTTTCTTTCAATTCAAATTTCAAAATTCAAATTCATTCATACCGCTAGAATAACTAGCCTTGGTTGCTAGTAAATCTAGCCATGCTCTCTTCTTTGCTTCTACTTCCATCCGTACCTCATCATCCCACCATAAAGTGTTATTTTTCCTTTCATTCGTTCTCTTACTTACACCACATACTTCGGTAGCTGCATCCACCAAACCTTTCTTGACATTATACCACACAGTCTCCAAGTCTAAATCATTCATACACAATTCATCCATACCACTTATATTTTCTCTCAATCTACATTTGAACTTCTCTTTCGCACCTTCATCTTGTAACCTCTCTGTTCTTATACGCTGTAACGCAGTGGTAGACACAGATGTCCGATGCCGCCAACGTCTGAATAGACCATTAATTCGGCATAAGACCAAGTAATGATCCGTGCCTACGTTGGACCCCCGGTAATCCCTTGTATCTACCACTGCGCTCCTCATTCTTTCATCCACAATTATGAAATCTATCATGCTTCTATCACCACGTCTTTCCCATGTATACAGTGAATCTTCTTATGACGAAAGAAAGTGTTCGTCACAAAAATATTCTTTTCCACACATACGGTGAGGAGGCTTTCACCATTCTCATTTATACTTTTATCACCAAACGTTCCCAATATCCTTTCATAACCAAGCCTCTTCACGCCAACCCTTCCATTAAAATCTCCTAATATAACAATATTTTCATTACCTTTACTATATACATTACCTTTACTATATACTAATACTTGCATTTCATTAGCACCATCCTTACCATCGCCCAAAACTGCTCTCGGATATAAGTGGCTTAGACATGTCTGGGGCGTAGACCCCTAAGAACAAACAACTTCTGTAAGCCCACTTTCATTCGTATCCATAGCAGTCTCGGGCTTACACATTCATACTCTTTCACACAATGACCCATTCTTTCTGAAAGGATGATACCGACTCCCTGGCATGCCCGCTCGGTCTCGTCTACACCAGATCAGTACCAATAAACATGCCATGTGTAGTGGCATCCTTTCCCTTCCGTTTCGTCTCATTTACACATAACACATCTATTCCTCTATCATGCATCATATCGCATACTTCATCCATCTTATCATTCATTGCTCCACATACATTCAGCGTAGCCGGACGGGCCTCCGCAATCCACTTTTCGCCCCTCCGGGAGACAGAACGTGACGGGTGGCGAACCTCGTCGCCGGTTTTCCTCCCGGAGATTCTTCGCACAGTTTTTATAAATCCGAAACGCAGATTTTAGCATCAGAACAAGAGTAACTGATATAGCTAAATGAATTAGTGAACAAGGCAGGCCGTATAGCTCGAAGAACTAACAGCGGATGGAGAGAGGTTTCCGAATTACTAAATGGAGTGTTGTGCGGTACGGTAGGTTCCTACCTACTGTACCTAATAATAGGAAATATATATATATTTAATAATAATAGGAATACTAAAAGGAAACAATGAAAAATAAAATGAAACAATGAAATACGATTGAATAAAACTATTTTAACGGATTGTATACATATAAAATATAAGACGTCCCGATGTCATAGTTATCCCGGCTACCTTCAGTTTTTGATTGACGTGCAACATCTCAGTCCCACCCATGACCATGGTTGCTGTAAAGCACCTGCAACGTCGGGGATTAAAAATAAGTAAACTAAACGCGATATAATCCGTAAAAATTGTTTTATTCGATGTGTAGTATTTGCATAAATATAAGAAATCATTAAATGAATACGATCTTTAATCGTAATTTAACATATTTATACCAAATATGGAAATGTTTATAGTAACGAGACACCATATTACTTGCCTTAAGTATGCCTACCTACGACACTACAGGAGTGATGACCTGCATTTGAATATGTCGTGTGCTGTTAAACTTGATAGTATACAAGCTTAAAATTCGCCTGTATTACTAATTTTTGAGGGGTTTTTTTTAGCCTGTAATAGTCCATTACTGAACATGGGTCTCTCCTATTGTAGATAGGATTTGCCGTAATACCATGCCAGATAGATTGGCGATTGAAGTATCAAATTTTTTTTATAGGATAAGGGTAACAAACGAGCACACAGTCCACCTGGTGGTAAGTGGTTGCTGTGGCCATAGACATCTACATCTATCCTCGATTACGAATCAAAATGCAGATGCGTTGTCACCCGTGAGGACTAAGATAGAATGCCTCGTTTCCAGTAAAAACGGTCTCCGGTTCTCTACACTCACCATACGAAACACAGCAGTGTTAAGCTGCTATTTTACGCTGGTATTCTGTGAGAGCGTGGTCCTTCCCCGGTCGAACCGACCCATTCGTGCTACAACTATACCAGTTACATAGCTGCAGCATGGCTCTACCACGTGCAAAAATATCTTGCACCTCTGACGCTGCTCCCAGTCGCTGGTCTGGATGCTTATCATTTAGTGTATACGAGATTGTTTTAGTTGTGACGGTAGAAATAGAGTTCATACAGCGTTATATATATATGTAAAAATATGTGTAGATTTTAGTACAAAAATATGAAAACCTAGGTCACAGCCTAAGAAGAACATGCAGTCAGTCATCGCGTTTGATGTTGTTGAAAAAGCCGACATAAACAATAAATTGCTAGGGTTATCAGAACGGGAAGTAATAAAAAACTGATTTTATTTTATTTCACGTTTAAATAAATTAATGTGTATGTGGAAACTGATGAAACTAATTCCTTATCTTTAAATGAGGACGACTCACAGTTTTTTACCGCACATGTAGTGTGAACCATTTTAATTTATTTGCGTGACAAGACAACCCTAGCGGACAGTGCTCAACCCGCGTCTCACGCCGCACCACATCGCACCGCACGATTTCCCCGTCTAGACGCCTTCGATGACCGACTGTTAGTAGTAGTTAGACTGTGCCTAGGTAGTCCTTTCCTGTCTGGAAGTTGGGTAAATAATCGTACCTATTTTAGCTGTGTTCCGGTCTGAAGTGTCTAGAAAGCCAATATGAATATGAATACATGCTGTGACACATTTTATCTTAACCCTCGAAAGTGACAACGCAACCTTGGCTTTTTTTGTATGAAATCGGTTTTATTTTGTCGCGACGCTGCTGTAACCATTTACCATAATATGAACTATAAGCTTTTTGTGTTTGTTTATATTAGGTATATTTAATTTAAAAAAAACTAAACGTGGCCAGTTTGGGTTGTTATTGTAAGCAGAGCGTCTATAAAGTGAAAGTGCCCTTTTTTAAAGTTGTACTTGGAATTTTAATAACTGAAAGTCTTGCATCGCATTGAACTTGTTTACGTGAAGCCCTTTACTTTAATTTTACTTGTTTTGTATAAGCTGCCGCCTTGGTTTTTTTATGGACACTAGATACTTGCTCCGGCTTCGTACGCATTTGTTGTGTTGTCACCAATGTGGTATTATATTGACGAGTTGTCAGTTGTGTTCATAATGGTTTTAATCGGATAATCTCAAGATTTTTTATTTTTAATATACTGCAGTTTTATAATGTATAAAATATAAAAAACTAAAAAATTTTGAGGTCTTACTTGTAAAAATGTTATACTTACTAGTACAAATCATGTGCCAGTAAGTATAATATTGTTCTTAAAATAAAATTGTTTTTCATAATGATTTCTTATACCGGGTGTTTGTGAAATGCTCCCGAAAACGAAGACAGATGATAGTACTAAGGATACCTATGATGATGGGTCACAAAGAAATTCGATCCGAATAATCATGAAAATACTTAAACATAAAACCAGCAGTGAAACTTAAAAAAGAAAATCAGCTGACAATAGGGTCAATATACTCGCGGGCGCCGAACTCTTATCTAGATCGGTACGAAACAATGCATTAGATATACTACTCACTCTACCCTTCCCTTTCACACAACGCTGCCTCGTGTCGCCTCGCTGTAGAATTACACATGCTTCAAGGACGTTACTTCATGCGCATTTGTTTTGGCGGGATTGATTAATAATTTTAGTTTTTGAGACAGTTCCGTCTTGACTATCACGAGCGATAGTTCAATTGTTTTGTTTATTAAATTATTGTCGTTATTACTTGTTATTTATTAATTAATAATATTGTTCTTGTTGTTACGTTTTGTGTTTTTGTTTTGTTTTAATAATGCCTAACGCGTAGGTACGTTTAAAAATACATTACGTTTGAATACGGCAACATATTAATGTGTCTTGGAGAATCTTATAAGGCCACGGAGGATCGGTAAGCTGTTTCATACCTAATTTTTTAAATAACTTAGTACTGAACTGATCTGAATAGGTACATAACTGAATACATCAGAATAATAAACATATCTACACAATGGATAAAAAGCATGACTCTAACCTTGTTAACATTTTATTTAAGTATTTTTTCATTAGCGGGAATTGAACCAGTTATTTGGTTTATTTAACCTATTTTTTTAAATAACTTAGTACTGAACCGATCTGAATAGGTACATAACTGAATACATCAGAATAATAAACATACCTACACAATGGATAAAAAGCATGACTCTAACCTTGTTAACATTTTATTTAAGTATTTTTTCATTAGCGGGGAATCGAACCAGTTATTTGGTTTATTTAACCTGTAATTCGAATTAAAGTGGCTACGTGGAGACAAGAACAGTGGCAAATAGTGAGTTAAGTAGATAAGTTAGGTATTTAGACAAATGTTGTAAATTATTAGGTATTGTGGTACCATCGCTAGTTGCGGGCCGCGCGAATTCGGCGTTACATTGCGTTACATTCGGTGCGTACATTGACCCTAGTCAGCTGATTGTAATTCAGTAATTTCACTGCTGGTTTTATGTTTAAGTATTTTCATGATTTCTTTTACTGAAATTAACGTTTTATTTAACTATACTAACACGATGGAGCGTGAATAAAGCTAATAAAACGTTGTGAAAAGATGATATTTTTTCATCAGGATCGACTTTATATTTCACCCATCATCGAAGATATAGTTAGTACTGTCGTCTGTCTTCGTTTTCGGAGCGTTTCAAAATACCCTGCATTTACGCGAAGACATTTAAAATTATTTTTATTCTGCTTTTTTTTGTATATTTCTCAAGCAAATGTTTGCTGCAAATTGTAGAGTTCTTCTTTGGATTCCAACCAACCTATCCAATTAATGCCAACAATTTTTTTCTAACTGAAGAATCCAGAGGGAATCTATTTGACAAACGGCAAAATAAAATTATGTTTTTAGAACGCAAATCGAGCATTTAATTTCATTCCTCTTTTTGTTGTGTGGGCAAGTCTATCGATTCTTTATAAACATTCAATATAAAAATCGACATTAATTTTGATATAGTTGAGTCAATCCCTAGTGTACATGTGAAATATTTTGTTTAGAAATGAATTTACCAAAATCATACAAATTATCAACAACGTGACTTTTTTCTTTACAAAATACCAAAATTAATAAAATAATTAAAAATATTCTATATTCTAAACAGTATATAACATAAATTTTAACCAAAAATAGACGCGTCATAAGAGTAACGACGTCTTCCGAATTTACCTGTAAAATGTGCAATTATCAGGATTATTTCTATTATTTTCACCACAGTCACTCACTGAACATGTAACCATTTTGGAAAACTATGCATTACAAAATTAATTACTGTTATAATCTAAATAATTACGAAATATACGTTACGAAGATACCTACGAGCGAGCTTATTTATTGCGTGCCGACCTGTCATTCAAAATCGGTTACAGAGTCATGAGATTTGGTATCCTTTTCTATCTTGCATTTTTGCCATAAGAAATTTTCTTCTTCCTTGCACACTATGTCCGTCTATACGCCAGTATATTCTAAGTCTATGGATTTATGTAGAAAATTGTGAAAGAAGTAGTAATGTTAGGTCTTTACCTATGAAATTGCCGTTTTTATGAAATAAGTTAACGTAATTTTTTTCCTGCCAAAAATTTATCCAAATTCTGGAAAAAGTAGAAGTCTGTCTAGTGAATACGGTGGATGACGGAGAGCTTCCAACCACAGCTCTTGTAACTTGGATACCGTCTGTCGTGCAGTATGAGTTCGCGCGTTGTCGGGCAGGAGCAGCGGGGACGAGTAATTGCCCAAAGCTGGTTGGAGACGTGCGAGCTTCTCCATCATTGTGTTCAGTTCTTCACAGTACACATCTGCAGTAAAGCTTATCTCGTTTGGTAAGAAGCTGTGATGAATCACACCGGCGCTAGACCACCAAACAGTGACCATCACTTTTCTACGGGTAAGTTCGTTTAGGGCATTGTTTAGGTGCTGAACTAGCATCCAACCAACTTGCTGAGCGCTTACGATTATCAAACAGAATCCATTTTTCGTCGCAGGTAACAATGCGGTTCAAAATTCCTGTTGAGCAGTGCAAGGCACGTCTCGACGCGTACTTCGCGCTGACGATCATTGAGTTCGTGGGGCACCCATTTGTCAAGCTTTTTTTACCTTGCCAATTTGACGCAAATGGACCAATATTGTTTTGATGCTAACGTCGAAAGCTGCTGCTAATTCAGCCGTAGATTGAGTATCATCAGCTTCCACAATCGCCTTTAATTCGTCATTGTCGACCAAAGTTTTCGGACGACCACGGGGTTCATTTTTCAGGTCGAAATTTCCAGAACGGAAGCGGGCAAACCAATAACAGGTGGTGCGTTCGTTTGTAGTATTCGCTCCGTAAACGTCGTTGATGTTGCGTGCCGCTTGTGCCGCGATGCTGCCACGACGGTACTCATATGCCATAATTACTCGATCTTTTTTTAACGTATCCATGATGACGAAAACGTAATCGTATCCTTTAGAGTACGATTGACGTGAGCCAATAAGAGCACACAATTCGGTATATCGCTAAAACCGACCAATCAATTTGATCTGCAAGTAATAATTTGTCGGGCACTTAGTGAGTTCGCCTTGCGGTGTTTTTGTTATAGTTCTAAAAATATAATATCATAGGTAAGTTCAAATTTTTCGATTATATAGTAAGTTCATATTATCAATTAGATTTCTAAATACTTACATGATGTGTTATTACCTTATTTCATGTGCGTAATTTATAAAAACCGACGTGGACTAAAAAGTTCCATCAGAAACTTTTGGCCTTATAATTTATTGAATTTAATGATAATTATACACGATGAATGGAGTTTGTTTCGTTATATACCAATATTTATCTTCTTATTATTGTTTCATTGTTGTTATAGATGTACGGTGATGGATATTTCTAAGGAAACTGCCCTCAACAAGAGATAGGAAGATCCTCTAACAACTGAGCTTCACTCTGTTGTTAGAGGATCTTCCAGACTGTAGTGAAGATTCTGATGTACGTGTTTCCTATGAAGAAGTCGAAAAAGATCTTCAAGTACCCTCATCGAGAGGCTTCGACCACTATCTTGAGGAGGCTATTGAGAGGGTCTTAACCGAAATTCCTTCATCGCCGATAAATGAATAAGTGTCATCAGGTTGTTCTGTTGATCAGGTATCTACATCTCCAATCCCTAGCCCCAGTCCCCAAATTGCACATCCTTCAACAAATACGTCCATGCCTAGAGTTACCCGACCGAAAGTAGTCTTAACAAACCGTTACTCAGCTCAAATACACGAACTTGAGTACAATCTTGAGGTTATGATCTTATTAATAAACATATCTCAAGATGCGGCTTAGGTTTTCGATATCACCTGAGTGACGCACTGATTAATAAACTAAACTCGCCTCTCAAGTGTGTATACTTGAGATGTTAAAATTTGAGTGCGGGCAGTCCGTGACTTAAGATCGTGATTGTTGACATAGAGATTGAAAATATTTTAAGAGAAATTAATTATTACGACGAAATTGAGTACAATGACGATATTTTACGGCCTTCGCGATATCGTTTACCAAAAAAGTATATAAGGGATGCCTCCGATCCTTTTAAGTTACGATGTGAACATTTTAAAAATAGATACAGATTTGGTCAAGAATCAGTAATATATATTGTAACATTAATAAAAGACTTATTGGTGAAATACAGTAACAGAGGTCTTCCAATTTCCCCAGAAATAGCCGTCCTATTAACTTTAAGGTTTTTTGCCACAGCATCATTTCAGTTATGTACATATTGCATATTTATTTAAGTAGGTATAATTTATTTCATTATTTAAATTAATATAATGTATTAAATTTCAAAGTAGGTAATGATGCATCCACGATTTGTACGATAAGATAAAATAAATGACTAGCTACATGCTGCTATGGAAATTCAGATTACTATGTTGATGTTTGAAAAGTGATATTTGTAGTACTGTAATTACCTACGTGGCTAGAATCGTATGGACTAGCGTTTGTATTATACAGTTATTCTGATCCAGGCCCCATTTTTAATATGTAGAGACGTGCCATCGGTCTCCTTATTTACCACCATATCCCTATATTTTTTTATAATACCGAGAAAGCGTTTTTTCTCAATCGCAGTAAATACATGCTTGGTGCTTTCCATTTTTGTATAAATTAAATTTCCTGCGAGATCAAAGTTAAGTAATCAAGATTTTTTCCAGTGTCAAAAATGATACGTCAGTTTTATATTTGACACTGGCGCTGTCGTCGCTTTAATGCGTTAGGTTATTTGTACATATTGAATTAACTAAAAACGTTGGTATTTAGAAATACATACATAATAGTTTTAACAATTTAAGGTTTTCGAAAGTAGAAAACAACTTTATAACTTGATACAGCTCTATTTATTCAAGTTTTATCAAAATAAACGTATTCAATAATTCTCACGAAATAGCAAAAACGAAACTTGATGAATGATATTCTAAACTTCGTTCTATGTGACGTAATCGTTCACGAGATCAAGCCCTCAAGTCACAGAACAGTATTCCTAAGTACAGCGTCTTGAGATAATGTTTTTATGTGTTTATTAATTAGCAACGATCTTGAGATGCTGATATCGTAATGAGGGCGTATCAAATGATTACGCACTTGAGTTCGTCGTTGAGTAACGTTTATTGATACGAGTCTTAGATACAAATATATCGGAATATAATGCAAATACTGAAGTTGTAGGAGAATGTTTTGCTCACTATACTAAACCGACTGATATATTTTTTGTATTGATTGACGATATATTAGATAGGATTGTATATCAAAGAAACCATTACACTACACAAAGTATTGAATCATAAAAAAGGAGGAACTTTTAGCATTTATTGGTATGAATTTCTATATGGGCTACAATATTCGATCGGCTTGGACAGACCATTTCTCTTCGGCATCTGATCTGAACAATCCACATGTATGCAACACTATGCCAAGAGACAGATTTGTTATGATTTTATCACATCTACACTGCAATGATAATGCTCAAATGCCTAAAAACTGCAAAGATAAGCTGTATAAAATCAGACCTGTTGTCTGATTTAGATTCAGACCTGATGCACTCAATAAAAAATTTCAAGAGTGCTTTCATGGGACCCGTGAAATGAGCGTGGACGAATCAAATTCAATGGTATGTCTGTACTAAAACGCAAATCGAATTATTCTATTCTGAGCCAGGGCTCGGAACCGGTTTAAAAAGAGCGGTTAATTTCGATTAATTACCGGTAAATATATCGCTCCTTCAATTACCGGTTAAACAAGTAACCGGTTTTTAACTAACCTAAACGGTAAAGGTTACCGGTTACTTACCGGTTTTGACACCCAAATTAACCGGTTAATTCCGTAAAACGTAAAAGTAATTATGAATGGGATAGGTAGATTCATGTTGTGAGGTGCTTATGCCGTGTCGCCGCATGCGGGCATACTTATGGTCAATTATCTGCCTTTAAGCGACACGTTCTTTCACTCGCGATCAGAGTGTCTAGTGGGATATTAAAGTTGTAAATATTTGCTTTGCAAATATCCGCGCAAATATATTATTAAGCGGATATTTGCAAAGTAAATATTTACAACTTTAATATAATGGATTTCCGCAAAGTAACGCCTGATTCTATTAATTGTCTAGTGGGAGTTTGGCATTAGAAGTATTCGCGCAAAAAAGAGCCCGGTGGAAAGGCAGTTATTGTGTTTGGTTTATTCGTTAAGACTGGACTTGTCTCATACGAAGAAAATAATTTATTTTTGTGTATCGGTTGTTTATTTATGGTGTTTTATTTATGATGGGGAGAAAAAAAGTAAATAGAATTTGTTCCATATTTACGTTTTAACAGTGGTAGCGCCACGCGGCAGCTTTTGATGTCGCACGGATGGGCCGGCCCGAACCAGGGTGATGGTAGCGGAATCAAACAAAAACTACCCTAGGAGGTTACCAACACCCCTGGTGACGGAGAATCCCTCGCTGAGCATCCACGCCCAAGCTGCCCTACTCTTCCTGAGCGTGGGTGCTTAGGCTGCCCCGCGTATACGGGGGACGAAGGGGGGGACAAAGCCGACCTTTCTCTTTTTAACCGAGACTCAGGTGTCCTTAAGTGTCACTTAAAGGCTGATACTTCATATCTCTCATAGACCTACCCGGGGTACAAATTAAAACACTCCTTTGGGTCCCGGGCTGGAGAGTTGCGTATGCGTCAGAGAAGACATCTGTTTTCAACTCCTCAGTAGTCTTGAAGGTACGGACATGTCCATCCTATGGCTGCGCGTAGACAGCGACGACCATCCCCGTGTCTACGGGTGCCTCTATAGGTCCCATAGCGGTAATGCTGAAACAGACCGACTCATTGAACACGTCAAATGGCTACAGATTCTTTGCTACAGCGAGATCGTTATCCTTGGCAATTTTAACGCCCACCACGTCGAATGCCTCGGTTTACATTTAACCGATCATGCGGGGATATCTGTTTATGACTTTGCCTTGGCATATGGTTTTACAGCTGGTTACTTCGCCTACTCGGATTCCAGATGTGGAGGATTATACACCTTCCCATTGGACCTTCTGCTGACCTCTCATCCGGATGGATATCAGGTTTCTGAAGACGCCCTCTTGACTCCTAGGACCATTGTCTTGTCCGGGTGTGGTGCCACTCACGCTCCCTTGCAGTTGCGTTCTGCAGACTGCCGCCATGTTTGGCATTACAGGTCGGCGGATTGGGACGGAATGCGATCTTTCCACTCCCAGGTTGTTGCTGATTCTGTTGCTGATGTGGTACTTCAGGATATGGAACTTTTTATTCCAACTTCTGTGGTGCCCATCGTAGGCAGATCTCAGTAAAATAGCATCACAATATAAGCAGGAGTGCTACCGGGCATAGACTGATGCATCAACATCCCGGGATGGTAACACCAGCGCTCTTAAAAAGAAGTATAATTCCGCCTCCAGGTCCTTCAAAAAAGTCATTGCCAAGGCAAGGTCAGAGCACATCGGCAGAATTGGCGAGAAGCTAGTTCGCCTTCCTTCGGGAACCCGTGCATTCTGGTCTCTTGCCAAGGTTGTCTAACGGAACTTCTGTCAGTCATCTCTTCCATCTCAGCACAGAGAGGGACTCACTGGCCCATGCCGCAAAGGAGAAAGCCGATCTGTTAATCTTCCTCTTTGCGTCCAACTCGACTCTCAATGACGGGGGGAACACACCGCCGACCACCCCGCGGTGTGATTGCTCCATGCCGGATGTGCGGTTTACACAGCGCACGATTCGCAAAGCAATCCTCTCCTGGACGTCAACAAGACGAATGGGACTTATGGGTCCCACCCATTGTGCTGAACACGTGTGCTCCGAAGTTGGCACCGGTTTTAACGCCTCTTTCCGGTACTCCTACTCCTAAGGTGTAGTTTCAATTCATGGAAGACAGCTTTGGTCCACCCAATCCTTAAAAGCCGTCCGCTCCTCCTTCTTCTCAAAAATAATGGAATCTATTGTAAACGGTTTTTGTCGGGGTCGATCAGCTGGTGATCTTCTGGTCTACCTAACTCACAGATGGGCGTAGGTAGTAGAGTCTAAAGGGAAGGCATTGGCCGTTAGTTTGGACATAGCGAAGGCCTTCGATCGGTTCTGGCGCAAAGCGCTTCTTTCGAAGCTCTATTGCTATGGGCTTCCGGATCAATTTCCTTGCTGATCGGAGCATCAAGGTTGTAGTAGACGGTGTATGCTCTGATTATAAGCCTATTAAGGCTGATGTTCCACAAGGCTGCGTGCTATCATCAACGCTATTTCTTCTGCATATAAATGATATGTTGCAAACTGGTAACTTTCATTGCTATGTGGACGACAGCACTGGTGATGCTTTATATACAAGCACTGCCAATATTTCTCGGGAAAACGTTGCCGAGTACCAGAACAAACTTATGTCTGAAGTCGAGTCTGCGCGTTTATCGCTAAAAAGAACCCCTTTGTCGTACCTTCACAGTTTCAAAGCACTCCTTTGCTGCCTTAGCTAGCATCGGAATCGTCGGCGACATATTGAATAGTGTGCAGTTTCGTGGTCACTTGGAAAGGAAGGCAAATTGGCCTCTAAAAAGCTTGACGTGCTCAGCAGAGCGGAGCAGTATTTCATGTCGGCACATCGCTTGCAACTTTACAAAGTGCAAATTCGACTTCACATGGAATACTGTTCTCATCTCTAGGCCTGGGCACCCCAGTGCCAGCTCCTTCCATTTGACCGCATCCAGCGCAGAGCGGTTCGAATCGTTGACGTCCGAGTTCTTTCTGATCGGCTTGATTCACTGGCACTGCGTAGGGATATTGCATCCGTTTGCATTTTCTATCACATCTACCACAGGGAGTACTCTGAGGTTTGGATAATTCCAGCCGCCATATTTCACGAACGCACATCGCGTCAAAATTCACAATACCATCCTTTCCATCTGGATGCTTGACGGTCCACCACTCTGCGTTTTACTAGGAGTTTTCTTTCTTTTTTATAGGATAGGGTGACAAACAAGCACACAGTCCACCTGATGGTAAGTGGTTGCTGTGGCCCTTAGATATCTACACATATCCTCGTTTGCGAATCAAAATGCAGATACGTTGTCACCCGTGAGGACTAAGATGGAATGCCTCTCTTCCAGTAAAAGCGTCTCCGGTTCTCTAAACTCACCATACGAAACACAGCAGTGTTAAGCTGCTATTTTACGCTAATATTCTGTGAGCGTGGTCCTTCTCCGGTCGAGCCGGCCCATTCGTGCTACAGCTATACTACTAATATAGCTGCAGCATGGCTCTACCTCGTATAAAACTAATAATTCTTTAAATAATTCCTTACTCAACTTCTCTGTGGAATTGTTTACCACCGGCGACACGGCGACTTAGGGACCTTCAAGAAAAAAGCTTACTCCTTTCTAAAAGGCCGGCAACGCACCCAACTTTCATAATATGTATTTGGTAAAAATCTGTTATTTTGACATTACAAACAGATACTTCAATTTCATTTATTTAAAAAGATTTAATTCCATATTCGTAAAGTATGAACGGTTGTAAAAAATTCCAAAGCGATCACTATATTATTTTGATCTTGAGGCATGAGAAAACTTGGTTGCACTTTTAATCATTCTCTTTTATAATTCAATACAAGATCGTAAATATCAATGTGATTTATACTGTTGAGTATCTAGTTAAATGGGAGTTATTAATAATTACTGTTAGTAAATGACAGGAATTTTCAGTATATGTATTTGGTGACAGTCGACAGCAAAATATAGTCGATTTTAATCATAATGATTTGTTAGATTCAAATTATTATCTTTCTTTATTAACTTCTGTATCAGTAAAGTCAATTTCTTCTATGTGGTTACCTTCTACTCTATTTAAAAAAACTAATATTTTTAGTAGGAATGAGATGTGAAAAATAGTAATTTCTTTTATCCTGTACGACTTTAGAATTCTCTGAACATGACAAATAAATTTTTTATCGTGTAAAGACACGACTTCTTATTAAACTTTATTTACCTCAGAAGTGGTAATTATTAGTTTTTGCAAAGACCGAGATAGAGGTTGGTTCTAATCACAAGCTTCTAAATCTAAAAAATCTGGTGATCTGCCTCACTTCAGTCCTAAAAAGAACAAATACTATAACATATAATTTCATCAACTTAAAAAAAATCGTGTTTTCTGTTAAGAAAGTTCATCATTTATTGCGATATAATATTACTAAACAGTTTTCTAGTAAAAAACGCAAAGCGTAATTTTAGTAGAAAACTTTCAATAAAATTAAAGTCAATATATTTATATATAAGGTGAAATTAAACATGATATCGAAACTTAATTTTAAAGTGGAAACAAAACTAACCACTGTTATTTATAATACGGTCATTGCTGAAAGATAAAAAATATGAGGATGTCGTTTTAGGGAAGTCGCGTTTATGCAATGAATATATCGTACGTGCGTCTAAAAACTTCGTGAATTAGACAGAGCGCAGCCGTACAAAGTTGGATACAAGCTGGGTAAGGGAGAGGGCGGGGCCAAAACAAAACTTGGTTTTAACCGGTTAATTGTTACTACCTTAACCTAAATTTGTGAAAAACCGGTAATCCGCAAAAACCGGTTTTGGGGTCAATGACCGAAACCGGTTTAGAATTTTAACCGGTTTCCGAGCCCTGCTCTGAGAGATGTATGTTTGGGTAACAGAGGTATACATTGGCCTACATTTTCAGAAAACAGAGGAAGGTGTGAGGTTTGCAACTTCAAGAAGTTCAGCCCAAACCTTATACTAAATGTTTCCACTGCAATGTATTTATGTGTTTGCATGATAAAAAAAACTGTTTTGTAGAATATCACGAGGTTGACGTTTGATCTCATTATTTTTATTTATTCATATTTTCTATCAAAGTTCCTAACATTGTGATACATAAAGTAACTGACGGTACAAATTAGTGTAGGTCTTAGAAATAGTTCTTCTAGGTATAATAAAAATCTAAAAAATCTGTTCTTTTATTTTTACCTACCTTAGTAACATAATAAAGTTAAATTTGGAAAACTCTAAAATCTATAGTCCGGTAGAAAAGGGTTAGTACCTACAAAGAATCTTAATTTTTTTTAAATATTATCTCTAAATACAGGTATAAAGTATGTATAATCTAATTTTATTCTGAAATTAAGGACCATGATAAAAATGTCTCGACAGAAAGGTTGCAGGTTGTTTTTGACTGGCATAAAAATAATATTAAAGGAATGGTGTAATCATGCGAAAAACATATATTGTACTAGTACATGAACATATTTAATGTACATTGCCCTCGGACCACGGATTAGCAAGACTTTCTTCAACACTAACAACTGGATAAGCATCTTGCAAGTCAGTTGTTGACACTGTGCTTTCTTGAAGATCAAAAGTTTGACGAACAAATAAATACACGTGATATCTTAATACACCCCCCTCCCCCCCTTGTGATATTTCGTGATTTTTGCCAAACCCCCTCCCCTCTTTCGAGCCTCACGTGATTAATGGACGGCCCCTTAGGAATAGGCTATTAATTAAAAAAATTTAAAACATTTAGAATGATGACGAGGACATCTTCGTCAATGATAATCGCTATCTTTAAAGATATCAGGCTTGATTCTCCGTATTATAGGAGTGGGCAATGACGGACAGTGTACTCCTTGAAATCTTTCTTTTTTTTATAATTTTAAAAATAGTAGTAATAAAAATAATTTTTTTGTTTCAGTTCAGCGATTATTTAGTGAAATGTAGTGTGCCGCGAGTGTGCATACTTCATGGGGGAATTTCTGCGTTGCACTCTCACGTTCCGTCGCTTTTCATCCTTCCGTTGAAGAAAATTGGCACTAAATAAACATTCCGATTGTTGTAATAATGTTGTATGGTAACCGATAAGTTACACACATCACTGTTAAACTTTAATATTATGTATCCGGCTCGAAGGATCATTTTAAAAGCATTTTATAATAAAGTGATATTACGTTCATTTGTATATAGTATTATTTACGACACCTTTGATCACAGGCGATCACTAGTAATTTAGTTATTTCGGGTAATGACGTATAACAAGCTTGAAGAAATTGCGGGAGATTAATTTTAAAAATTAAAAAAAAACGTCACGTCCACACCAAGCATTTCTTCTGTATCCTGAAGACGTAAATTACACGTGAGTGGAGGGAAAATCAGACCCGGAACAATTATATGTAAGAAATACTTACTTGCGGGAAACAAACTCGTGCCCCGCAATGTCGTAGCCAAACGCTCAACCATTGCGCTGCTGCATCTAGATGTATTCTGTGCTTGTTAGCAAATTATTTGTCCATAAATAAACAGCAGGGTTATGCAAGTATATTTTCTTAAATCGTTAGCACTAATCACTAAGCCTGGATTCACACATCCGGAATGCCTGTCTGAATTCAGAGTCGGAATTCATAATTTGAATTCCGGCAAGCTGCCTCACACATATCTTAAAAATTCAGATAAATCAGTCGTTTCGTGTTTCTCGGCTCAGACACACGTCTCGGATTTGGAAGAGGAATTAATACTTATCGTACTACTTGTAGCTTTAAATAATAATAAAAAAGAGACGCTGGATTCACCCTCCTAATGTGATCAGAGTAAGGGAAAGTCAGTTCTACATTACAATTTCACAAGTGGCAACACGTCTAACCGCTACCGCTCGCAGTGTCAACTGAAATAATTCATAATCTGATTCCGGTGTGTGTGTGCTCGCGTGTTCTAATGTATAGAAAAACGCGCGTTATGAAATCATAATCTTAAATATTCCGATCCGGAATTCAGAACACTCGACAGAGTCATTCTCTCTCATCTGAGAAAATCATAATTTGAAAAAAATCTGAATGTGTGTGGAGCATAGTTAAATTGCATGCATTTCTGGGCTTTCTTAATTAATAACATGAATTCAGAGAGGCATTACGGATGTGTGTGTCCAGCCTAACAGAAAACTATAAAAATGAATGAAATCAACGTTAAACCACGTTTACGTTTAAATATGATATTGCTATTAATTTTATGATTTTATACAACTTGGCTAACTTCAAAGGATGCTTTGCTGTGTCCTTTAAATACCTACATTTTTCGTCTGCTATGTACAAAGAAAGCGCTTTTAGGAACTTTCTGTAAACCATTGGCATGTAAAATTTATGTAAATAGTATCGTTTTCATATAAATGTTTTTTGCGTTATTACTATTTTATTCATATCCAATTCGAACTAAATAAAAATCGATAAAATATCTATTAAATGAATGATTTATCATTTTGGGGATTTTATCTAAAGGATATTTGTTAACGAATACAATTTTAAACATAATGTGTATAATAAACTCTCTGACCGATTATAAGTCACTGCTATTCTAATTCAAATGCGAGTTATGGTTTTCTCATATAATTGTAAATAAGGCATGTAAAAGCATTGGTTTTATTTATTGTTTTTCAAGTAGCGACAAATTAATGCCCACGTTTTAAAAGGAAAAGTTAAAATATTTTAGTAATACTCAGATTTCTTCTATCTTCATATCATTATACAAATAAATACCTGGAAACTTCTTTCTCTTTTCGTTTTTAAAGTAAAGAAAAAATGTTGTATGTTTTCTACACAACTATTGAAAATGTAATGTTTGACAACGATATATTATATCATCAAGTCCTCAAGTTCGTTTGTTTATTTGTAATATTTACATAATAAAAACTTTACTTGCGTACCGGAATATAAATGAAATCATTTAACTCCGTGCTGATGTTGTGGAGTTAATTTTTTAAGCGAACTTAATTATGTAACTCCGCTGTAAGATCGCTATGAATATATTTTTATTTAGATCTGAACTAAAATTATATAATAAACATGTTTGTATCTACCTGTATATTAATCATTATGTAATAATATATTACTATAGTAAACATCACTTTTGTGTTTTTCTTATTGATTAAACGTACTCTTATATTTTTAAGTTTGTTGCAAAACACGATGAACTTAGCTGGGCTTAGCGTGCCAATGTCCCAGCCCACGTTTTTAGCAACTCGTCGGCGTAACGATATCCTTAGCTGTCTTTTTTTTATAGACCGTGGGTGATAAATGACCACACAGTCCACCTGATCATCTACATTATCTTCGATTAAGAATCAAAATGCAGATGGGTTGTCACCCCTGAGGACTAAGATGGAATGCCTCGTTTTCAGTAAAAAGGGTCTCCGGTTCTCTACACCAAAACCGAATTTTTGTCTGTCTGTTTGTTCCGGCTAATCTCCGAAACGGCTGGACCGATTTTGACGGGACTTCCCTGGCAGATAGCAAATGTTATAAGGAGTATCTAAGGCTTTTATTTTAGAAAAGAATTGGGGTTCCGCACAAAAAAATTAAAACCCATCGTAATAAATTCCACGCGGACGAAGTCGCGGGGAGCAGCTAGTTATTAATAAACTGGAACTGAAACGTCTAGTACAAAGATTGTTTGTGGGACCTTCCACGATATTGATCCCACAAGAAGAGTCCTAGCCAAAATCGTGGATAATGGCAATGGCAAAAAGCGACTTCCTGTTAATAAGATTTAAAAATAATGATCAAATGGCAGAAAATGGTTATCGAGCTTTTTAAGAGACTCCAAAAAAACTATACCTCATTCAATGCAGAATCAATTAACACAGCCAGAAGTCTAGTGATAGAATCGGTTTTGACAAAAACAGCTTTTGGAGAATTTTACGAGTTCCTAGAATGGATAGTACCTATACTATAGTATATACTTAAAGCTGCTTTCTGAATAACGACGTTATGATCTCAGTTTAATTTTTAATAAAGTTATTTTAAACCTTTTGTTTAAATTCGTTTTGATTTTCTGGTCAATCACTGATGTAACACTTGGTCAAGCACTAGTTGGTATGAGCTGGTCTTAGCTACCTTGTATCGTGCAATCTTAATTATTTTAGAAAAATAAACGGAAAGGATATTCCGAATGTCTACGTTAGTTATTTGGTTCTGCGGTAAATAGGGAATATTATATTTCATAATTTGCGCGATAATTAAGGTACCATACATGTATAATACTGTTTGCAAATGTCTCTTAAATGGTTTAACACTGGTACATCCGCCTAGTACAGGGGTCGGTAACCTGCGGCTCGCGAGTCAAATGCTGCTCTTTGGATGTGAAGCTGCGGCTCTTTAGTTCCATACGCAAATATTATTTATTTTATAAAAAAACATTTAAAAATCTATTCACAGCCATTTGGAGTTGATACTGGATCTCTATAAAAGAAATTAATCGATTTAAAATGTAAAGCTTTGTGGAGTGGAAAATTTACAGTTGAAAAGCAAGTTGGAAGAGTTGGAGGTCCAGAAAAGTATGTACGTAACGCAACAAAATGGACAGCTTTAAAAGAAATGCCGCGAGTTGAGGCACTTATATTCGATGCATGGAATAGTCATGTAATGAGTCGTGTTTGAAACTTAAAACAACAAGTTATGAGCCAAATTTATCCAAACTTTCTAAAACCATGCAAAGTCAACACTCCCATTGAATTTGTTTGCTCAAATGTATGTTTTTTTTAAGTACAAGTTACATTGTTTAGTAAAGTTTAAATTTTCTACTTGAATAACTATGCAAAGCCAAAGATCCCATTGAATTTGTTTGCTCAATTGTTTGTTATTGAAGTACAAGTTAGTGTTGTAAGACTTACAATGTAAATAAATGTTTAAATTTTTTACTTAAATAATAAGTGATTGTCTAATAATACCATATATATTATTATCTAATAATTAGATAATAATAATAGAAATTAGATTCTAATTTGGTGTGAAAAAACACTACTTATATATGAATAAATATATATTTTTCTTATGAATAAATAGATTAGTTTTTTTTTATCAAAAAACTTTATTTATGCAAGTACTATTTATGGTTGGCAAGAAAAAAAATTGTGGCTCTTTAAAAACTTTGAAATTTTGTAAATTGTAATTTTTGACTCTTCCGACTCAACAGGTTGCGGACCCCTGGCCTAGTAGGTAATTATAAAAACTTAAAAGTATATTTATAATAACTTATACATACTTATTCTTTTAAGTCCTTAACATTATTAAGTTTGGCAACTTAGATTATTTATTGGCAATTATCTATTGACTTAAAATATACTTACATACCTAATAAATTAATAGGTACAAATACTATTTCAACTCAATTATGATCTAATAAATATGATTTTTAATATAATGTTGAATTAAGCGGAATGTTTTATAATGCCCATGCTTAATATAAGCTATACTATACCCACTATTAAAAAGTAGCTCTCTCATTGTATGTGCTTTGAACTTTGACATTTAAATGACACCACAATAATTAGACTTATGGACCATATATGAAAGGTCTATGAAGCAATATATAGCTCAAATATATATGTATTAATCAATGGATATGACTACGTGAATATTTATTTCGTGCTGTGACTAAAGAGTATATAATCACTACGTTTTAACTGTGAGGATTGTTTTTATCCCGTTTTTTATCTACATTTTACCCCTATCACATTAAGTTAAGAATGAGAGAATTATGATGTAGGTGAAGCGGGGGAGGGGTAACGAAACGCCGCCGCATTCCGGCTACACACCACATTCGCCGGCCGTATTCCGCCGCGAATGCATGTTTGTTAGAACTAGCACTTATAAAACCGACATTCCACGCGTGCAGTGAAATTTCTTAAAGTATCTATTTAATTTTAAAATCATTTGGGCTTCAATAGTGCAATTTAAAACTTCTTGTGGTGATGCGCAGTGTTCTGTAATATTATAGTTTACTTGACGCTAAGTTGTGAAGTTTTACATACTTTCCGAGTTTCGCACGAGAGCTCGGGGAAAGGACCGTAGAAGCGTGACAGTTTGCTGAGTTCTGTGCGAATTCTTCGCAAGGGAGTTTCTCCAAGTGCAAGTCGGAGGCCGTAGTATATACCCGGCCCCGACATGGAGAGTTACTTTGATATCTCCAACGACCTGAAGGATGTCTGGGATGCGGATATTGACCCGGTGAGTCGACCTTGCTGTCGTACCGTTTATCTCGTTAAGTGAAATGGTATATTTGTGTATACAGCGTTAGAATCGCAATACAATGGTACCGGTCAATGTCATAGATCAATCCCTATGCCGATAACGTTGATAACAGCAAATAGTTGCGGTACGATCTCGCCGGCCTTGTTTTGTAATTAAGACGTCCGCCTACCTACAAGTGCAAAGAAAATAAACTAATATGTATGATTTTCTCGCCTTGAATACATATCTATTCTGTGATAACCGCATTCCGATAGCATTCATTTAAATCGAATTTTTAAATTAACCTGTTATCACCGCTGGCTTTGATCTATCGCGTGTAAGTACCTATCGGATGTAAATGGCATGGCTCAATGTTTTTCAGTCGTAATATCTACGATAAACAAGTCTGAACATTGTGTTACTTACCGCACATACATACATATATAAATCCACCATCTATCTATATTCTGTGATATTGGTGCTGTCAGCTTATACGGCTCTTACAGCTTCATCTGACATTATGTATTACTGGCTATTTACTGGCTATTTGATCCACCACCTAGCTTACTAGATGGTAAAACTCCATTCCTGTCTAGGAGTTAGTCTGAGTTGGTATCACCTTCTTACTCTGTTGCATGCATTGCTGTATTGTGTTCCTGTCTAAATGGAATATGAAAAGCCAGTATAATTATATGCTGTGAGACATCCAATCTTAGTGCTCAGGGATATAAACGCATCTTATGTCTTCTTTATATGAAGTTAGCTGCAGGTTGTTATGAAGTCCAGTAGCCAAAACGTAACTTACTAAAACGTAGCCTCATAGTGCCAATTTCATTTTTATTAATTCGTGCTATTTTAATTAGAGCACAATATTTGTAAACACTTGTTTAAATCAATAGGATAATTATCCAAAAATGTAATTAGCATTTATTTACAATCATATTGTTTCAAGAACAATTTCAAAAACAACGATACACAAAAAAGGCATTATGGTTCAAATTCCAGACACCATGTACCGAATGTCGTCATTTTGTGCACCTTATAGCCTAGCATAGGGTTATGTCCTTTGAGTTTTTAGTAGGTACCTTTCGTAGGTAAGTTTAAGAGGCACAGATTCCTAACAACTTCTAATTTTGAATCATGTATGGTCACGATCATGAATTATAACTTAATACAGATAGGGTGGATGCCCCTATTACCAGCCTTTTAGTGCCAATTTCAACTTTAAAAATTCTTGTTATTTTAACTAGCGCACAATATTTTTATACATTTATTTTAATCGATAGGTTATTTATCTAAAAATGTAATGAACATTTATTTACAATCACATTATTTCAAGAACAATTTTAAAAACGGTAATAAGCAAAAACAGGCGTTGTGGCTCTAATTCCAGCCACCCTGTACCGAATGTCGTCCTTTTGTGTACCTAATACCAGCATAGCATAGGGTCATGCTTTTTGAGTTTTTGGTAGGTAGGTACCTATTGTAGGTAAGTTTTAGGGGCACAGAAATAAATTCGTAACAACTTTTAATTTTGAATCATGCATGTTACAAGCATGGAATATGTATTAAGACAGACGACAACAATTATTTTAATGTTTTACTCCTTACCTTACTGTGTTTTAGCTTTAAGCAGTTCCATTTTTCTTTTAACACTAAACAATTAATTAAAGCAAATTATGATAAAAGTTATGTATACATCCATTTCTTATAATTTAATCATTCAAGTTTTTGATCTTCATTTCAGCCTTCACAAGTCCACTACAGAACATCCTCCTCCATAGACTGCCGCAAAGCGTGGTCCTGAACCACTTTCCTTGTTATGACTTTTTCATTTATTTTCTTAAGTTATTATAAAATTAATATTACTAAGTTGTAGTTAATTATATTTATTGCTTGTTTTTGTCTTTCTCAAAAAATAATTAAATATTGTATGGTGTTCTTAACATATACCAAATGTCTGATAGAAAAGCAAGTACATCTTTTGCTAAACTTTAAAATCAAAAACCAGTTTTAAAATATAGACGAATTGATCATAACTTCCTTAACTATAAAATATCTTCTAATTAAGGGTATTTATTCCAGTTTATGACAGCCCTGATTTATATTACGTGGCTGAAATTAGGTACATCTTATTATTTACGTCAAACCCGATATCAGCCTGACGGCTGACATTATGCACTCCATACATTTCGTATATCTAATTACAGCCCCATTAATTTCCACTAAAAGAAAATAAAAAACTTGTAAATTTAAACAAAAATAGCTGCATTACTATGTCTATAGTCACATTCATACAAATCAAAAAGCCTAAAGATGAGCTAATGTAAAATATGCTTAATTTTATCGTGACTATAATTTGTCAAAAAAATTAGGAAAATGAGCGTTTTCCGTCGCGTGCGTGTTTTGATTTTTAATTTAACACTCTTAGATTTATAACCGTGTGGTAATATTTGAAATATACTTTCCTCTAGTTACGAAGAATTTTTTAGACGTTAATATATGTAGTTAAGACTACTAGAAACCTTATTTACGAAGTAAAAAGCCGAAAAGGCTGGAATTAGGGGCGTAGCTGGTATTAGGGGCATCCACCCTAACAATAATTATTTTATTTTAATGTTTTACTACGTACATTACCTTACTGTGTTTTGGTTTTACGAATTGCGATTTTTCTTTTAAAACTGAACAATTAATTAAAGCTAATTATAGGTAATTAAAAAATGTAGCATATCGATTTCTTATTAATTAATTATCGAAGTTTTTGAATCATCATCATCATTGCAGTTCATCACAAGCCCACAGCTGAACATGGTTTCTCAAAACATAATGAAAATATACCTATAACAAAACCCAATTTTATAACACAGAGGAATTGATCTTAACTTCTTAGAGCTGTCCTATAAAGTCTCGAAATAAGTTATGACCTAATTAATGATATATATATATATATATATATATATATTCCAGTTTATGACAACCCTGTTTTATATTACGTGTCTAAAATTAAGTACTTACTATTTTCATATATAAGTATCTAATTACAGTCCCATTAATTCCCACTAAAAAACTTATAATTTTATTCCAAAAATAACTGCATTACTATGTCTCTAGTCCATATTCATGCAAGTTTCTCCACAGCCACGTTGATAGATTTCATATCAATCTGAGAGACTGCAGTGAGAAACATTGATCAATGTAATCCGTTCTAATTCGGAGACAGCTGAGATCGGCATATAATTACAGATTACTGGTAATCTCTACAAATATAATTATCCCAATAATTCTAGAAAAAACTCATAAGAGGACGCTTTCGAAATTTCATAAATAACAATAAAAAATTAACGTTGTCAAAATTTTCTAAGTATTTTTCGTATTTAAATAATTTTATTTTTAATATTATTAAAAAGCAGCGATTATTAAAAAAGCACTCGCATATCTACGCAAAATGTTTGTGATTATAAACCAAGTTCGATTTGTCTTGTAAGAATGTACCTACATACGTATAATCGGCGTTAAAAGATCTCAAGTAGACATTTGTTTAGGCGCACATTAGTCAGCATTAGGGAGATTTTGACGGCAACTTGAGCCAGCAGACAGCTGACAGTTGGCGATGGTATCTCAAGGCGCCTAAGCAGACAGACACATTATCTTGAGAATCAATTCACCATCAGAGCACTTGTTTCACCGTTTCCACTAATAGTTCACATGCGCAGACATTTAATACACAAAATCCACTTCAAACCATTATTTAAACAATAATACAGGAGCAGCAAACCGCCGCCGATCAAGTTCCCGCCCGCGATTAACATTGCGACTGACAGTTTTATTTGCGTTAAATAAAATTGCATTCCAATTTTAGTTGTGTTTACTTAAATATCATGGTTTGATAAATAAAAAGTAACAATTTTCTTCCACGGTGAAAGTTTTAATTACATACGCAATTATGTTCTAATCATTAATGCATTTTTAGAACTTTATATAGAAGTTAATAAAATTAAAAGTTAATTTTTCCCAACGTAATGTAGGTTAATGTAATCTAATGTTAATCAAATTGCAATCATACTTACGTATTACGTGAAACAGGCTTGAAGTCATTGAGATATTACAATATACTATGTACAATTACGTTACTTCAATGGTTGAAGTTTAAATGTCATAGTCATATTGATAACAAATTATAATGTAAAGTACCGAATAGGTAAATGGGTAATTCCCGTCTTGAACGTTCGTAATAAGAAACGGATTTGCAAACAGCTACAACTGACTTCCCGAAAGTGTTTACGTCATCAAAAGGTCACTGTGAGAGTAATGTATTGCGGCCTTACAGATTACAGACGGTTATTACTGCACTGAGTAACAAGTTTAAGTGCTGCGGTTACTTTGTAATGATTGTTGATATTTATGAATTTCTTTCCTGGTGATGTTACCGTCACTTTATTATAATGTATAATATGTAGGTTCGTATTTCTTAAGTGATACGATGTGTTCATAAATTATGGAATGATTAAAGCGAAAACCCTTTTATAAAAAAAAGTGAACTATAATGATTTCCTATATTTACACGAATACTAGGCATTGAATAAAACTAATTTTACGGATTAATCGCGTGTATTTTAACTTATTTTTAATTCCCGACGTTTCGGGTGCTTTTAAGCACACATGGTCACTGGGGGGCTGAAGCGTTTGACGTCATGTCATTTTTAATATTAATTTTTGTTCCGATCTACGCAGAACGAGCTTACAGTATTTTGAAGTGTTGCAGAGATGTGCTTTCAATTTTTTTTAGCTTTTCCCCGCAGACGAGGTGTTTTATACATAAATTACATTTGTACCACCACGAAAACTTGGAACAGTAATTATTTTGATCTATGCGGGTTTCGAAAACGTGTCTCTGAGCGATCAGCCGAACGCTTAGCCGCTGCTCTACTGGGTACCGAGCTGTCGTTTTCAGTTGCGTTCCCTTATTTCCAGATTAAATTCATTACGACAATATTAACTGATATAAAACTGCTCTAGTGAACAAAAGCTTGTTTGTGAAGCTGAAACAATGGGCATATTGCGTAAATATACGGTTCGTGGTTGCGTCACTAGCGATGAGTCGAATGGTTTCGTTTCAAAAACAAGATGTTGACACAAGTGCTCACTGTGATCTGTGACATTGTCGCCCGCTAAGGGTCTATCGAGTGTATATAATTTGACTTTTCAATTTACAATGTACTCGGCGCGCAGGATTTGTATGGGATTGAGTCCAACTTAGTTTTACTCAATTTGAGTTTAAACTCAAAGTCGAAATTTGAGTCCAGATCATATCACGGATTTTGATATTGGAAAGGTTTAGTTAAAACAAGAGATTCTCTGAATACCGGCTTATATGTTAGTCTTCATGACACAGTCATAACACACTGTCATTATATGGTTTTTATTTATTTGAGATAAATTAAACAAAACCCGGTCAAAACGTAATGGTGATTTAAATAACGTTAAATATATTTTTTTTATAAAACGGAAGTGGGGAACGAACTTTCAGTTTTTCTTTTTCATTGAATAAGGGTGATAAACGAACACATAGCCCACCTGATGGTAATCGGATGCTGTGGCCCATAGACACATCTATCTTCAGTTAAGAATGAAATGCAGGTGCGTTGTCATACCTGACGACTAAGATTGAATGTCTCATTTCCAGTAAAAAGGGCTACTGTAGTCCACAGACGTCTGCAGCCAACTGCAAAAAAGAAAGTCACAATGCGTTGTTACCTCTGACGAATGGAATGCCTCACTAGAAAATATGCTAAGACACTATTAATTAATTTGACATATAATTATTGTAATAATAATAATGACAAATTTAATTTAATTGACTTAAATAATTTCATTAAGAAGTTCTGGACAGAAGATAGGTATAACTTATCTAAATATGGTTCAACCATTTCACTGTCCCGTGAGTCATAAATAAAAATTCGATTGTTTTAACTATTGTCTCTTTTTCGCGGACATGGAAATTGTTAAGCCTAGTTGAAAATGCGCTATCTAATTATTTACATTTTAACTCAGCCAAGATTTTGGCTACCCAGGCACCTGCTTCTATTGTGCAGCATAATAACTTGACACTAAAATTGGAAGAAAGTGGCTATAGAGGTAATATAATTAGCGCAATAATAATAGCTTGAATAATTTAGCTTACAAAGAAGCAATTGTATAATTTAACGAAAAAACAAAAAAATATGTATTCGCCTGGTGTATCGAAGTATAGAAGAAATAGTTAAAGGAGTGGTTGTGCCCAGATGAACTCCCAGGCATAAAAGGAGTCTTTACTACTACCACCATTTATTAAGTAAATGTATTTTTGAAGTGAAAACTTCTTTAGAATCTTTGTGTTACCCAGTGTTAACCAGTTACTCGACTCCACCGAGTCAGTAGTAATTCATTCTTGGGATTAGCTATTTCCATAGCATAATATCGTATGGTATTTTGCTATGGGGACACGCGGCTGACACTGAAATTATATTTGTTTTACAGAACAGGGATTATGATAATATACATAAGAGTAATCTATGATTTAAAACCTAAAGAGTCGCTGCAACAAAAATTTAAGGAAATTAATATATTAACTTGGCCTCTCAATATATTTATGAAAATGTAATGTACGTACACAAAAATAAAAGTAGATTTACAAAAATAAGTGATATTCATTCTGTAAATACTAGGAACAGACACAAGCTAGTAGTACCAGTTACTCGACTCCACCGAGTCAGTAATTCATTCTTGGGGTGATGTATATATACGCTTTTACAACAAAATCCCAGAAAATATACAAAATTTGACCTGCTCAAAGTTCAAAACTTACATATACATACATACATAAACACCACGCCTGTCACCCAGAGGGTAGGCAGAGATTATGGACTCCATTTGGCACGATCCTGATACACCTCTCTCGCCTCCTCCACATCCATATACCTACGCATACACGCTCGTCGGTTAAGGGTACTCTTAATTTGGCCCATTTTCAGTATATCGCCAATTTGGTCGATAAACCTTCGTCTAGGGCGTCCCTTCCCGACTCTGCCGTTCACCTCTGCAACATAAATTTGCGTGACACTCTTTCCTCATTCGTTCTTTCTACATGACCAAACCACCGAAGCATTCCTTTCTTAATCCTGGTCACAACATCATCTTGCAAACCACACTCTTCTCTTATTACACAATTTCTCACTCTGTCATTCAGATTCAGCCCTAACATACTCCTTAATGACCGCATTTCTACAGCATTTATTCTACTCTCGTGCTTCTTCTGCCACACCAACTTTCACTATCATACATTAAAGTAGGGACTAACACAGCATTGTGAATTGCCATACGTGCCTTTTTGGACACATTCTGACTTTCCACAACAGAGTGTAGAGCCCCATTTACTTTATTTCCTGCGTTCACTCGTCGTTCTATATCCTTATCATATCTACCATCCCTGCTAAATACACATCCCAAATACACAAACTCATCTACTTGCTCGACCAATTCCCCTTCTATTCTTATTTCACATATCGTTTTACTTTCTTCTCTTTCAAAGACCATAACTTTCGTCTTACTTGCGTTCACTTTTATTCCCTTTCTTTTAATGAAATGTTCATTAATGTAACCATCATTTGCAACTCGGCCGCCGACGACGCGAGTATGACTTGATCATCGGCGTACAAAAGGCATTTGACGGTTAACTCACCCATTCTTAACCCGCATTCTTCAACTTTCAGATTCTTAGAACTTTCAGATCCAAACAACTGTCCATAAATAGGTTGAACAGCCACGGGAAGCCACAGCCCTGTCTGACCCCTTTATGGATGCCAAACCAGTCCGAGTAGGCCCTGTTGATCCTGACACAAGCACTGGAGTCCCTACAGAGACTTCAATGCCTGTATCAACCAGCACTCAACCCAAATGAGTTCAGTGTTTGCCATAATACAACCCTGTCCACTCTATCATAAGCCTTTTCCAAGTCCACGAACGCACAAAACCTTTGGTTTTTGGCCAAAACTTCTCCGCGATCATGCGCATGGAAAAGACCTGATCCGTACATCCCATTCCCTTTCTAAATCCCGCTTGCACATCCCAAATTTTTCCATCAGCATCTTTCATAACTCTTTCAATTAGTACCTTAGCATACAGTTTTCCCACAATGCTAAGAAGACTGATACCACGGTAGTTTTACAGTCCTGCTGCGATCTTTTTCCTTTATATAGTGGGACTATCACGGCTTTGCACCAGTCTCCCGGTATCCGCTTAAGTTTCCAACACAAATTAGGTTTCACTTCTACCGCGTGTGAACTGCCACACGTTTTTTTTTTTTTGACATCATACACAACGCACTTAAAGTTAGTGCACAATACAGTCCTAGTCTTATATAATATACTACTTACGAGTACTCTACCTGGCCACATGATATTGTGATTAAATCTCTCCAATCAACTCGCATCCAAACCATTCGGGCGAAATTGAGTATATACCTCTGATACCGGTATGTATAAGTAGCGGCACGAAAGTCTAGCGGTAACCGTTGTTGCGCTTAAGTCGCGCTAATTGGCTTATTGCGCATAAGTCGCGCTGATTGGCTCGTGCGTATCGTTTGCACGCGCTGATTGGCTCTCCAGTCGCATTCGTGCAATTCAATTAGTGCGCTTCCCCTCCACGTTTCGTTCAGCGGTAGAATTACGTGCTGCGACTTGTACGCCACTTTGTAGAGTACACTTATCTTAATAAGCTGTTTCGTTACGTTACAGCCTATTAAAAGTCCACTGCTAAACAGGCCTCCTCTATAAATATCCGCATAGGGGGGGATAATTGCCATAGTTGCCACGCTTGGCAGGCGTGTTGACAAGCGTAGATTTTATTATTTTTTGTTGTTATTATGAAGACTCTGCTGCTGGTCTGTTCCCCTTTGTCGCCTCTTACGACATCCACGGGACATTGTGGGATAGTGGATATTCTTACATCGCCACGACACAGAACGGACACCAAGATATATGCAGAGTTAAAATTGACCCGTTGTGTTATATATGGCTAATTAACTAAATAATTGCATATTTTTCACACATTTTCATCGACATTTATCGTTTTTATATGTTTAGTCTACGAACGCAAAAAACTATTTTATTGAAATGATATTTAACATGCATAGTTTAAGTCTAAATGTTAAGGTCTTTAAAATACTAGATTCCTTTCGAATTTCTCGTCCGTCATTAATGTAAATTTTATTCTTATAGCATAATTATAACATTATTGCTTTAGAAATAAGTTATTTAACGACACATTTAAAACATAAGAAGAATAATAATTTACTTGTTTATTTTATCGAATTTATTTAGAAAAAGTTTTTAAATTCTAGGCATACGAATTAACCGATTTTGCTTCTTTTATAGAAATATTATTATTTGAAGTAGGTTCATATTCTTTTTTTGGAGTTTTTGTTAATTTTGGTAATTTTATTATCTTTCAAAAAAATTAATGCCTCATATTCTTCACAAAATGTTGATGCTTCACATTGCAAAACGTCAAGCCAGTCAAAATAACTTGAGTCTTTTATAACAATCGGAGAACATATTTCATAGTTTTTCCTTAATTCGCATACTTTTACATACTCGTATCTACTAAAAATCTTTTATAATCAACAAACTTTTCTTCAAACCATTTTTTAAACTACACTCAGGAGGAGTAATTCGCTTGGTGTCAAGTTCCAAACAATATTTAATTTATTTTCTTTATGTTTTATAATAATAAAGAAAAAAAAACTGAGTAAAACCCGATTGCCAGTATTTAAATTAAAAGAAAACATTTAAATACATGTATTCGGAGCGCATAGAGAAGCGATGCAGGCAGGCATGAGCAGCCCCCGTTGAGCTCGTGAAAGGCGCAGGAGCCGCGCGTTCACTCGTTTGCATTCCTCTCACCGCGGCGCGACGGGGCGTTCGAGTTCACGAATTTAGAGAGCCGTACTTTGGACTGAAACAATTGTCATTCTTCATTAGCACAGTCTAGCGGCACATTTTTTTCTTGTTAGCAATGCGGTTAATGACATACGCCATGAGTTTATTGGGCGATTCCAAAACGCTATTGATGACTAGGTATGCGGTGTACGGTATACAAATATCAGAATATTTTTTATCCCTGGCTTTTAAACCATACGCCAATTTTAATAACTTGTGTTCCTTGTAGTATGTAGATCCAATTTCCTGCCCACGTTGCACACTGCTGATTGCCGATACTCTGACTACCGAGTGATAGCGAACTTATCTAAAACTAGTAATGTCATGGATGGATGAAGCCGTGGTAGTTCAAAGGCTAATCGCTGTAAATATACGCGAGCAACCTGTGTTCTATACTCACCAGCGACTGATTTCCAACGTGCTCGGCGACGGAGGAATATATCATAGAGAAACCTGCATGCCTATAAAATCAAGTATTTCAAGGACATGTGAAGTCCGCCATCACGCAATGGAGTAGCGAGGCAGACTAATTGCTCCATCATATATCTTAAAATGAATGGAGGCCTGTGCCTAATTATTAACTTTAATAATGATACTCATTCTAAGTCTCTAATTTTTTATATTAATTAAAAAAATATCTAATCCATGTTGTGTTTTATATTATCTTCATTAAAATTCACAAAGCGAATCGGTATCGGCAAAAAAGCGTATCAATGAACCCCTACAATAAAATATTTTGGAGCAACTCCCAAAATAAGCATTCTTAAAAAGTGCTATGAATTCTATTGTAACAAAAAGTGCGTTATGTTATGAAGTATGTATGGTATGTAGATACACATAATGCTTGACGGATAACCTATCAGATATCAAATTTAAAATTATATTTTCCAACAGTAGTAACATTGTCATATTATATAGTTGATAAATGCAATAGCGTGACTTTATTATGGTAAAAATCTACTTCAAAAAAACTAAAAATAAAATAATTTTCCCGTAATTTAAAGGCTTCGAAAGTCGGTGCAAAGACAGTGTATTAAAATGTGACAGTTTTTATTTTAAACTAGCGATCCGCCCCGGCTTCGCACGGGTGATTTCTGGATCTCGACAACAGCGCCACTTAACGGGTGGTCCAATTCTGCATCTAAAGTCTAAACCATCCAGGGACGCACTCAAACACACACACAAAATTACATCAGAATCGGTCGAGCCATTTTCGAGTTTTGCGAGACTACCGCACGGCAATTGATTTTTATATACTTATAGATTATTTTAAAATTTCATTATTTGACCGTTTTAATATAATATAATATAATATAATAATTTTTATTCAATACATAATACTTATTGAAAGTCATTTTTTTACTTTTACCACTGGTTCGCAAAAAAACTTCTGTCCTGGGAAGAATCAGCAAGAACCCCAGCGGGACTTTTTTTTAAAAGCACATTTTATAATATAATATTAATAATAATAATAATATCTTATACAATTGCTATGAAAACATTTAGAAACAGCATGGTAGCGATCACCTCATTCCCAGGAGTTATTATCAATCATGTACTCTTTAGTAGTATAATAACCCTTACTAGACAATTTTTGCTTAATAAATAATTTAAACCTTTATGATAGAAAAGGTCTGCATATTTTCTGGGACTCTGTTGTAAAAGCGTATACATTGTCCCATGAAGGAATTACTGACTCTTTGGAGTCGAGTAACTGGTATAACTAACTTGTGCTTGTTCCTAGTATTTACAAATTGGACTAAACTATAGCACACGCTCAAGGTGACAACTAGAACGTCGTGTATGTAGTTACATTAAAAACTTCACTCCTATTTTTGACCTTATGGCATGGAATTTGTTCTCTATTTGATAAAAAAAAGTAAAATTAGGTATCGCGTAACATACATACATACATACAAATAAATAGTTAAATTTATTAACCTAACTAATAAACCATCTTTATTTTTTTGATGTCGGTTAAAAGAGAAAAGTTGTTATGTACGTCAGTAATATTTTATTGTTCCTATGTTTAGCTGCTATCACTTCTGTATTCTACCGATATACTTGTATCAAAGAATAGGTATCAGTCACGCCGGATATGTGCAATAAGCGTCAATAGACGTCGCGGCACGAGAGCCACAGTGAACACCTTGATCTGTGTTAGTATTTAAACCGGTAACGTCTGGAAAACGTGCAGTCACGTTTGAAAAACATTAACTCTATGTTCATGCCATAATGAAGTACTTAAGACACCGGCTAACATCAAACATCAACACAAATAATAACAAGTATTGTCTAATTTCGTATAGCAAATATTTCTCATTTTATAAAAATATTGAAATCCACTTTAACACTGTCATTAAGTTAATAAATGTTGCCGTTAATAAGTTAAAATATTTATCAATTCATAGAAAAAATATTATTCATAGCAATAGTTGTCAGTATTGTATTTTTAACTTACAGCACGGCTAGCATGGGCTGGGGACAAAAAATTATCCCCCGATTATATCCACTGACAAGAGATAAAATTATCTTGTTATGTCAAACTGGGAGAAGTATATCCCCGTTTGACATAACGAGTAGACATATATCCCCCGTCCGTAGCATGGAGCCAAATGAAAGATAAAAAATTATGCTTTTTTGACATTTGAAAGGGACAATTTTATCCTAGTTCATTGGAAGTGGGTTTAAGTTTATATTCATACAAAAAATCTATCTAAGTCTAAGTCTATCTCCCATTTTATCTACTGTGGATATTATATCCACCGGTGTGCCCATGCTCGAAGGGTCGATAAAACTAAACGAAGGTAAAAAAATTTCTCCTTTCCCCGGGGATAAAATTGTCTCCTGCCCATGCTAGCCCCGCTGAACATAATTCAGAAATTATTGCGCGGTCTCTAGCAAACGAACGCTTTCTTCATTACCAAACGAGTAGGCATCTAGAAAATTCTGTGGTGACTAATAACCGGGTGAATCAAAATTGATTAATATAACGCAGTATTTTGAGAGAACGTAATTACGTCTAATTAGCGTTAGATGAAGCACTGAAAGAAATAGAAGCTTTACCGAAAAAGGAAAGGACCTACTTATATAATTACCTTCATTAAACTCATTTTTATTAAAATAATAACTCGATATTTACTCTTGAGACGTTGTAAAACATTCTTCACACAAGAGGCATGAAGCCCGCTTCGAGGCCGCGAAGCACGGGAACTTTACGTCATAAATACTCTCAAGCTAATAAACCCTTTTAGACTTGAAAATGTACGTATTATTTGCGTGCCTTTACCATATATGTACCAACGCTAACTCTAAGGTTTTGCCCTTATTTTTTATATTGTTATTCATTAATTGGAATAAAAATAATGGCAAACCTACCAAGTCGGCTTTATCGGGGTAGTTTTGTATGGTAAAGTCTGTGGCTCGTAAACGCCTATATCGATCATCGATTTACCTCTCGAGGCCTAAGATGAAATTCCTTTTTTACTAGTGAAAAATTTCTTCAGTTTTCGTCACTTACCGTAGGAACAGCGACATTACAAATACATTTAGTTGCTATTTTAAATTGGTATTCTGCAAGTGCGTGGTCTACCCTAGTCGAGCCTTGTTCGTGCCATGAACTCGTCAATGCCATAAGCGTGATCTGGATTCTGCAAAAATACATTAACAACAAGGTTCTACCACGTAAAAATTGAAAATGAGACATTCTTTTACAGCACTTAGTTATGCGAAACAACTATTCATCGAAACAGATGTATGTATGGTTATGTAGGTTCCATCCATAAATCCATTACATCCTATAAAAGTCCATTGCTGAACATAGGCCTCCCCCATAGATTGCCTCACAGGGGGGATTTTGACATAGTTGACACGCTTGACGAACGGGTGGTCAACCGCAGTTTTTTATTATTTTGAGTTTTTATCAGGAAGAATATTTTAAGCGTGGTAGAGCCATGCTGCAGCTATATTAATTGTATAGTTACGCACGAATGGGTCGGCTCGACCGGGGAAGGACCACGCGCTCACAGAACACCAGCGTAAAATAGCAGCTTAATGCTGCTGTGTTTCGTATGGTGAGAGTAGAGAACCGGAGACGCTTTGTACTGGAAAAGAGGCATTCCGTCTTAGTACTTACGGCTGACAACGCATCTACATTTCGATTCGCAAACGAGGTTAGATGTAGATGTCTATGTACCATCAGGTGGACTGTGTGCTCGCTTGTTGTGTACCTTATCCTATAAAAAAAAATTGCCCATCACCTGTTTCAGTGTCCCTTTGTCGCCTCTTACGACACCCACGGAACGATATGGGGTGGTGGATATTCTTACATCGCCAATACACGGCTATGTATGTGGGTTACTGTCCAGTTATTACTTACCGTCATACATTGTGAACTTCATAAATCATTCCAATTATAAAATTTTTGAACGGCAACGTATCGAAGCGATCACAGTTGCGTCGATAAGCCGCACGTGGTGCGCCGGCTAATTCCGAATCGTCGATAACCAACTGGCGTTACGTAAACGTTGGTAAAACTGTGTTTTATGATTAGACACGAATGTGCATTACGTCCAGCTCTCATTAAATTGTGAGTTATTTCAAAGCAAAAAAAAGTTTTGCTTTGAAATAACTCAGAGTTGAAATTAACAATGGACAGGTTCCTGTTGTACATTCAGTGCCTCACTTAATTTTTGACGTTAAATTTTACGCCAATATCACGCGAGGTAAGTCATGACATGCATTCTCGATTATTCACAACTGATATTATTAACGAGAAGAAAAGTGTTTCCAGCGTTGATTACCTCCACAATTGCCATTAGGTATAGGCTGTGTTTTGAGTTGGTCATTTTGTTTACACTTACAAGTTACAAGGCACATTTGAATTTCTGTATTACGGTCTCATCTGTGAGAGAACAATAAAGGCGGGCGTCCTGCTGATATAAAGCGGGCTTAATATTAAATTTTACAATTCTAAGAAAACCCGTACATAAAATTAATATTTTTAATGCGTCCGATGATGGAACATACGCAAGGCTGCTTGCATAAAAGGTGCGCAAGCAGCCTGTACTTCTCTGAAATTTAAGTTTAGCGCTCTGTTTCTGATCTTCATTACAATATACAATATATTCCACACACAGGGAGAACTGCAATATTTCACTGGTAATTTACTATTTGTAACGAGGCGAATGAATCGCCGAGTTTTTGTAATAATTAATGAATATGAAAAGAGGTCAAATCAAAGTCAATACCGAGAGGATAACCGATGTTTCCAGTTCATATTAATATTAATTGGTTGAATTAAGTGCATTTAAATTTAAGTAATTCCTAGTTATTAACGACAGCATAAATTTCACTTTCGCAGATTGCTACGTATGTGTGCAAACATTTGTACAATTCTAGTGTCCTCGAAGACCGACTATAGCCATCTGCGTAGGACAGGATTATAGTGCACGAGTGTGTGTACAAGCACAGGTGCAATCTCTATTCCCTCTTATTTATTACTCTCATAGTGCGAGGGGACCGCAATGCGACACGATCGGAGATCAAGCGGATTAGGTTTTATTTTACAATATCACCGTATGCTTTTTTGTTTGTATGTTACGCGATGTCAATTATGAACCGACTTTGATGATTATTTTTCTATTAAATAGTTTATACTTCGGGAGTGCTCCTGTGTCAATATGGAGAAAATATTCCACCCATAAGGTTGACAAAATAGGGAATGAAGTTTTTATTTTAACTATTAAGGTATCATTGAGATTGTAATATTCCTTAAAGATTTAAAAAGGAAAAAAATAACTTTCAAAAAAAGTACCACAATAAAATAACTTAATATTTTGAAGTCGACGCCAAGATATAATGTAGAAAAACTAAAGCCCCGACTATTTTAACAATTTGTATTTTTGAAACGAAGTTCCTTTTGGACGGTACGAATTTGGCGGATGGGGGCTAGGCGAGAAAAAGTGTAAGATTTTTCCGTCACGACCCCTTCTGACGTAGTGTAGACAGCCTTGGCGGCTATAAGGAAGCGTGATGGAATAATATCCATCTCCCTCGCACTTTTTCTTATCTTGCCATGAAAGAAATATTATTTTATTTTACATTACGCTTCATTTTAATTGACGCTAGTAATTAATTTATTTGTATTTGTTTATCAATAATATAATACGTTTATCAATAATAATATACTACGAAAGAAACTTCGTTCCAACCGAGTGTTCCACGACACTCACGCATGTTTTATTTAAATTATTTCACGGATAAAATATAACCAAGATCATTCCTGAAATTGCACCCTATCTGTTTGTGAAGTTTCATTACAATCGGTCCAGCCATTCCGAAGATTAGCCCGAACAGACAGACAGACAGACAGACAAAATTCAAAAAATGGTTGTTCATGTCTTAATGGCATGCATTTAATCCCTCGGCTCAATATAAGGCAGATAATGCGATATTACAGACAGACACGTCAATTTTATTTTATATGTATAGATGTATAGATATAAATAAAACAGTTTTTATTTATAAAAACACATAGTTTCAGAATCACAAAAATGTTACCCAAAAATAGCGGTTACTTTTAATAATACATTCATAGTGTAAAAGAAAAACAAGGACAAGACATGTGAGTGCTGTATTAAATCTTAAATGCGCTGGCCTTCTAATCCCAGGAGTCACAACACTTGAAGAGTTTATACAGATTGCCGGATCATTCGTTCATTGTAGATCTTAGCATAATAATTGACAATTCGTGTTAGTGTTAGCTCCAGCATATATGAGAAACAAGACAGTTCATCTACAGGAAAATAGTTATATAATATTTTCCTTGTTCGATGATCCAACTTTATCGTTATAACTAATTGCGAGAATTCCTTTTTAAGTATATTATATTACAATATTTTATCTAGGCAGTAAAAGGTATAACTTTTCAATTTTATACCTAGGTATATCTTTCTTCATCAACTGATCGTAAAAGTCCACTGATGGACAAAAAACGGCTCGACCGATTTTCATGAATTTTTTTGTGTCTATTTGAATGGGACTCTCTATTACCAAGTTTAAATGTTTTGTTAAGCTGAAACTGTATAAAAGGGTTATTATAGTATAAATGAATACATGATTGATATATATTAACCCCTGGAATGAGGTGGTCGCTACTAAGCAGTTTCTAAAATAAATTTTGTACTTAAATAGTTTGTACAACCATTAATGTAAAATTTACTTTTAAAAATGTCCCGCTGGGATTCTTGCTGGTTCTTCCCAGGACAGAGGTTTTTTTCGAACCAGTGGTAAAGTAAAAATGACTTTCAATAAGTATTACACATGTAATCTATATTGAATAAAAATTATTCTATTCTATTCTATTCTAATGGGTCCCTAAATGGTTTAGATTCACATTTGGACCCGGTAGGTGGCGCTGTTGTCGAGATCCTTAACTCACTCGTGCGAAGCCGGGGCGGATCGCTACTTTTATATAAATATCAAAATACCTTTGATACAAGTTTTCCATTAAAAATCCCTTTCATTCGTCTATGTTAATTGCGGCGCACGTTCGTAGCAGAGCGTAGCTGAGCCACGTCGCTTCGGAATGGATCGCTTGGATCACTCATGAAGGAAGCCGAGTTAGTGTATAAATCTGAGCACCTGCACTATTCGCACGTGCACTTGAGCGTAGTTAGGCGAGCGAGACATGTTTACGCTCATGTATGAGCCGCGCGCAAAAGGTATACCTATGATCACCCCTCCCACTTCCACCAACCGCTTCCTGCGCTTGTATGCTCAGCGGAGTTAGCCAAGGACTAAAATGACTGTATGTTTTCTATAGCGTTAAAGATCGTAGATAGACCACGCGCCAAACCCCGCAGTACCGCTCGACGTTGAAGTCATGACGCTACTTTTTTCTTAAAACAGAAGAATATAACAATTAACACTAGCACGAAGCTATCTTACATAATCGTGATACGATATTGAGTGAGGGGTCAGTGTGACAGAGTTAAAGTCAAGGTCACCTTACACACAATACAGTACGATAACTGTTCTTCTGCTTGTTTATTGCTATTAATTAACAATTGTTTCTTAGCAGCACCTGACTACACACTGAAAAAAATATGTTTGCGATACATTGAAGTTACAACAAAGGTTGTAATATATTATTAAAATATCAAATGGTTGGGTTCTTTTATTGGTTAAAAGCCAGCAGTAAGTACATCTACTGTTATGTCTTGGTTTGAAAGGAGAGAGAGACAGTGTATACATACAGGCTGTAAAGCATTCCATCTTAGACATCAGGGGAGACAAAATAACAACCTATCTGTTGCCATTTTTTTTAAGTTTTTTGTAAGTAGTTGCGCTCTGACATAGAAGGATATTCTTAAAAGAAAAAATACTTTAAGGTTGAGTAAAATTTGCTAGTTTATTTGCATTAGGACTTTCTTGATGGACCTCATTCTTTTTTTTTCGAATTAAAAATATTTGCGAGCGTGTTATTCAGGGAGCTATGATCTGCAACGCGGTAAATCAATGAAGACAAGTGAGATTCCTATCTCACTGGTCTCCCACCGCCAAATAGCAGTGCGTGTACTACTGTATTCTGGCAACAATGGTATAGAAAGCCAGTATATCTACAGGCTGTATGGCATCTTTGTCTTCAGAGGTGACAACGCATGTGTAGCACTTACTATCAGGTAAACTGTAAGTTCGTTTGTCACGTCAGTTTTATAAAAAAAAAAAGTAAATAGACGCATGGCCTTGTTCAGATTAGTTGATTCCGATGTCGCCAATCCGGGATTGAATGTCAGCAATAACCATAGACGTAATAGATTTTACACCTGCATCGATCCATCGTCATCATTGCCATCAGTCCATCTCAAGTTTACAGCTGGACATAAATATCCTCCAAAGACAACTTTTACAGTCTCTGTAACTGTACTTTTTTATAAAACTGACGTGACAAACGAACTTACAGTTTACCTGATAGTAAGTGCTACACATGCGTTGTCACCTCTGAAGACAAAGATGCCATACAGCCTGTAGATATACTGGCTTTCTATACCATTGAGGGCAGAATACAGTAGTGCACGCACTGCTATTTGGCGGCGGTGGGAGACTGGGAGGGGGTGGTAACTAAATCCTATTCATAATCTAATCCTAGAAAATGTTGAATATGTAACCATTTTCTACCGACTTCAACCAGGAGGAGATACTCAATTCGACTGTATGTTTTTTTTATGTGTGTTACCTCATAACTTCTTTCTGGGTGAACCGATTTCGATGATTCTTTTTTTATTTGAAAGCTGGTGCATCACATGTGGTCCCATATAAATGAATTGATGAAGGTCTGACCAATAGTTTTGAGTTATTCTTAATAATTTATATTGAAGTCGGTTGTACAAAATTTTTAATTTTAAACATTCAGTGTTCGGAATTGATAAATGAATCAGTACCAACGCAACAGTGACGGCAACCTAAAAAGGTCAATTGCAACAGTCTAGTAGTAGCGGCATATTTCAAATCAGCGACCGGATCCATGGCTGCCGAGTCGGTTTCACCGGACAGTGGCGAAAGCATCTTACATAACATTGCTACCATCCAAAACAAAAATGCTAAGTAAACGTTATCAAGCGGTACATTTTATTTGCCTACTGTCGAATAGTCCATTTATTGCGCTTTGATAACAAAATATTACATGGCGCATACGATATGAAATGGATTTGTTAAGCGCTTGTAGGTTCTTTTGTGCGCTTACTATGTTTCTTATCGTTTCGTTTTTTAGATTTGAAGTAATGCAAAATAATAAGAGAAAAAATTAACACATAACCTTTACGTATACACTCTTATTATCATAATAACTGTGATGATAACGTTGCTCTTGCTGCTCCTTGTATATTTACGGGTAATAGAAACAAGATACATTTTAAAACAGACGTAAAAACACTGCGATCCTCTCTTGGTTATGTATTTACATATATAAATATAATTGACGCGTCTGTCTGTTATAATTAAGCTCGGTGGGCTATTTTCATGCTATTAAGACATAAATAACCATTTTCTACCGACTTCAAAAGGAGGAGGTACTCAATTCGACTGTATGTCCTTTTTTGTGTGTTACCTCATAACTTTTTTCTAGGTGAACCGATTTCGATGATTCTTTTTTTATTTGAAAGCTGGTGCTTCTCATGTGGTCCCATATAAATTTAATCAAGGTCCGACTAATAGTTTTTGAGTTATCCTCAATAATTTATATTGAAGTCGGTTGTACAAATTTTTTAATTTTAAATTATTGAAATTTTTGTCTGCCTCTGTCCAGGCTAATCTTTATGGCTGAATCGATGTAATGAAACTTCACAAACATATAGAGAGCAATGCCAGGAATGATCAAGGTTCTAATTTATCTGAAAAACTTGGACATTTACAAAAACAAATTGAAAAAAATTAATGATTTAGGATTATCTTAAATCTAAATAATGCCACAATAATATATTCTCCTCTGGCGAAGCCGAGGCGGGATGCTTGTAAAACGTAAATTTGATAGGCCTCATTTCGCCCATGCTCAAAATCAATAATTAATTTTAACTTTTTGAGCTTTGAGCTAATAATTACTATTATAGAAGGAATCCTAAAAAAAGAACAAAATTTTATATTTAAACTCTTTATGCATATGACGTTTTACGTGGTACAGAATAACTATATTTTTCTCACCTCCTTTCTTTTACAAGGTTGTTGCCATTTTTCCATTCTATAGACACCTCAATTGATGTGCCATTAGCGAAACAAGAAACGTTGTCGAACGTAAGAAAAAAGTAGCATCATGACTTCAACGTCGAGCGGTACTGGGTTAGCCAAAATTACATTCTACGATCGTTAACGCTATAGAAAACTATAAAATGGCTGAATTAACGTTCAGTGTGTCAATTCCATTCATTTTTATATCGTAGATAGTTGTCTCGCCAAACTCAAACGCCAAACCGCTCGACGTTGAAGTCATGACACTACTTTTTTCTTAAAACAGAAGAATATGACAATTAACACTAACACGAAGCTATCTTACATAATCGTGCTACGATATTGAGTGAGGGGTCAGTGTGACAGAGTTAAAGTCAAGGTCACCTTATGCACACAATACAGTACGATAACCGTTCTTCTGCTTGTTAATTGCTATGAATTAACAATTGTTTTTTGGCAGCATTTGACTACACATTTGTAAAAAATAAAAATAAAAGTTGAGTACAAATTAATAACACATTTTTATTGTTGAAAATTAAATTAAAAATAATACAATAAGGCAAGAGACATAGGACTGTAATTTGTGGTTTTTGGGTGATCTGGCTGTAAACTTGAGATGGACTGATCGCGATGATGACGATTGTTCGATCTGGGTCTAAGATCCATTAGCTTTGACTGACATTGCTGTATAAAAATCACATGGCTCTTTTGGGACTAAGCTCTTTGATTTTTTTTTATTTATTTATTTATCGAAACCAAAACACACTTTACAGAAAAACTTATACAAAATTAATTTTGTCAATGAATGAATTAGTTCAACTCTAATACTATATAAGGTATTTTTAGCAACCGAGGTCAGACTTGTGTGACCTTAGAGTATACATATGCAAGATACTAATTTATACTCTAAGTATGTGATAAACACCATGAAAAAACGAAAAAAGGGAGGATGTATAGATTCTGCTTCCTAGCAGACGCTTTGCACATTCTTTTCGTAGTATTCATCTGGGGAACTACTTACTAAGTCCAGAAAAAGTAAAAATGCTCACATTGAAGATCTAGGTCGTAGCGTAAACTATAGCCATAGCAGCGATCACAATAGAACAATTATATATCGTGCTGGTCGCAGTGATACTGTTCTCGCAAGACATGAATAGTTCGTACAAAAAAGTGAAAATAGGCTGCATGCAGGAGCCACCATCTGGTGGACTGTTATCTGGTTTATAACATTAATAAAAAAAAGGTTAAGGTTAATACTTGTAAATTGGCTAAGTGCATCTTTAGGGTAATAATAACATTAGTTGTGATAATCCTGGTGAGAATACAAGGTAATGACATGACATGACATGAACTGCAAAATTTCAGATTATTAAGACAACCGGAGATGGGTGAAAACCGAAGAAGAAAATTTCATTACATTCATTCATTGATGAGAGAGAATATGTCAACGTTGACAAACGAAGGTTTAAATCTTTATTTCACAGACTAATAATGATGCTTTGCTAGTTCGAGTTTTAGGTTTTAGTTCTACGCCCGCCATAATGCTTACCCAGGGTGGTGCGCAAATCTTCCAAGTAATGCTTACCAATATTCTTGGATAAGCTTATGTCCAGCAGTGGACAAAGAAGGCGATGATGATAATGATGAGTAAATTATGAGCGTATGAATTGCTGAAGTCTACCCTGCTCAAATGCGTAATTGTTTGCATTTATTACAGATTTTTTTCTATCAAATTGATTGAAAAATTACCCAAATTAAATGAATACACTTAACACAATCCGATCTTTATTGAAACAACGATAAATCGTGGACACGAACAGCAGTCTTGAACTACATGGAACGCATTGTTGATGTTCGCTTGTGAAAGTTTTCTCTTTGACTGAAGAATACCGTCAGGAACGGAACGCATTATCTTCGTCGATAAAAAGAAATATTGTAATCCCGTCACGATCAGACATCGTTGTACAGATTATAAAACTTTAAAGAAAGATCGGATTTACTAGCACGCCAGTTTGTTTGACAGTTTTTTAAAGTCTTTCTTTCTTTCTTCGCTTTCAATAAGCGAATAATCACTATATTGCACGCCTCACAACGTGAGGGAGTGCTCTACTCTCGATATGTGGCCATACCTCAATTTCCCTACATAAAATCGTTCTTATACTTTTAGCTAGACATCAAATCCATATTATTATTAACGTTACAATAACTACAGACATTGAATTATAAGATTAGTTTATTTTCTAATTGATTCACTTTAGATTACATAACAAAAAATGTAATTGAAAAAATATATGGACTGCCGTCCGTTGGTCTGTGCGTCGCGTCGGTGAGTCTTCTCGCTTAATAGAAATGTAAGCAATAGATTGAGATATTTATAGTATTGAATAAGATTCCATATATTCTAAGGAGGATCCCTATTGATTTTTGTTATTGAACTCAACACCGTTTAAAAGTTATTAATGAAAGTCGATCAGATTCTCTGTTTTTTAATTTTAATTTTTAACATAATAAGCGTGTGAGGCGTGCACTTTTAGATTTTCCAAATTTAAAGTTATTTTTATTTATATAATTTTTAATTATTTGAAAAAAAATTGCTGACAATATATATATAACCTGACAATAAGTGGCTACTGCAGCCAATAGACAGGTACATTGTAAGGTCTAAAGTAAAATGCTTCACAGTTTGTAATTATTTTGAATGCAGCAGCAAGTTAGTGCACTGCTGATTGGCGTCAGAAATACCAAAGAAAGTGAAACTAATCTAGAAGTCCATCCAGTCCGTACTAACGGTATGAGTTTGAACTTTCAATAACTGTTGAATATTTGATCTTCAAGCAACAACTATCAATATAATAGTGTACACTGGTTATCTGGAGTCGCTGCGGGAAACTGCGTTTTACTATACAATGTCAGTTATGTAAGCGCGTGCCGATAACAGTGCAATAAATGAAGATTGAACACTGCGCTCGACGCAATTACAAATTTTTGACGCCATATTTCTTTCCTGTTTTTAGGTCGTTACTTGACTGGTCGGTACGACAGTAATGCATCGTCCGCATCATTAATTAGATATTTTTAACGCGGTATCGACATCATTAAGACTTATAAACAAGGTCATATCGTTAATGTTTTGTGTTGCAAGGAATTTAGAGCTGTCTTGATACCAAATAACTAATATCACAGTTTAAGCGCCAATTCAAGAAAAATGTGTAAACAACACTGTATACGGGTCATGAAATCAAATATCTATGATGCCTAATTATAGATCATGTCAATCAGTGTCGTACATGTTTTTCCATAGATAGTTATAGTCCTATAATTTGAAGATAATATCTAAATAACTGCCTTTTATAGAGCTTAGGGGTTAATTGCATGTCATTAAGAAAAGAATAGTCTGTCTGTCTATCTGTCTATCCGGTCTAATCTTCGGAATGGTTCAACCGAGTGTAATAAAACACGACCAACAGATAGATAGTAATGACAGGAGTGATCTAGGCTATATTTTATTCGAAAAACTTGGAAATTAATTTTTGAGAAATCTAGAAATTGATAAAATAAATGGTCTTTGATGATTATCTTCAGATCCTACCCAAGCGAAGCCGACGCGGGTCGCTAGTCTTAAATATACTGTTGTAATCGAACATAAACGAAACTTTAACGAAGTCACGCTTTTCGGACTATACCGTGTTAAATAAATCACAATATTACTGAATTTAGGCTGACTCACACAACAACGGAACGACTACGATCCGACTTAAGACACCGCTCCGTTATCTGTAAGTACACTTTCTACAGTGGAACGTGGTTGTAACCTGATCGGGGGCGGTGACTCAGGATTCTTGCGGATTGCATGTTAATAAACGATAATAGTTCATTTTATAGGACACAATGTCATTATTCTATATTAATATAAAGAAAACATGGCAGATTTGAAAGGTATAGATAAAAAGTAAAATATTAATAACTGCCTATAATATATGACCGATTACTGGGCACAGGCCCCTCCTGAGAGCCTGTGAGTAAGTGAGATGATCAGCCCCATTCCACTTCAGCTTACTGATTTGTTGATCTGCTTAAATTAATGTTTTATAAATTTAAATTATGTTTAATAAAAAATATCTACTTTAGTAAAAAGTAATAAATACAGAGACAGTTTAAAGTTCACCTACATTATTTACTGAAGTGCATTTTTTCAGACATAACTATGTTGCTGAATCTGAATGACAGGGTGAGAAATTGTATCTCGGGAGCTCGATCACCGGGGCCTCCAGCTCAAAGTCACCCAGACGGGGCCCGTATGCTGGAGATCCCCGGGAATCCAGTGGCATGACCGCGGACGCTCTGGCTGCAGCTCAGAGCGTCCCTGGACGCGACGAGGCCGAGTGTCCAGGCCCGTCAGATGCGCAGACCTGCGCATCATGGGTCTGGACGACTCGGTATCGGAGGAGGAGTTGGTGGCCGCCGTCGCCAGGTCCGGGGGGTGCACTACTGACCAGATCAGGTCAGGCGCCATACGCCGGACCAACAGGGTATGCACGCCGCCACGGTGTGCTGCCCTGTTACGGCAGCCAAAACCATAGTGGAGGGCCGAAGGCTTCTGGTGGCTGGGTCTCAGCGCAGGTTAAGCTGCTGGAGCCCAGACCTCTGAGGTGCTACCGCTGTCTCGTGGGGCACCACGTATCTGTGAAATGCGCCTCGGAGGTTGACCGCAGTGGCCTTTGCTTCCGCTGCTGTCAGCCCGGACACATATCGGCGACCTGCTGCGTCACGCCGCACTGTGATGCATGTGCGGCGACCGGCAGGCCAGCCGATCACCGGGCCGGAAGCAAGGCCTGCGTGCCACCCGCCAAGGCCAAGGCCGCGGGTAGGGGAGGGCCCTCCGCCGCCGCCGCCTCTGTGGCCGCCGCCGCGGTCGCGACTGCCGCCGCCGCCGCTGTCGCTGTCGTTGCCGCCGCCGCCGCGACACCGACGCCCGCAGAGAGGCGCCCCGTGGAGGAAGCTGAAATGGAATGCCTATAACGGCCCCATTAAGCTTCCTCCAGGCGAATATCAACCACTGCGCCTGCGCTCAGGATCTGTTGCCCAGAGCATGGCGCAGTGGTCGATTTATCGCTGTGGTCGCTGAGCCGTATTTTGTCTGGCCTAGGGAGGACTGGGTGGCGGACCTTAACGGCTCAGTGGCCATCATTTCTTCAGCCGCCGCCGGTACCCCGACCCTTGAAGGTGTCAGGAGGGGTCAGGGGTGCGTGGCGGCACGGTTCGGGGAGTTCGTCATTGTGGGGGTGTACTTCTCCCCGAACCGATCTCTCGCCGAGTTTCACAACTCTCTTGCAGAGCTGAGAGCAGTCGTCGTCGGAAGCTATCCCCTTCCCGTACTTGTCCTCGGGGACTTCAATGCCAAGAACTTGGCTTGGGGTTCCCGTCGTACAGATGTGCGGGGTAGGATGTTGGAAGACTGGGCTCTGGAGACAGGCCTGGTCGTCCTAAATCGGGGTTCTGTCCCACGTGTGTGCGGATGCGGGGCGAGTCGGTGGTGGACATTTCGTTCGCCAGCCCGCTCTGTCGCCGCGTGCCATTGACTAGCGGGTCATGGAGGGTGGAGACCTACTCCGACCACCGGTACATCCGGTTTGACGTCTCCACCCAGCCCTCGAGCGCGCCAGTCCTACAGGCCCCGAGTGGTCCGCGTTGGGCGCTGAAGCAGCTGGACCGGGAGCTCCTCCTGGAAGCCTCGATCGTGCAGGCCTGGGAGTCATCACCGGACAGGCCTGCCGACGTCAATGTTGAGGCAGGGTGGTTCCAGGAGGCCATGTCCGAGATATGTGACGTGGCAATGCCCCGCGTCCGGCCAGGAAGTGCCCGGCGTCAGGTGTATTGTGGTCGCGTGAGCTGACGTCTCTGCGCAGGCGTGTGTCGCCGCGCGGCACCTGTACGCCAGGCATCGCAGGCTCCGCATTCGTTCACCGAATGCGGCAGCCATTGAGGCGGAGCTGTACGGGGGATACAGAGCGGCGAAGACCGCCCTCCGGGAGGCTGTCCTGCGGGCCCGGGATCGGGCCCGTGAGGAGATGCTGGAGACTCTCAATAGAGATCCGTGGGGGCGCCCTTACAAGATGGTGCGGGATAAACTCCGCACCTGGGCCCCCCCGCTGACGCAGAGTCTCCGGCCTCAGCTCGTGGAGGATGTGGTGAGCGCTCTGTTCCCTGCGCGCGGGGAACATCCGCCCCGCCTATGGTCCGCCTGCGGTGCCGGAAGCGGACCACCAGGACGACGACGACATCCCGGAAGGGACCGGGGAGAGACCTGAGTGGCGGTACGTAGGCTCAAGGCCAGAATACCGCCCCAGGACCCGATGGCACTGGCAAAGCCTGGGTTCTGGCCTCGGAGGCTCTCGGGCCCCGACTGGAGGCTCTAAGCGCATGCTTGGAGAGAGGCCAATTCCCGCTCGTTGGAAGACGGGGAAGCTGGTCCTCATTCGGAGCCAGGGCGCCCTGCGGACTCTCCGTCCGCATACCGGCCGTGGTGCTGCTCGACGAGGTGGGCAAGCTCTTTGAAAGAGTAATTGCAAACCGCCTCGCCGAGCACCTTGCGGGGACGGGGCCGGATCTTGCGGAACACCAGTTTGGTTTCCGCAAGAGGCGCTCTACGGTGGACGCCATCATGCGCGTGAGAGCCCTCGACGGGGATGCAGTGGCCAGGGGTTGTATTGGCGGTGTCTCTCGACATCGCCAACGCCTTCAACTCCATGCCCTGGAGCTGCATTAGGAGGCACTCCGGTATCACCGGGTGCCGACCTATCTCCGTCGTATAGTCGGGGACTATCTGACGGACAGGGCCGTCATCTACCCCGGTCGAAACGGTGAGTGGAACCGGCGAGAGATGTCGTGCGGTGTCCCACAGGGTTCGGTTCTGGGGCCGCCTGTGGAACATCGGTTACGACTGGTGCTGCGCGCCGACCTCCCTACCGGCGTCAGCGTAGTTTGCTACGCTGACGACACGCTGGTACTGGCACAGGGGGGGTCGTACGAGGCGGCGGCGGAAACTATGACACGCGGGGCTGCGATAGTCGTTGAGAGGATCCGGCAACTGGGTCTCGAGGTGGCTCTGCAAGTCCGAGGCCATGCACTTCCATGGTCCTCGGAACAGGCCACCACTGGGATCCTCAGTGATGGTGGGAGGGGTATCCATCGGCGTCGAGTCGACGCTGAAGCACCTAGGACTCGTCCTCGACGGCCGATGGAACTTCGTTGAGCACTTCCGACGTTTGGCTCCCAAACTGGAACGGACCGGGGCTGCCTTCAGGCGGCTCCTGCCGAACCTGGGGGAAACGCCTCCTCCGGAGGCTCTACGCGGGGATCGTGAGGTCCATGGCCCTTTACGGGGCCCCGGTGTGGGCGCGTGGTTTGGCGCGGCTTGCCGTCCACCACCTAAACGCGCCCCAAAGGGTGGTTGCCGTAAAGATGGTTCGCGGCTACCGCACGATCTCCTCGAGGCGGCGAGCCTCCTTGCTGGATTGCCGCCATGGGATCTGGAGGCGATAGTCCTCGCGCGCCTGCACGAATGGCGCGCGGAGGCACCATGCCGGGGAAACCCGCTGCCGCGGCAAGTCGTCGCGCAGCGACAGACTTCCGGCATGATCTCATGGCGACATGGAGAGAGCGACTGTCGAAACCCGTGCTGGGCACGCCACTATAGCGGTGATAAGACCCTCTTTGAGGTGGCTTGAGAGACGCCACGGTGTCCTCACCTTCCGCCTGACGCAGGTCCTCACCGGACACGGTGTGTTCGGGAGGTTCCTGCACCGAATCGGGCGGGAGAAACGCCCGGTGCTCCCACTGCGAGGATCGACCGGAGGACACGGTGGAGCACACCGTGGAGGTGTGCCCTGCTTGGGCGGAGCACCGCCGTGTACTCGTAGCGGCGATAGGCGGCGGCGACTCGCGTCCGGCCCTGGTCAAGCCATGGTCCGGAGCGAGACGGAATGGGATGCCGTCACCACCTTCTGCGAAGCAGTGATGCTAGCGAAGGAGGTGGCGGAGCGGGAGAAGGAAAGAGCAACAGCTTCCTTCCCGGCCGCCGCGGAGACGCCCCGGGCGTCGGGGCTACGTCGTGGCCCCTGACCACCGTAGGCGCGGACCTGTGGACGGCGAGCAATGGTAGCTCGCCGTCCGTCCGTCTAACGACGACAGGCCGTGTCGACGGCGCGTTTTGTTCCACGCGCGCCTCAAAGAGCTGTCAGCAGCGTGAAGGGCCCGCAGGGCCGACGCCTGGGCTGCGGGCTGTTCGAAAGAGATACCGCGGCTCCGGAACGTAAGGGCACTGAAGGAACACGGATGGTTTTAGTCAGTAAAGTCTGACACTCCTTCCGCTCCACCCACAGCGAAAGGCGTCATTAGATGATTTTCCATCCGCAAAAAAAAAAAAAAAAGGGTGAGAGTGCGATAAGATGAGTGTGGTTTGCAAGATGATGTTCTGACCAGGATTAAGAAAGGAATGTTTCGGTTGTTTGGTCATGTAGAAAGAATGAACGAGGAAAGACGACAGGGACCCTAGACGAAAGTTTATCGACCAAATTGGCGATATATTGAAAATGGGCCAGATTAGGAGTACCCTTAACTGACGAGCATATATGCGTAGGTATTTGGATGTAAAAGACGCGGGTGAGGTGTGTCAGGATCGTGCCAAATGGTAGTCCGTGGTCTCTGCCTACCCGTCTGAGTGACAGGTGTGAGTGTTTATGTATTTTTTTTTACAAACGAGCACACAGTCCACCTGATGGTAAGTGGGTACTGTGGCCCATAGACATATACATTTATCCTCAATTAAGAATCAAAATGCAGATGCGTTGTCACCCCTGAGGACTAAGCCTCGTTTCCAGTAAAAGGGTCTCCGGTTCTCTACACTCACCATACGAAACACAGCAGCATTAAACTGCCATTTTACGCTGGTATTCTGTGAGAGCGAGGTCCTACCCCGGTCGAGCCGACCCATTCGTGCTACAACTATAATATAGTTGCAGCGTGGCTCTACCACGTAAAAATTTGTGTGTATAAATTTGTTATGTAAATAATTTGTTGAAATGTCTGATTGGGTCTTCAGATCTCATTATATACATTATAAAAGTTGCCATGTGAACGTGGTCCTTCCCAGGAGGTCTATTTATTTCAATATTACAACCACAGTATATACTATACATATTATTATAGTTGACCTGGTTGAAATGGTTATCATTTGCCCAGAGGTGAATTGAACCTACCTAGTTAATCGTTTTTATTATAAGCTTCGATTGGCATTCGTAGACTTTGTAATTAATAGAAAGCAATACATAAACTTCCGTCTAGGGCGTCCCTTGTCGACTCTGCCACTCACTTCTGCCAAGCTTTATTACTCGTTCCTCATTTATTTTACGTGTCCAAACCACCGAAGTATTCCTTTCTTAATCCTGGTCACGATATCTTATTTCTCACCCTATCCCTTAATAAGACGGTCAAAACTTAATGAATATGCTTAGTTATATTTAATTTTGATCGATATACCTACCGGATCCAATTGTAAATTTTCCTTGATCTTAAAAGCGGAATTATCAATGTCGCGCTCTCAATAACAAACGTGATTTATTTAGAACAAAAATAATAAAAGCATTAAAGTAAAATAAAAAATGGCATGGTCTCTTAAATACAAATAGAAATTTCGTTTAAAAATAATAATATTAAAAAAAAAACTTAAAACTATTAAGAATGGACAACCATAGCTGCAGCGTCAAGTCCTGTTCATTAAGATTACTAGCACCTGCCCCGACTTTGCCTGGGTGGGATCTATTAATTTAAAATAATAACCAAAGACTATTTATTTCATCTTACATCTGTTCATGAAGTTTCATTACAATCGGTTCAGTTATTGCAAAGATTAACCCGGATAGACAGACAAGCATATACTTTAAAAGTGGTTATTAATGTCTTAATGGCACGCAAATAGCCCTCTTAGCTCAATGAAAAGGTAGTTATTTCGATATTACGGACACTTCAATTTTATTTAAATGTATACATAATAGAACCAACATGGTATCGATCACCTCATTCCCAGGGTGTTATTTTATTTCATGTTCCTTTCCTTTATATTAGAATAACCCATTTTATATAGTTTTTTTTTAATGAAAAATATTGATAAATTTCTGGGATTTTTCAATATTTTTCATTAGTCCAATGGCGGCGGACTTCATATAGCCTCTAAATATTTTATTTCTTAGACATCCAGGTTTCCTCGTGATTTTTTTCTTAATTGCCGAGAACGACGTTAATCAGCACATAAATTTTCAATTAACAATTTCATTAGTGCCAGCGGGGATCGAACCCGGATTACTCGCGTAGAGCAAAATTTACTTTTAGCTTCTGAGCTAATTCTGTAGAGTTAGGCTGACATTACAAGCTTGTGCTTGTTCCTAGTATTGAAAGTATGTTTTGATGCATAAAATTTTCATAAATAAATTGCGAGGCTAAAGTTAATATATTTATTTCTTTAAACTTTTCTCTGAGGGCTCTACAATTTAAGTAAATAATTTACGACTCCCTTATGTAAAAAAATATTTGATACCTAGTTTAAATGACAGTCGCCTTTCTCCATAATATGATTTCATAAAAAAATACGCAATGAAAATAACTAAACTAAACCTATCTATCTCTTTCAACTTCTAATATTTCTTAGAGCTTATACTACACAATAAAGTCTGCTTGCTAATTTAGATATAAACCCCATTGAAGCTTCACGTCAATAGTCACGTAGTAAGTACTTACTAATGTCAAAGATAAACTGAGCAATTCCCAAGACTCGATTCCTCCTAATTTAAAAGCCCATTGTTATTCAAATGTTTAAATTATTTTGTTGTTTCTGTTTCAAATAAAATTGTTGACGTTAAACCAATGTACTAATTTAGATAGAGTTGTTTGAGTTTGAAAATTAACAACATCATTAAATAATACTAGGTATATCACGGTTGTCCTCTACAATAGGGTTTCCCAACCTTTTTTTAACCAGGGACCACTTTGATTTTTTTGTAGTTAGCAGGGACCACGAGGTGAAAGAAATAACTGTGTTAATCTAACAATAAATTATAATCACTAAACTTTTAACATAATTATATAATAAACTGAAAAGAAGCATTAATTAATTTGTGTATTTATTGTAAAAATAGTAAGTACTTACTAACGTGACGCACTTTATTGCACTGCCCGCGAAGCAAAAAAATAATAATAATTGTGTTATTTAAAACATTAGGTAGGTAAAATATTAAAAGTTTTCGCGGACCATATTTAAGCTCTTGCGGACCACTGGTTGGGAATCAATGCTCTACAAAATAAAGTAAGTCATTAATATAGAGAATGAGCTAAAATACAAATTTTGTGTAGATTTATAAATGTGTTAGAAAGGTATAATATTATACATATGTATATGTATTTAAATATGTTACATCATAGTTAATTATTATTTATAATGACATTACTTAAAGTAATCACTTATTTTGGTTTGAGAAAGAGATTTTGATACATTAGTAATGACAAGGCTTTCAATATAACTTAACTTTTGCAGTGCATCTTCCCTTCCCCGAAAGAATATACATAGCGACTTAAATCGTTTACTGCTGATAATGCCTCTGCGTTTGACAAAATCGGAATTGACTCTCCTTCATCTTCATCGTCATCACTTAGGGCCTCTTTTTGGGTGTTATTCACACCTAATAAGATCTTCGAATGAACGGGTTTCGTAGGGTGCAATATTGCCATCAATGGAAGAATATCCAGGAAAACCCTGCAGTATCGCGGGTTCTTCTTCCAACACGACGTCAGCTTTGTTGGGAAACCTGCTTTCTTGAAACAATTTTGTAAGGTTTCAGGCTTAATTGCTTGCCATGCCGCTGCAATGTTTAGGATCTTATCATGCACATTATCAATCGTGTTCCGTAGCTTTCCGTAGCTTTATCCATCGGTTGCAACTTGATTGTCGCATTCGGAGGTAAGAAAACAAGCTTGATGTTCTTTAGCTCAACATCTTTAGGATGAGCAGGGCAGTTATCAATGATGCAATTATGCATGCTACTCGGCTCAGCTTGGGTGTTGCACAGATGGCGTATTAGACGGGATGGCGAATCGTATTAAGCGTGTTAAAAATGAATGAAAACATGCCTCAAGTTGCAGGGACTGATATAAAATGGCGTATTATGCGAGAAATTGTATTAAACGTGATCGTATTAAGCTAGTTTTACTGTAGTAAGTCTAAGCAATGTTTTAATAGCATAATTCATAGTTTCCTATTTAATGGAATAATTTTTATTCATCATCTAATAAACAAAAAATAATGTTTGTTTGTTAGTATTTTATGCGCTGCCATAACGTTCATCTGATTGCGAGTCAAATTATTGCTTGCACTTGCGCGAAGGTTATAGGTATAGTACAATTAACTTACAATAGGTGGCGCGCGTATCGTATTAACAAACTTTTGAAAGTTATATACCTATATTATTCGACTTCAATAAATTTATTATCATTCCTATTTAAACAATATAACTTGTCCAAATTTAAAAAGATATTTACACAATTATTTCTTCTGCGGCTACAACGCGCCGGGTACCACCTAGTAAATTATAAATAATTATTAAAAGTCTTTCTATACCAAACTTTCTGGACGCTCTCGGTCTTGGCGGGATTTTTATTTGGGTAAACAAAAGTCACAGATATAGCAAATTATTTTTTTACACCCGGATTTATTAATGATCGTTTTAGTAAAATTAAAAAAAAAAAACAGTTTTAACAATACTGACCTGAATAAAACGCGCACGATCTGAAAAATATAAAATTGGCTTGGTAATAACAAGGCAAGGTAGACAAACAGTGCAGTGGAACAAGGTAAATAGGGCACGCGATCTGCTGTAGTTAATCTGACTCGACGCGACATCCTTCAGATGACTACTCTTAATAATTGAAACATTACTAAATGTATTGCTTATGTGTCAGTCAATTAATTGAATACATTGTCATGTTAATTATTTTATGAAAACATAATATGTAATTATTTTTTGTAAGCATCCTCTATGCGTTTTAACATGAAATATGTATTTTTTTTATAAAACTAAAGTGACAAAAAAAATTACCGACCACCTAATGCTTACCATCAGGTGACTACTACAGTCCATGCACATCTGCAACCAACTATATTTTCACGTGGTAGAGCCACGCTGTAGATATATTATGGTTGTAGCACGAATGGATGTGCTGTACTGAGGGAGGAGCACGCTCTCACAGTATACCAGCGTGAAATAGCAGTCTAATGCTGCCGTGTTTCGTACGGTGAGTGTAGAGAACCAGAGACCATTCCATCTTAGTCCTCAGGGATGACAACGCATCTGCATTTTGATTTTTAATTGAGGATGGATGTAGATGTCTATGGGCCACAGCATCCTCTTACATTTAGGTGGACTGTGTGCTCGTTTGTCACACCTATTCTATAGATAATAAAAAAATAACTTTGTACAAGGAAGGCTATAGATGCGTCGTCACTCCTGGGGACTAAGATGAAATGCGTTAAAGTCTATAATTATACTGGCTCTCTGTACCCTTCACATCGGAACACAGCAATGAAAGCACTGCTGTTTGATGGAAGAAATATGTAAGCGGTAATTTAAATGTGTCCTGGTTGGCTTGATATAAGTGAAGGTTCCATTTTTTGTAGCAGCTCTTTTAACACCGCCATTTCATAATATTTCCTGATGATAGAGATTGCAGACGGTTGTGATGATTATGGCTAATCCTCCTAACAACGAAAAAAAAACTCATGTTCAGCAGTGGACTTTAACGGGCTAATAAAGAAGAAGATAAAGTAATAGCCATACCGCAGCGTTTTGTGACTGCAGCATGAAACGATCATAAGATTTGAGAATCCTTTGCGGTTGCGCACAAAATAATTCACTAAAATGTCAACGTAATTGGATGTAGGGTATAGAAACGCATACCAGACAAACTAACAAATATATGTATATAATACACTGTTCATACACTACTCAAAACTTACACTTACAAAATACAGAATCTGTTAACTATATAATACGATAAATGACTATAAAACTATTAAATTTATTTGGTATTATGTTATAAATAGTACAAAACTGCAAACAAATACATACATTTTTATTGATATTAAATAAAATCGAAAGTGTTATGTGTAAAGATAATGTTTGACTCACTAACGTCGCGGAATGACGAACGAAAGTAGCGTGTTTGAAACTCATGCATCGTAATTGAATGCTCTATTAAAACCATAAAATACTATTTCATTTTAACATCGATATTGTGTTTACTTAGTACCTATCTTACCTACATTTATATATTTATTTTTACAATGATTGTGCATAGGGTATACGAAATAATTTTTTTCTGTCGAAACAAAACTTCATAATGGAAATTACGAGGTATCATAAATCCTTAAAATTTTAAATAATTTCAATGTAATATATTATTTAATGTATTTAAAAATATGTGATATATTCTTTATATATTTAATATATAAAAAATATTTTTTGTTTGTTCGTATTTTATGCGCTGCCATACCGTTCATCAGATTGCGGTAAATCTTTATCAACACATTGCTTGCACTTCCGCAAAGGTTATAGGCATAGTTGGACCCGGTAGGTGGCGCTGTTGTAGAATCCACATATCACCCGTGCGAAGCCGGGGCAGAACGCTAGTATATATATAAAATATTCGTTGGTGCGTCTGCTAGTGATTATGTATTTTTTAGCGATTTGACCGATTTATTGTCATTTTCACAGAGTATAATTATTTCCGTTCCGAGTCGCCATGTAGTGGCGGCGTCACGGCAGTATTAAAGAATAGATTATGTAATAGAATCAACTATGTATACTGTATTATATGTAGTATAGAATATAAATCTAGAGACTCGATAGGTGGCGCGGTACTTATAAACAAACTTTATATTTGTAGATCAAAATGAGTCGTATTTTCAATATTATAAATGTTGTTTTAGTGCCAAAACAGAAAATCGTTAAATCTGGACCCGATAAGTAGTGTTGTGGTTGAGTTAGTAATAAATTTTCTATTTATATTATAAAAAATATTTGCGCCACCTATAGGAAAGGGTAGGACAACGTCTGCCGAGCTAACTAGTATGTTATGTATAGGTATAATAGTGGTATGAACTACCCAATGACAATTTTTTTCAATAAATCATGGCGTCATAATCTATACATCATAACAGCTTTTTACTAAATGCACATGAAAGTACATACGGCACTCATAACAAAAACATAATTTTTAAAAAATTTGTCTGTGTCTGTTTGTTCCGGCTAATCTCCGAAATGGCTGGACCGATTTCGACGGGACTTTCACTGGCAGATAGCTGATGTTATAAGGAGTAACTTAGGCTACTTTTATTTAAGAAAAAGAATTAGGGTTCCGCGCAAAAAAATTAAAACTCTAAACTACACGCGGGCGAAGTCGCGGGGAACAGCTAGTCTAAAATAAATTAACTATGACAAAAATAACACAATTTCTTTTTACAATTTCATCTCTTGATTGAAATCTTACACACTCTTACAGACTCTTTACTAGTAACGAGATATTTCATCTTATCCTTGTAAGACGACAACCGACAACGCACTTGCATTTTGATTCCTAATCGAGTATAGATGCAGGTGGAGGTGGTGTGGACCGCAACATCAAATTACCATCAGGTGGATGTGTGTGCTCGTTTGTCATCCTTGCATATATTACAAGAAACTTATGCATACTTTTTGTAAAGTAGCTGTTTCTTTTCAATAGAGGATAAATTTGAAAGCGGAAGATATTAACACAATTCTTAAAGGAAATGAGAGGTTCGCAGCTTCCGCCTAATTTTATAGTTTCTACTTTTTAATGTAGATTATAATTACTGAAATAAAGTACGGTAATATGATAGGATAACGCTTTAGTTATGAGCTGGCTTTGATTCCGCATTCGACTGGAGTCGGTTAACATAGTTCAGATTTTTTAGAAATTTATTTTAAAAAAAAACGGATTCAAATTCTTTGTTGTTTGTGTCCATGTTGCTTTTCGTCATCATGTTAATCTATACAAATAAATAAAATTTAAGTGTCTGTTTGTAATGTCAAAATTACAGTTTTTTACTAAATGAATATGAATATATATATGGTACTAATAAGAAAATGTTTAACATTTTTGTTTGTCTGTCTGTTTGTGCCGGCTAATCTTCGCAATGGCTGGACCGATTTTGACGGGATTTTCACTGGGAGATAGCTGATGTTATAAGGAGTAACTTAGGCTTACTTTTATTTTAGAAAAAGAATTAGGATTCCGCGCAAACAAATTAAAACCCATGAAATCTAATCGTAATATATTCCACGCGGGCGAAGTCGCAGGGAACAGGTAGTATTTTATAAATTAAAAAGAAAAACGGTTCTTATCCTTTGCTGTCCGTGTTTTGCCTTTAACACGTGTAAATTTAATAATAAAAGTTGTTGTTCTCATTTTGGCGGGCAGCGGTCTACCGGTGTCGTTGTGATATAATCCAGTAACAGTACCGACCGTCCACGCCGATCGGTCTGCTTCAGATCTGGGCCGGTGTTCGTAATGACCGGAATGCATCAGTTGCGACACGGCCTAAAATTATGATCGCTGGTCCATTCTCTTATGATGTCACCTTTAATGTCAAACTTCTTCCTAAGCTCTAAGCACGACCTATTCATCAGAAATCGTTTTCGTAACAGCTAATACCTGTGCTTTTTGTCAAGCAGCAACGTATTGCGCTGTTAATTTAGGTCGCTAACACGTAAGTATTTTTGTTGATTATTGTAAAACATGGGATTTCGGGATGATAACTTTATGTATATTTCAAGCGGATTTATCATAGTTTCATTTTCATTACTAAAAAACTTTACACACTAGGATTATCTGTGTAGTGGAGGTCATCAAAGTATCCCTAGCAATGGTAGCAGTAGTTAACTGTAACATCACACCAGGACCCCCCGCCCCTGTGATAATTGGTGCTGCAAAGTACTAGATACTTCTGAAATATAAAAATAAGTCGATACTCATTATTACGAGATAGAACCCGTAAGAAACTTGTTTCATTCAATGTGTAGGTAGTGTTCGCGTAAATATGAGAAATTCATTTGTCTAGATTAAAAAAAATTTAATGAAACAATTTTTACTAATTTAAATAACTTAAATAAGAATTCATCAGGATAAACTTCAAAACATTATAAAATATGAATTAATAATAAAATTAAATATATTACCTCCCTCATAAATATTTCAGACATTTAGCTTACTTGCTCTCATGTTTCGGTTTGTGGTGTTAGGGAGTCAGTTTGAAGTATTCCTCCTTAGTCTTGGGGCTACCACTACAAGGCATGTGTCCTTCTTTGTTTAAAATTGATTACAGGCTTGTGTCTTAACCATGAGATTGACAACTGATTAAATAAACAGTTATTGTAATTATTCTTGTGTGAATATTAGCAACTAGTTTTAAAACTTTTTATCTCACGTTCTCAGCGTTGAATCATCTCAAAGATAACACTTTCATAGCAGCTGTGCCGGCGTGGGAGAGGCTTGCCGATGGGTGTTGCTCTCACGTTTGCTTACTTAAATTGCCACGCTTTTTGACTGGCCGGTGAACCGGTATCCGCCCAAAACCCGTTATTTCGATAATTTCTTAATTATACAAAGATACTTCATAGTCGTTAGTACGTATGCATAGATAAATTAATTTAACCATTCGAAAAGCAAACATTTGTTAAAAATAACTAGCAAAAGCTAGAATAAACTCCTGCAGACTGGTAAAGAGAAGCCTTTTGCAAGTCTGTAGAGTTGGGAACGTTTTTGGATATATTGCCCGCTATCAATCACTCGCCAAAACTTCGTATAGATCAAATGAAAAGATTTTAATAAGGAACCTTAATCAAAACTAAAAAATGTTTCAAAATCAAACTAAAATTATTTTACTAGAGAGCGGCGATTGACTGTGATGACAATTTATTTTATATCTTTATATATTAAAATTACGTGTCACATTGTTTGTCCGCGATGAACTCCGAAACCACTCAACCGATTTGAATGAAATTTTGTAAATGTGTATTGCTTGCTCCAACTTGAGAGATAGGATAGCTTTTATCCCGATGAGTGCCCCTTAATATTTTTTATTGCGAATTTATAGATTTTTTAAAGGACAAAGGGTCGTCGGAAAGGGCAGAACAAAGTCTGCCTGGCCAGCTAGTTTAATATAAATTACATTTCTTAACAATTTGTTTGAAGTAAATCCTATGCGAATTGACAGGAATTCTTAAATTAATTTTGCAAGATAATATTTTTTAATTTTAGTTAGCAAATAACAGACTATTTATTGATGCTCAATTTAATTATAAAAAGTCGTGTTTTCAGTGTAAAACATTTACTATTTTTTACAGTCATATTCAAAATGGAGCATTTACTATCTATCGCCCGAATAGGTAATAAATTTTATTACGTCTCATAATGTCATGTATAGAAAAAAAAGTCCGTTTGCTGAGATACGTGCGTTAAACTTTTTTCGCTCCACGGACCGTATCCGTATGAATACCACGTTGTTGTGAATAGAATTGAATGTTTATATTTTTGAAGAAAGTTTAAGTTTCCTTAATTGGGTTTTACTGTAAAACTATTTAAAAATATGGATTTATGTATACGTAGCATTTATGTTATTAGTTCTAGCAGCTATTACTGGCATTTATGTAATTTTTATAATTTTTTAAATAAAATATGGTCTAGATCTCCCCTGGTATTGCTCTCTGTCTGTTCGTGAAATTTCATTACAATTGGTTCAGCCACTGCCAAGATTAGCCTGGACAGACAGATAGACTGAGAGACAGACTGACAGACAGAGACATAGAGACATGTCGGCAGACAAAAATTTTAAAAATGGTCATTTATGTCTTAATGGCATGCAAAGAATCCCCTGAGTTCAATAAAAGGCAGTTATTTCGTAATTTCAGACAGACACTTCAATTTAATTTATATGTAGGTATATAAATAATTTATTTAATTACATAAGTGCAAAATATTTCGGCTTTTGGGTAGAAGGATTATAGTAAAATTATACATATTGTTTTTTTAACAAAAATGACAATAGAAGTTTTCATTCATTTGTCATTTACGTCAAAAAGTAATCGACAAAGTTTTAAGTACCATATAAAGTTTTCAACTGTGATGTTAACAAATATTGGAACTTAGAAACGTTTTCATTTTGTTTTCAATAAACGTCGAAGAAATAACAGTGCTTGTAACTGAACAAAACAAACTAGCTACGAACATTACTACGGATTTTGCTGCACGTTGAGCGGAAAAAAACCGGGAAGTTTTGAAGATTCCAGAAGTATCAGATTCTTATATCATTTACTTACGTAGTAGAGCCATGCTGCAGCTATATTATGGTTGTAACACGAATGACCGGGGAAGGACCAAGCTCTCACAGAATACCAGCGTAAAATAGCAGCTTAATGCTGCTATGTTTCGTATGGTGAGTGTAGAGAATCGGAGATCCTTTTTACTGGAAACAAGGCATTCCATCTTAATCCTCAGGGGTGATAACGCGTCTGCAATTTGGTTCTTAATCGAGGATAGATGTAAGATATCTATGGGCCATAGCATCCACTTACCATCAGGTGGACTGTGTGCTCGTTTGCCACTCTTATTCTATACATATACGCAAAACTTGTTATATCGTTTGGTGTAACAGTAAGGAATAAGACAAAAAAGTTTGGCCCAAAACCTTTGAAATTCAACGACATTAGTCTGTAAATTAAAGATGGAGTAGGTGTACTAGGAATATTTTGAACGGCTGACGTAACTCATATAATAATCATAACAGTTACGTTTAGAGTTATTGTCGCCAGTCTTCGGCTAAGGCAGATTTTCGTTTATGAACGATATCTAATATATCTCTAATGATACGTTATTAAAATCAACTTCTATTTTTCATAGGTTCAGTAATCATTACATTATGTATTTATACTTAAACTTACTAAATAAAAAGTAAGAAAATTTTAGTATTTATTTGAGGTAACTTAAGCTAAATTCTGAAGCAGAACGAATGGATCGACCCGCTCTCACAGAATACCGTAGTACCGCCGTGTAGTGGCGGTGTAAGAATATCCACTACGCCATATCATCCTGTTTGTGTCGTAAGGGGCGACAGAGGAAAACAAACCAAGAGATGGGTATCAGCGTCTTCTTAATAACGACTAAAAATAAAAATAAACTACGATTGCAAATAAAAAAAAAGACTTTAATAGACTGTAACGGTAACAGAATACCAGCGTAAAATATGTAGCAGTGCAATGCTATTGTATTTAGCATAGTGAGTGACGAGAACCGCGGACCCTTTTTCATGTAACGTAAACATGTTTACATAATGTCAATGAAATTATTTTTATTGTAAATTGCCCTTTACAAAGCGCTTGTAGTAATTCAATCTTGATGTTGACTTACCTTATAATAAGTTTCCTCCTATTCCCTATTAGCCCGTAAGAAGTCCACTTTTACCACATTTACTTTTATGTTAATATTTAAATGAACAAGTCCAATAATAATAGATTCTAAATATAGGCTGTAACTTTACTTTTTTTTATAAACCTAAAACGATAGATCATCACCAAAAAACTATCGAACAGTAATCGGGTAGATTTGCGAGAGTACCTAATCGTTGTTATCCTGTTATGTTAAGTTAAACGACCAACTTAACATAACAGGATTTTGATAGAAGTGCATTTCGTTACAAGATTGTTTGACATTTACACAACAACTCTGTCCTTTTACTAAGTTGCTAATATGTCAATTTTATATTTAACATATCTATGTCGCATCTAATCAATTATACAGAATTTATAGTTTTTGGAATAATAGTAGTCACATAACATTATCAAGAATCATGTTGATCACCGAGGTCGAGGTATATAACAAAAATTTACGGTTTAAGGTGTATTTTATGTATTATGTCGATGACTGTTTTTTTGCTTATCTCTAAAATATACTTTTATAACCCAATAGACTGCATGTACGATGTATATTAATCCAGTGATTTATGATTTATAATGGCATATACTATCGCGCTATTCCGTTGCACGCCATTTAGGCTTAAATTTCAATTTGAATTTTACCCGATTCACCATCTAAATCGTATTCATCATAGAGCGTGGTTCAAACAGGAAAATCTTTCAAAGAATAGTGATTAAAAATATCGTCTTTAATTAAGCCGATAAACACCTACTGAAGCAATTCCAAAGTTTTCCAACTACTACATATCCTTGGGGAATTGAACGCAATCAAATGTTTATGATATTTTTAAGTAATTTGGTATTTTCAAAATGTTAAAAAAATGTGGTAATCTTTCTTTTAACGTTAACTAAAAGTTTACAAATAAATCTTACGCAGTTTAGTACGCCTGAGTTTTATATGATGTTTTTCTTTTATCTTTTTCAATAATAAAACTACCAAATAAATTAATGATATCTAGTTGTTTAAAGGTTATTGTTCCTGCGATCGGAACACGGATGTCCGCCTTTCCGTACTTGGAAGTCCCGTAACGCAATGTCGGCTACGAATAAATTATGTTTTCCTAGAACTTGGTTAACCGCTATATAGAGAGGTACCAGACAACTTAAAGCTCGGGTTTGTTAATTTACGTTACGTATGAACGTTCATGACATCATCACACGATTACTTATGTCGGCATGTTTATTCGCTAAGTTCTGGATCCGAGTTGATAGCGATGTTTGTACATTTCACAAATATTTATTGGTTTTTTAACCTGGATGTTCATTTCCATTCGTGTTTACATCCGATTCTCTTTTATAGTATGTGGAAAGAAAAGAAGATAGTTCATACGTTGAAACCTACTTTCTTTCACTTAATCACTATATACTATCTCTGTGCGAAAATAATGTCAATCCGATTTGATAAATAAATAAATGTTAGCGTTTACATTAATAATGTTTAGGATTATTGATGTGAAACTTCTTTATCGACAGGGGAGAAATTTAGTAGGGTATTAAAAAACAAAAACGTCAAGTTTTCTTGTAACGTTTCTCCTCCGGATTTGCTATATTTAACTTACTAATCTATACAAATAAATAGAATTAAATTGTCTGTTTGTAATGTTAAAATAACAAAGAACAATGATATATCGTAAAGAAGTTTCACCTCGTACGTGTGTACACAATTACACGCACATTTTTTCCTTGTTGTCCCTCTTCTTGTGAAATTTTTAACTACGGATTATTAATTATGTAGAGAGAAGTCTAAACTAACAGGCTAAATGTATACATACTGACGTTGTTTACTTCTTTATTTTTTTTAAATAAATACATTGTCATTAGATTTAGCGTGAATAGTGTTATAAATAGGTTCCATTATTTGAAATTTAATTTAATGGTTTAAAATATTATCAATTGGTGCTGGGAGTGTTGGTACTGGGATTGGTGTTGACGGGGATAGTGCAGGCAATTGAGGGAGGATGGGAAGTGCTCTTCGAACTGGGTACACATCATTTTATTTAATTACGCGGAAATAAGCAAATTAAGTTCTAACAATTTCAATAAAATTATTCGTTTCTCAGACATGAAGGTTTCCTCACAATGTTTCCCTTTACATTCGAGGAAAAATGAATGGTAAATCAACGCTAAAAATTGCCATAAACCGACGGGATCTAATCCGCGTTGCTCGCGTATTGTGAAATTTATAGCGAATCCCTGATTTTTTTCTTAATAAAGTCCTTTGAGGAAAGTAACTCGACTTCCCTTAAAGGACTTTTACTCTCCCTTTTATACTGGCACTAGCATGTTATGGCGACCACCACCACCACCAAGCGATATTATTATCTTCTTATTTGGAAATTGGTGTCATAATGAAATCAACTCCACTGTTTGAAAGTTATAAGAATCCAGTTCTGTTGTTTTTAAAATGATGTTTGTGTGTGTCTGTGTGTGTATTCCTAAATTAGTAATCTTTTCCTTTTTTATGCTATATTTTAAGTGAACAATTATTGCATATAATATGTACATATTATGTTATGTATTCACATCACACATATTCAACATATATAATATTGTACATATGTAATAAATATACGAGAATATGTAATTCAATTCTCGGAAACGGCTCTAACGAAAAGAGAAGATGTTTCCATACATTTTTGGACCCAGGAGTTAATAAGATGAAAGTAGGACCATTTGAAAGCTTACATAATATAAACAATTCATAACTGTGAATCTAGGGGCTGAGTTATAGTAGAATAAGTAAAAGTGAGGTAATGTGTTACCTACACCGTAACATTCGATTTTTCACTAGTGTAACTTAAAAATACAATTATGTATATTTATGAACTCGCATACCTACCACAAGCAGGTCAGTGGTGTAAGCAAGATTCTCAGTGGCCAATAACGAAGCAAGGGTCAATAAAAGTAGGATTAGTATAAAATGCCTAAAGAAAAGCTGTGGTAAAAGCGACGAAAGTAAAACATGTTGTGTTAAAACAACATGTTTTACTTCGTCGCTTTTACCACAGCTTTTCTTTAGGTATTTTATACTAACTTTAATCTTTTACTTTATTGACCCTTGCTTCGTTATTGGCCACTGAGAATCTTGCTTACACCACTGACCTGCTTTGTGAAAAGTGAGTTCATAAATATACATAATTGTATTTTTAAGTTACACTAGTGAAAATAGAATTATATATGAATGTTACAGTGTAGGTAACACATAACCTCACTTTTACTTATTCTACCATTACTCAGCCCCTAGATTCAAAGTTATGAATTGTTTATATTATGTAAGCTTTCAAATGGTCCTACTTTCATCTAATTAACTCCTGGGTCCAAAATGTATGGAAACATCTCTTCTAGCAAGGCGTGTCGAAACACGGGGTGCGCGTGTGTATAGTTATTCTATTTCACGATGAAGTTTTGACTTTGGTTGTTGTTAGTTGTGCACATACACATTGTGTTAGTGTGCGTAGTCCTCGGGAGCGCTACACTTTGGTTGTTGTTAGTCGTGCACATACACATTGTGTTAGTGTGCGTAGGCTGCGGGCGCTCGGGAGTAGCGCTCCCGAGGCCTACGCATACTAACACAATGTGTATGTGCACGGCTAACAACAACCAAAATTAAAACTTCATCGTGACATAGAATAACTATAACAGAGTCCGCCACGCGAAGGCCATGGGGTCAATAAAGCGCGAACTCGGAAGTATGTATCAGTGTTCTAAACCCTCAGTAACATGTTCGCCGCAAATCGTAATACCGACGCTCCCACTGAGCGAGTTCACTTAAAGCGTTCACGTCCCCAGCGCCATGACAAGCAGGCAACCGAGAGAAGGTAACAGCGTGTTTCAGTGTGTTATTAGCATACGTGCGTCATAGATCGCGAATTCGAACCTTATCTACTACTCCGGTTACACTACTTCTTTGTGTCTCTGACGCTTCATGACGAACTGTGATCTGCAATTGATTAAGGAAAGGTTGGAATGATTAAGGAAAGATTGCTGCTGAGTTTGTGTAAAACATTTATTTTCCACTTAGTTGGCACCTTTTTATAGTGTCTTTTTATTTAACACTAGCTGGTAGGTACTCGGCGCGTTGCTGCCGCAGATGAAATAATCGCAGAAATATAGTTTTAAATTTGGAAGACTTATATTGTTTAATTAGGAATGATAAAAACATTCATTGAAGTTGAATGATATAATATAACTTTCAAATAAATTTGTCGGTACGATACGCACGCCACCTACGGTAAGTTAATTGCACTATGCTATAACCTTCGCGGAAATGCATGTTTACAAAGTTTATGTTGACAAAGTTTTAGCGCAATCTGATGAACGGTATGGCAGCGCATAAAATACGAACAAACAAACATATATATTTTATATATTAGATATACTTCAAAATATAATAATAATAATAAAGCTTTTTATTTGTCTCAATTCACACTCACGTTATTCTAGGCTAGAATTTATATACAGCACTAAGAGAACTTCTGCATAACCATTTTGTTACCATAATAATTAATATATCAAGTTTATGGCTTTTTATTAAAAGTTTTCCGATTGCAGTGTTCGTAAATCTTAATGTTTGTCTTTCTGCATGTAGTGATATTAAAGAAAATAATATTCAATACCAGGGAAGCCATAATATCTAACTTTGTTAATGCTATACACTAAGCTGTAGTTCGCTTGTACGCTTACTTGTAATTACTCAACGGAGGCTTAAAAACTATTCTAGTGCAAGTGCTTCTATATGTAATACGTTGCCTTCAGAATAAATGAAAAAAGGCTGACGGTCTTTTTAATTTTCTGTAACTTTTTTTTTTCAATTTAATATTATAGTATTATAAATATTCGTCAAATATTAGCCGTCGATAATCAAGTCGCCATTTTTTAAAATCTTGTTTATCAGTATTATCATTTCGATTGTACTTTTTTTCTGTCTCTGAATCCTACTTACCTATACTGTCTAGTTTACTGCAAGCTCGTTTGTCATTCAAATTTTACTGCAAAATTAAAGGTTATCGCAGCCTTGTATCTGTAATCGATCTGCCATTTAAATACTGTAATAAAACCTCCTTCTGGTGTTCATTCTAAGATGGAGAGGTTAACGAGGATATTTTAGAAAATATTAAGATTAATTTAAAAAAGCGTTCAGGGATATAGGTTCTTTAAAAATGTTCTTTAAAACTATGATTAAAAAAAATGTTTTAAAAGTTATCAATTAAACTCTAAATTTATTATAATTAGTTCAAGGACTATCCGGCAAAAACAATACTGCGAGTTTTGGGTACTTTCCTTATCAAGCTTTTATCACGAGATAATTGAAATTAACGCATTTGCAAAGCTATTCTAAAAGTGTGATCTATACGTATAAATAAAATTGAATTGTCCTTTTGTAATATCGAAATAACTGCCTTTTAATGAGCTCGGGGTGTTTGTTGCATGCCATTAAGACAAGAGTACTAAATATTATTATTTTTTAAATGAAATAAATGGATAACAAATAGATTCCACCCAGGCGAAGTCGGGGCGGGTCGCTTGTATAAAATAAATTATAGTTAATACTATCAAGTAATGTCAAATTAAACGTGGTCATGAGACTTTTCATATTTATATTCAACTATGGATAATTTAGAAAATATAAGCAATTCCTCCACAACCTTCAAAGTATCATTTACATAATATGCTCTATGGAGTCTTCTAGAATTAAATAAATATCACCTTAATGAGTTTATAAGAGAAACTTGGAAAATATTGTCTTTTCTTAATGAACACTATATTCGAACCAGACAGTTAACGGGTTTAAAATATTTGAGTTGGTTTAACATCATCGATTAATTAACCGATGTGATATGGTCAGGTCAGAATTTTTCATTTGGAAAGATGAGGTGATTCCCTCTGGTCGCTACCTTACTTCAAACGAACGCTGAACTCACTTTAATTTTAAGTGCGTCGTGGAGGCAAGTTTTATTTTTGTAAATCCCACCTTTAATAAATATGCTTCCTTTAATACGTGGTAGGATCATACTGTAGCTATAAAATAGTTATATCGCGGGGTCGGTTAGACCGGGGAAGGACCACGCTCTCACAGAATATCAGCGTAATATAGCAACTTAATATCTTAATCCTCACGGGTGACAACGCATCTGCATTTTGATTCTTTATTGAGGATAGTTGTAGATGTCTATGGGTCACAGCAACCACTTACCATCAGGTGGACTGTGTGCTCGTTTGTCCTATCCTATAAAAAAGTACATACCTATATACGGAAACAGTAAACCTAATCATAGTCTTGTCGTGATACGAGTATGTATATGATTTATATCTAGTGATGTTTCTGTTAAAGTTACAAGTAGTAGAAAAAAACTAAATTAAAGAAGCAAATATAAAAATGTATATAAAATCAAATTTAAGGAAAGTAATTAACATACCTGTTAATTTATGTACATAATTGCTTTAACAGCGACGAAGTTTTAAGATTATAAAGCGTTAAATCTTAGAAAAATGTGAAATATTGCTACAACAGATTAGAAATTTATTGGCCGAAGTTACTGAATTAAAGGGTCTTTATCTATGCGTGATTTTACGACTTGCCATACGTGTTCTTATTTTTTTATTTTATTAAAATATTGTTTAGTAGTTGTATATAGGCATGTAGAAGTATTTTTATAACAGAGTACCAACCGACGAACTAGCAGTGACTATTGCAGCCCATAGAGTATAGACACCTGCATTCAACTTCAAATAAAGGCCACAGATGCGTTTTCTCCCATTGGATTAGGTATTTTTTAGTTTACGAAAGTCAAAGTAAAGTAGTCAAAATTAAGTTTTTTAACATTCTGCGCATATATAAAACGCGCAATTTCATGTTTGACATTTCCTAACACTCGCGCTCGCACATCGAGCACAGTGTAATGTTTTACGTAGAGCGTTTCTTGAATCGATGATAGACTCACCTGTTGGCTGCATTCCTTTTGTTTACCGTTACGCAGTCGGACCGACTTGATCTTAATACAATCGTGCGCTTTTGGAACGCTTTTCTTTATTTGTACTTAATATTATGCCCACTTGTAACTGTTTGTGGGATCCGTAATATTTGTTAGTATTATAAATGTAAAAGTTCTAATTTCAAGTTATTGACATCGTTTCTTTAAATGTTTCACTAAATCATATAAACGTTACTTTATTTTACTAACAGTCGACCTTATGGTAAGTGGCTACTGCAGCGCATGGAAACCTGCAATCACTTGAAACAAAGAAGGCTGCAGATGCGTTGTATCACTGAGGACTAAATTGGAATGAATCTTAGTTTGAATTATACAGAGGAGGAATCCTACCTAAAATGACTAATGACATTCCTTCTTATTAAATTTAGAATTTTGTAGTTACTTTCTCTTGTAATGCAGTAATCATATAAAGTTGAATGGTTCAGACCGGTTATTTAATCTCATTTATGTATAGTTACACGGATGTTGGCAAAACTTGTTTGGTAGATAAAACTATCCATACATACTTCAAATTCACATTTTTTATTTTATTAGGTTAAAGACACATAGCAAAATAGATGTACTTAGGCTACTACTCTGTAAATGAAACAATATATTTTCTGAATACATTAGAAACCGTAGTACAGATAAAAATGCACATATTTAATGGCGGTTTATTTCAAGCCTCATAAGTTTTTAATCGTATGAGGGAAATAAAAAAACTAGCCGGCGAGTGTATAGATTCCAACGAGTTTAGTAAAAAGTCTTCGAGTTGAAAATAAGGTTTTCTGTATCCATTATGTTATTAATTCCTTTAATGCTTTCACTGATAAAAACAACGAATTAATTTCCGCGATAGAGATATGAAGTATTATTATGTGTATAAAATTTGACTTACTGTTTTTTTATAGAATTGAAATGACAAACAAACTTACAGTCCACCTGATGGTAAGCGGCTAATGCAGCCGGAAGGCCTGCTGTTGTGTACCGATCTGAAGGATTTTTTTTTAATAGAAAAAGGGTGACAAACGAGCACACAGTCAACCTGATGGTAAATGGATGCTGAAGGCCATAGACATCTACATTTATCCTCGATTAAGATTCAAAATGCAAATGCGTTGTCACCCCTGAGAACTAAGATGGAATGCCTCATTTCCAGTAAAAAGGGTCTCCGGTTCTCTACAGTCACTATACGAAACACAGCAGCATTAAGCTGCTATTTTGCGCTGGTATTCTGTGAGAGCGTGGTCCTACCCCGGTCGAGGCGACCCGTTCGTGCTACAACCATAACATAGCTGCAGCGTGGCTCTGCCGCGTCAGATTAAGGTAGGATATGGAGAGCTAGTATTATATTATTACAGGCTGTGAGGCTTAATCCTCAAAGGTGACAACACTTCTAAAGCTTTCTTTGGCTGCCCTTGCAAGCACTGCTATTTATCTGTGTCAATATTGCACCGTAGTTTAAATGCGACTGTTAGTTATGGGTTATTGGGATTGATATGTTAGGTTGTTGGTTTAGAGCTTCAGAGAATTAGTTTATCACGAAATCTTCAGCAATTTAAAGAAAATGACGTCATGAAGATTTTATATTATTAAAAAAAAATGTCACGTCACTTAAAATAAATACAGAATAATCGAGAAACAACGAGGGTGATCTACTTAAGTTTAAACCAGAGATTAAAAAGGTTCAAAAAATCGGCAAGGGTCGGTAGTAAGTCGTTCTAATACTAGAACCAGAACCAGAACGAAAACCGACACCTACAAAAAACCGTTATGCTCCTTCATTATACCGGTACATGAGTTCAACCGTACCCAAAGAGTGATACTTGTTTTCGATCAACGGTTAAAACTTTATTTTTACTATCAGTTTTTGTTTCAAACGCAAGTGTTACTTGTTAGTTGGGCCAAACACAGCGTCTAACTTTATCCTATTTTAACCGATTTCAGAAAGAGGAGGTTCTCGATTCGAGTATTTTTTTGTATGTATGTTACGCGATATCTTCGCAGATTGCGAACCAAATTTGATGATTCTTTTTTTATTAAATAGGTTATAATTCAGGGGTGGTCCCATATAAATTTGGAGAAAAAATTCCACACCTAAGGGTAGCAAATAAATAATACTTAGCAATTAGCAACTTAGCAATTTGAAGTCGGTTTTTACTTTTGTTAAAAGTTATAATTATTTGTTACCCTTTAATACAGTTTAAATAATATTTAGGAAAGCTCAGACAGAATTAGTGACAGCTATTATGACAATATACGTTATTAGCAATTTAGACAATACGAGTATATTATTATTAGCTAACACTGGTTTTGAGCTTCAGCAATTTAAAGATATAATAAACAAATATTGTACATAATACTGTTTGCTTGTTTCGTTTGGAATTGTAAACTTTGTTGAGAGAAATGAAAGTAAACAAGACTTATATTCGAGCGTCGCTTCGTGAAGCGTCACGCATTCCAAATAAGTATAATAAAAAAGTTAAAATGAGAATACTCTGGTAGAGTATTGTCATTTTTACTATTCTTATTTTTTAGATTATCTATGCTCTTCTGCATGTTACGGTTTCCAAATTGGTATCTTAAATAGTCTGTCTGTAACATTCGGATAGAAAATTCAATCAGTCAATTTTTAAATAAAAATTATTATAATAATGTTCTGGCCTAAAAGGGTCTAGTAATAAATTTTGATAAATTTGGATTAGGGCTTTTTTAGTGAATATTTCGCCATAATTTTTTTGAGATTCCGCGAAAATGTTCGCATATTCCCCGTTAAACCCCTTTTTATTTATTTTATGTATTTTAAATATTAAATTTATTTTTAATTATTATTATTATGTTAAATAAATGGTGTTGTGGCGGCGTAAGAAAATCCACTATCCCAGGTATAGCGAACCAATGGCACTCGTGCCATCGATGGCACGCGACACAACATTTTGAGCAATCACAAAGTTCACTATAAAGTATATATTATGTTACAAACGAACGCGAGTGATCCTACGCTACGGAGTGTTCAAGCGCGGTGCGCGGGGCGGCCTCATTGACCATTTCTTTAGAAAAATGACACGTTGATACATAAAGGTTCGCCACCCCTGCACTAGCCCATACCTATTTCATCTCGTGGATGTCGTTGGTGGCGGCCGACAGAAATGAAACAGATGATGGCCATAAACATCTTCCTGGTATCAGCTCAGAATAATAAAAACTGTGTTGCCAACCCGCCACCCATGCGTTGCAACTGTGGCAAATATCCACAACCAACTATATAGTAGCCTTATACTTATATTTTCAACGTAGAGTAAATAAGATTTTAATTTACTTAAGATTTTACTTTTTATAAATCCTCCATGGTCCACGACTAACAAGCTCTGGAATTCCCAAGAATTCCAACCATCTGTTCAACGTGCCCTTGACAATGAACTTGCTAATAATATCTATTTTTATATTTGTATATACATATATACAATAACATTATTGATTAACGCACATCCAATAATAAGTATCCTTGGCATCGCTTCAATAACAAATAGATTGTAGCTGCCGAGTATGAAGTTTTATTTTCATTGATATTGAATGTTAATCAGCTGCGAATCTTGTGGGTGCCGAAAGTGGAGAATTGGGAATTTCTCTATTGTGAGAACTTACTTACACTTACCATCAGGTGGACTGTGTGCTCGTTTGATACCCTTATTTTATTAAAAAAAATGCGAGGAACCCTGCATGTTTGGGAAATTTAAAGAGTATATAATTAGAGGGCATGATGAAAATCGCCAACACGTGTGGTGCGGCGGACTCTTCTCTACTCCAAAAACCTTCTATTATATGATAGGAGGCCTGGCATAGGCCAGAGATGTTCCTTCCCTCTATCTCCAACAGAGAGATTATTGCCGATGGAGATGATTTGAAGTATATCCTTTTGAATAGAATACTAATCATAAATCGGTTTGCAATCAACGAAGATATCGCGTAAGATATACAAGGAAAACATACAGTTGAATAAAAACTTCTTTTTAGGGTTCCGTACCGCTCCGCTGTCCGTCCGTCTGTCTGTCTGTCAGCGGGCTGTATCTCATGATCCGTAATAGGTAAACAGTTGAAATTTTCACAGAATGTGCATTTCTGTTGCCGCTATAACACCAAATAATAAAAATTAATTAAAAATTAAAGGGGGCTCCCCTACTAGAAACGTGTTACGTTAAATCTTGTACGATGGTACGGAACCCTTCATGCGCGAGTCCGACTCGCACTTGGCCGGTTTTTATTTAAGTAGGCTTAAAATAATAAATATCAAGCAAAAATTCAATCAACTCGGCAAGTGCTATTTCTTTGTCTTTATTTTTATTATATTACGTTGCTATCACATTTCTATTGTAAATGCCGATATATTGACAGATTTTAACTTACCGTGCCCATAGAATACGCATGCTTTGATTATAAAAATAACTGCTTTATTATTAGGTACTACAATGTTAGGTGGGAATACTAGGCGGAAAAAAGGCGCTTTATGAATTTCTTTCCGAATCATCGGAGTCTATTTATGTAGGTACTGTGCTTTTTGTCTGGTGAAGGCATTATGTGGAAAATATGATTTTTCATATTTTGTTTACAACTATATTCCGAATAACAACTTCTGAAAAATTTCTGCGTCATAAGCTCATAAAGTTCTTCGGAAAGCTTGTTCCTACATACGAGTATCAATATGTGACGTAAATTTTATAATTACGAAGAGATCAAATACGTATTATAACGACATTTTTTTTAATTGGCTTATAATCCAAATAGTTTACATAGCTTTCAAATGTGATGACATGTGGACAAGGTTTATATAAAGTTAAAGTTAACAGCGTACCCTTTATTTCAAAATAATTATGCCGAAATAAATAAACTCAGGGTTGCTTTTCAATCATCAGATAAAAGTTACAGTAAAAACTAGTTGTATTTGAATTAAAAAGTTCAATTGTGTAACTTTTATTTGACTATTGAAAAATCAGTCCGTACTATCAAAAGCCTTGTAAACTTTTGGGATTAATTGGAATTTAATATACGGTAAATAAATGTCAAATTTGATCATAAAGAAGATTGCTAAATATAGGCATCTCTGTTGCTCAGTGTAGCCTGGACTACGACTTCACGTATCCAGTCGCTGCCTGCCTTTTTATGCATATTTGCGTTCGATATTTACAAATCAATGAATTTATCTTTAACTGAATTTATTAATAAAAGTGATCAGGTTTCGTACGGTATACCTAAACTGACCATTTATTTTTTAACTCAAAACGGGACATGGGTTTATTTATACTCTAAAAATTATAACTTTATACAATTAGTGTTTACTATAATTATATTTATTATTACAAATTTTGAAAAATCAAAATCAATCACCATTTCACCAGCTTTATTAAAGCAAAGTCCCTCAGACAGTAATTATTAAATGCAATATATTTTTTAAATTATTATTTACATTTGTCAGTGGAACAAATTTGCTTTAATAAAGTTGGTGATGATTTTAAATAAGAATAAAATTCTGGGCATGTTCTTTTATATTGACCTTTGTTATCAACATCGCCTTTAGAACTGGAAGTGATTTTTTTCAGATGTCCACAATTTATTCATTATAGAAAATACTCTTTCTACTGGAGCATTTGTACCGGGTAGACATAAAATATATTCGATTAAAATGCAAAAAAAATAATATGTTAAAGATTGTTGGTGCAAAAGTGTTTGAATACTTCCACCCAACGAGTTTCTAATTATCCCATTCGGTTATTTTTTGGTCGGTCTCGCTCTCGCACCGTTCGTGTCTGACTAACTTCATAGTTGTAAATTTTCGCGCTATTTCGGAAAACGGGACTATTTTGCGTCCCGGAGCTTTGTTCGGGGACAACGGGACATGTGACCGAGAAAAGGGACAGTCCCGTTCAAAACGGGACGTATGGTCACTTTAGGTATATCTAATACCATTATTATCAATCTCTTAACTCTTAACCACAAAAAACCAGATATTTAACACACGTCGGGGTTTCCCCTACGATTTTAATCAATATGCGGTATAAGATTTTCCTGTTATTATAGGTTATGAGTTTTCAGAATCTCAACCTTTTGATCTGCAGATCTCCTATCTCTTTCTAGTTGATAGTGAGAGAGCTGGGCACAACAAAATCAGAAATAGTTGAACTTTAACAAATCTTTAGATTTGTTTCAAAAGTAAAATAAATGGACCGCTTGAATAAAACTAATTTTACGGATTATATCGCGTTTAATCAACTTATTTTTATTAATTCCCGACCTCGGGTGCTTTACAGCACCCATGGTCACGGGAGACTGAACGTGAACTTATTTTTATTAATTCCCGACCGAAACGTCGGGAATTATAAAAATAAGTTGATTAAACGCGATATAATGCGTAAAATGTGTAGTGTTCGCGTAAATATAAGAAATCATTATGTAAATAGACCGCTGTTATCAACTTCAAACTGCCTGCTGTGAACTACTAAAATATTTCTCCCTAGATGTACTATACAATATCCTTCGTCGTTCAATAACAAAATTTTTACACACTCATCAATCAAGTACTAACATGGGGCCATACGCCCCGGTATCGCGAATGTTTGACATCTATAATTCATTCTGTGGTGGTGTCTGGTGGTGGTGTTGCCTGCTGTCGATATTGTTCATGATACCTTCCCTAAATATAGGAATAATTTTATAGATCACTATTATAAATGACTAATCTTTCATCAATCTCCCTTAACTAATATTATCTTTAGGTATTATTTTTTTGCGACACATTTCTTTATTAGCTATTGAAACTTTGCTTTGTCTTAATTTTATGGTATTTTGTAGTGCTGTGTCACCTATAAGGGTGCACACATCAGTCCCTAGTTTAAGCCTACTTTCAATAAAAATGTAATAATGTGTGAACTGCCGGTGGCCTATGAATAAATAAATAAATTAATAAGAGCCGTAGACCATGAGACACGGCCCCGAGGACTAAGATTAAATGCCTCATAGCTTGTAATTGTATTTGACACTACTCAATAGTAGTGAAATGTTTTAAGCATCGTCAAAGCATATATTACGTGGTAGAGCCATGCTGCAGCTATATTATAGTTGTAGCACGAATGGCTCGACCGGGGTGGGACCACGCTCCCACAGAATACCAGCGTATTATAGCAAATTAATGCTGCTGTGTTACGTATGGTGAGTGTAGAGAACCGGATACCCTTTTTATTGGAAACGAGGCACTCCATCTTAGTCCTCAAGGGTGACAACGCATCTGCATTTTGATTCTTAATCGAGGATAAATATAGATATCTATGGGCCACAGCATCCACTTACCATCAGGTGGATTAATGATGGTCAACTACCCAATTATACACTGTTATCCTACAGACCGGTACACAGTCATGGGTTTGCTGATAGGCGGTAGAAAAAAACATAGCTAAGACCAATCCAGTCGAACTGCTAGACCTAGAGATTACACAAACGGAGCGCTGCCAGTTAAAAACAACGTTATCTATTCTAAGTATTTAGCAATTTCCATCACATTCCATATCGGTTTCCTGTGTTGTTATCGTTATACAATAATTATCTGTAATCACTCTTTCAGCAGTCTATCTTTATCTGTTCGTTAAAATATACACAATAATTACCACATAGTACACTAAGCGCACATGAGTAAAGAAACCGTCTAAGCGTCAGATTTCTATCGGTATGAATTAAAGGCATAGCTCATTATGCTCTGTTTACTTTTGAACAATTTGTTATATTTACCTGTTTTTGATTAAGTTCTTACATGATTACGGCGACGGTAAAAGCGTATCAATTTATTAAATACTAGCGACTCGCGCCGGCTTCGCCAGAGTGGGATCTATTGATAAAGTATTGTTTAGATTTAAGGCTGGGTGTTCCTGTTTTTGTCCGTTTTAAAATTGGTTTTTGATAGGCAAATTATTACAATTAGAATCTGATAAAAATATATATTTTAGATACATTCTTTCTCCGTACGATGTACCAGGTCAATACACGATACAATCGTCCGATTTGCAAGTTTTTTTACAAGCCAAATTTAATTTTAAACAAGTACTAATGCTCCTTTTTTTCTATAAGTAATATCAATTTATAGGTAATTCATTTTGGAATCGATTCTAGCCGATAGTTTTTTTCATTACATTTATTAAAAAAGTTATCGATTTTTCAAGTGATTTTCGAACCGCGTGTCGCTTGCCAGTGTCCCGCAGGACGTTGCCGAGGTAAGATCTGTGCCAAATTATTGCGCGAGTCGCGAAAGAAATATGGTAATTTATCTATATTTCTTTTTCGGCACCGCATCGGCGCGGCGGTGTCCTCACGTAAATATCTATTGCGCTTGGAACACCTGGCCTTAAGACAATCATCAAAGACAATTTATTTTAACAATTTTTCAGAAAAAAAATCTCTCAAGTTTTTCGGATAAAATATAGCTTAGATCACTTCTGGCATTGTTGTCTGTGCGTTCTTGAAGTTTCATTGCAATCGGTTCAGCCATTCCGAACATTAACCCTGACAGATAGACAGACAATTTTTTTTGAAACAGTTATTCATGTCTTCATGGCATGCAAATAACCTCCTCAGCTTAATAAAAGCAATTATGTAAATATTACACACAAACATTTTAATTTTATTTATAAGTACAAAGTGGCGCGGTGTCTTGATGACGAGCTGCGGGTTCGAATACATCACGAAACAAGTATTTGTACGGCCTACAAAATAAGTAATTGTACTTTGTCTGGATGTTTGTCCATATATAATTTATATTTATTTTTTATAGAATAAGGGTGACAAACGAGTACACAGTCCACCTGATGGTAAGTGGTTACTGTGGTCCATAGACATCTACATCTATCCACGATTACTAATCAAAATGCAGATGCGTTGTCACCTGTGAGGACTAAGATGGAATGCCTCGTTTCCAGTAAAACGGTCTCCGGTTCTCTACACTCACCATACGAAACAGCAGCATTGAGCTTCTTTTTTTAATAGGATAGGTATTTTGCGCTGGTATTCTGTGAGGGCGTGGTCCTACCCCGATCGAGCCGACCCATTCGTGCTACAACCATAACATAGCTGCAGCGTGGCTCTACCACGTTAAGTTTTATGTGCGTAAAACGTCTTCACGATACAGGAGAAAATCCCAGTGTGACGATAGAATGTTCTTCTTCGTTCGTTGTATGGAAATATGAAAGCGGCCTGGCGGACCTAAATATAACTATTATACGTTTCGTCATACAAAGCCATTCGGTTGCGGTACGAATTCGATACGATAGAAAACTCGCGATCAAAACCTTTTACAGCTGGCATAAACGAGCTGGTAGTACCGCCAGTAGCAACACGCTTATATGTGCAAAAAAAACATGATAATGCATTAATTTTACATTATACACTAATACGCAAGCAACCCGAATTTGATCCATGCTAGCAACAAAAAATGTAAGTTGTATTTTTTTTGCAAGAGCTGAAACCTACTGATATTAGGTACTAGGAAGTTTTCTGCTGTTTATAAGGCCGAATAGCAGTTCATGCACTGCTGTGTTTCAGGCTGAAGGCTGTAGAGAGCACTGGTTGTCAGCCTGTATTATACCGATAATTACAGACAGTGAGGCATTCCATATTAGTCCTCAGATGTGACAACGCTGAACATAGACCTCCCCCAAGGAATGCCACAAAGCACGATCCTGAGCCACCTGCATGCATCGACTTCCTGCATGTCTTACCGGGTCGTCACTCCATCTAGTGGGGGGCCGCCATACATTTCACCTACCGGTACGAGGCTGCCACTCGAGAACCTTTTCATCACCATCAGTTGTCGGTTCTTCGAGATATATGACCGGTATTGAAGTTAGCTGTAGGTGTTAAACAACGAATGCCACAGTCGTTCTTAATAACATCTGTAATGTATGATTTAAATTGTAACAAATTTTAAGTAAATAAAAAATTGGTGAAGAAATATAACAGATATAAACAATAAATGAAGACAAAAATATTAAAATAATTCATAGCGTGATACTTTGAGCATGGGAAGTAATATTGGCGGGGTAGGTGGATAGTAGTAACTAGAGATTCAATTCATTTAACTTCATTGGTGCGGTCTGTAACGCTTCTTTAGCCTTCTTTATTTGAAGTTAGCTGTAGGTGTCCATGGGCGCCCCCGAACGGGTTCGCCGCCCTTGTCGTGGCGGGGGGGCTTAGTAGCCGTGGCTTGGTCACCCGCGGTGAACTAAGAGGAACCCCTTGGCTGGCCCGTGGTGTAGGGCCGGCCCAAGGGGCTTGGCGAGCCCACTTCGGATGTGTGTCGGTGGGCTACGGCGTGAGGGTTGCCCTCTACCCTACCGCTGCAGCCGAGGTGGAGTCGCGCGAAAAGAGGAGTGCTAGTATGGCGATGCGCCACTCGCCCTATCCTCCGCGACTCTGACGGCGCCGCACCGTTGATGCGGTGGTGGTGGGGCCGCGGGGGAAAGGAGTGTCCGTATTGCGAGGCGCCGCTCTCCCTACCCTCCGCGGCCGAAACTTGGTTGGCGGCGGAGCCAAAGACCTGATCCGCCGCTGGGGTCGGGAAAGCGAGTGCTACCGAGCGCTCAATTTTCCTGGCCCCATGGCCTCCACGTGTCGGACCCGGGGGGGCCCGTTACGCAGGTGGAGTTGGAGGCCGTGGAGCGTGATGCGCCTTGCCTGAGAAGGAGATTGGGGTGGAGAAGTCGTCCCCCGAGGAGGGGCTGCCATGGGGCGGCCAGCGCTGGTGGGGCCGCGGATGTGTGCGAAAGCGTGTTCCCGTGGCCCTGCCAATATGCGGCGAAGGTGGAACACCATGGGGTTTTAGTCGGTGCGAGTCCGACATAACCCGTCCTTACCCCCGCGAGGCGGGTATGCATAGGCATTTCCCCATGTAAAAAAAGTCCATGGGCTGCAGCAGTAACATACTATCAGGTGCAGTATAAGTTCGTTTCTCACTTCAGTTTTATAAAAACAAAAAAAACCTCATGTGCTATGTAGGCTAATTGCCTCACAATATTTGCATTCTTCTGAAATTAAAATATTTCTTGATTATGTGAGGTCTTCCAAATCACATTGAAGCAGCACGACGGACATTCCTGCTCTATTGATATATTGTCCTCTCAAAAATGAGATGTCAGTGTCCTGCAGTAGGTCGTAATCGTAGGAGGCTGTTACATTTACATTTTTTTTTCTTAAACACTGTTATATAGTAATTGTAACGTTATAAACGCTTAATTTTCATCAGTTACATAATTATATAATATTTACTCAAAGAAAAGTTAACAACTCTATGTAAACTTTAATAAATATTGGTAAAATATACATCATCACAGTTTGACATTTCAAGCTTCGTCTGCATCTGACATTTCGATACCCGTCTACGTTTGCGGATCCTTACGACATCTCATTATAATAAATATAATATTATAATTCTTGTTTATAGGTATGTATATAAGTAACTATAGCTGACATTATTACGATTTGTTGATGAACTGTTAGAAAATATTGAATTTAGAATTGACGTTTTCTCGACGGTGAGCTTGGCATGACATGATTTACGTCTTGTCATACATGCATGATATTTTAATATTGTATTGCTTAGAGCAGGGGTTCCTAAACTTTTAAAATAACGGAACACCCACCAAATACCTTTTATTTTATGGAACCCCATATCAAATTATTATATATAAACTACGGTGTCTTCGATTTGTAATCATTACATATTTACATATTTACATATTTTAAAAGTAAAACACTTTATTCTTTATTTTAACTTTTAATGTGAAGAATGCAATTGTTTCACTGTTTTGTCAATAATTGCTTTATAGTTCGGTTTTATGTCTGACAGTTGTATGCACAGTAAAAATAATTTCGCGGAACCCTGGTGACTTTTCTACGGAACCGTTAGGTTCCGTGGAACTAGGGTTACCAGATCCGACAATGAGTTTTCCTGGCAATATACCTGACTTTTCAATAAATTTCCTGACATTAACGCAGCGGCAGCAAATAGTCCGAGAGCTGGTAGACATTTTTGGGTAGGTATTTGACAAGTTTTCAGCGTGCCTCAAATACCTACCCAAAAATGTCTTTTTTTATAGGATAGGATGACAAACGAGCACACAGTCCACCTGATGGTAAGTGGTTGCTGTGACCCATAGACATCTACATCTATCCTCAATAAAGAATCAAAAAGCAGATGTGTTGTCACCCTTGAGGACTAAGATGGAATGCCTCTTTTCCAGTAAAAAGGGCGTCTGTTTCTCTACACTCACCTTACGAAACACAGCAGTGTTAAGCTGCTATTTTACACTGGTATTCAGTAAAAGTGTGGTCCTTCCCCGGTCGAGCCGACCCATTCGTGCTACAACTATACTACTAATATAGCTGCAGCATAGCTCTACCACTTATAAAAACCAGCTCTTCTAATAAGATATATATATGTCATTGTAAAAACTCGCGCATATGCTTGACATATGCACAATAAAAAGTACGAGCCAAATCAGAATAATGAAACAATTTAACTTCGAGATTGATTATATTATTATTATTTTGTATTTAAACTGTTTAATAAATATATTAGTTTGTATTTCTAATATTTTTCTCTTTCTATTTAAAAATTCCTGACAATTTCAAATTTTTCCTGTTTCCCTGACAGAGAGCTAAAATTCCGGATACGATTATGTCAGGAAAATTCCTGTCATCTGGTAACCCTACGCGCAACCCACTTTAGGAATCGCTGGCTTAGTGTACATAATATGTATGCATACTCTGAGTTGTATTGATTAATGTGAGGAATGTGTGTTGTATTAATATCAATGTATTATACGTAGGTCACTCAATAAGTTTTGAGATGCTCGAAATTTAAAAATGGAACGCGCCCGTGTTATATGTTTCTAAAAAGCAAATTTATTTAAAAATAGAACTCCATAAGCCAATTGCTCAATATTAAAAAAAAACAAAGTTCTATTAATTTTCCTGCAAAGCTTCCCGCGCTTTTCATTTAAAACGATGGATCTTAACCGTGAACATTTGTGTGCTATGATATATTATGATTTTAAATTTGGTTTAACCGAACAATTAAGTTTACAACGGTTACAATCAGCATTAGGGGACTCAGCTCCATCACGCGTAACAATGTTTAGGTGGTTTGCTGAATTCAAAAGGGGTAAAATTAATCTTAAAGATGACCAAGGAACCGGGGCCTCGCAAACAGCAGTAACGGCAGAAAATGTATGGACTACTGAAATGTTGGTGCGAGAAGACCCACGAATCACATATACGGACATCGAAAAGTTTGTAGACATTAGTTCGGGGAGCATTCATACCATCCTACATCAACATCTTGGAGTGAGGAAGCTTTGTTATCGATGGATCCCTCGTTTGCTCTCCGATAGCGAAAAACAGACTCGTGTGGATTGGTGCCATGAAATGCGTCTACGTTTTGAAAACGGGGCATCTAGGCGTGTTTCAGAAATCGTTACTGGTGACTAGACATGGATCTATCAATATGATCCGGAAAATAAAAGGCAATCATCGGTATGGGTCTACTCAGAAGGACAGTTACCGACAAAACTGCAAAGACCTCGCAACGTCGGCAAAAAAATGGTGGCTAGTTTTTTTTCGCGGAGCGGACATTTGTCGAGGTCAATGCTGGAAAATTGTAGGTCAGTCAACTCTGAATGGTATACTACAGTTGCATTACCCAAAGCTTTTCAAGCTGTGTGGGAGAGAAGACCAAAGACCGGGCTTCGGGAATAATGCTGCGTCACGATAACGCCTCTTCACATACCTCCCTTAGAACAAAAGCATTTATTGAGGAATCTGGTGTTGAAACTCTAAGTCACCCACCCTACAACCCTGACTTAGCTCCTTGTGATTTCTTTTTGTTCCCAAGAGTCAAAGAAAAAATGAAAGGCAAGTTTTTTTCAAGCGCCGAAGAAGCCGTGGCTGCCTACGAAGAAGCGATTTCCGACCTGTCAGAGTTGGTTTAGGCGAATGGAACTTTGTATAGAGTATGATGGAGAATATTTTGAAAAGATGTAAAATAAAAGTTATTATCTATGGTCAATAGTCTCTCGCCTTGTCTTTGCCACTGTCTATGTCTAGCTCTAGCATCTACGGACTACTAATAACATTTATCTATGGCAATTGATAACATTTTGACACTTTTACATAATGAAAATCACAAACACATACTAATTACTAAAATTTACAAATCCAATTAAAGTTTACTGCAGTATAAAATCAAATAATAAGATTAGTTATTAATCAACATAAAACTATTGTAATATGACTAAAGGGAATACTTAAGACAAGTTATAGCACATTATTTACAAAGAATTGAAATACGATCGATTTATATTCTAGTCTAATGCTGACGGTTTATAAAGCTAAGAATAGTTATTATGTTACCACACAAAGTAAACTGTAAGAGAAGGGAAAAATACGAAAGGAGATGAACATAACCAAAATACGATAATAAGAATAACAAGTATACCTTGTAACGTTAAAAGCAATGTAGGAATTACTTCTTGCCTAACAGTCGTCTAGATCTCTTCACGTCATCAATGTGAGTTACCGCTGAAGTTTGAGTGCGACGTGCTGCATCATTCTGCCGATTCGAAGAGCCCTGCTGCGTTGGAGTGACCTTTGTATTAGGGGCCTTGTTAGAACTCTCAGGGGAACCATCCATGGGGTACTTGGCTATTAGATCTTCCAATTCCTCCTCAGTGGAAATCTTCGTTCGGCCTCCCGAGTGCTTTACATAGATTGCACCATCAATAGTCCAGACATTTCTAATTCCGAAGTGCTTACGGGCATTCTTATGTATGGACTGACGAAATTAGTGAGGAATTCACATTATTGAAATGGCAGACCTTTTAAACTTAGATTTTAAATTCCAAATTGCAGACTTAGTGCTATGATCGTTAAAGTGTACAAGAATTGACCTGGACGGTACTGGTTTGTACACCAAGTCTGTGACATTTCTTGAGAGATTCATCTGTAACGTGAGGTAGACCCAGATACTTGTGCAACAGTTGTAGAATTTGCTGTTTTAGGTCAACTTCAGAAGCCTCAGCTATTCCATGAAAAGCAGAACTTTTCTCCGGTGATACATACTGATTGCATCAACACTTTTGTTGCATTCCTGAATTTGCTGTTGTATCAGGCTGAACATGGAACTAACACCTTGAATGAATCGAACTCCTCCGAAGCTGTAAAACTGTTGGGTTAGTTGGAGTAGTTGCAGCCTTCAGACGTTTCTCAAACCCGCCATCTTCCGGGTCAAGCTCCTTCCAATTCCTTTTGGATATTCACAACTTCAGAGACATTTTCCATTGTAGTAAAGTGAATTAACCGAGGAGAGATAGAAGAATAGTAATTTTATTTAGTTTGACAGATGTTATGGAGGAAAGATGAATATGTTATTTAACTAATTTAAATGCACATTCCTATAAGTGATAATAATGCTAACACTTGTTTTTACAAACTGAGTTATAAATTAAACAGTTAAGTTAATTATACTTATTTTTAAATTTAAATAAAATACGAGAGATAATTTCAGCTGTTATCTGTTTTGCACCTACCTCGAAAAAAAAAGTAATATTGGGGTAGGTGGTAGTAGTAACTAGAGATTCAATTCATTTAACTTCATTGGTGCGGTCTGTAACGCTTCTTTCTTTATTTGAAGTTAGCTGAAACCATGCCCCCCCCGGAACGTTCGCCGCCCTTGTCGTGACGGGGAGGGGCTTAGTAGCCGTGGCTTGGTCACCCGCGGTGAACTAAGAGGAACCCCTGGCTGGCCCGTGGTGTTGGGCCGGCCTGGGGGCTTGGCGAGCCCGCTTCGGATGTGTGTCGGTGGGCTGCGGCGTGAGGGTTGCCCTCACCCTACTGCAGCCGAGGTGGAGTCGCGGTAGAAGAAGAGTGCTAGTATGGCGATGCGCCATTCGCCCTATCCTCCGCGACTCTGACGGCGCCGCGCCGTTAATGCGGTGGTGGGGGCCGGGGGAAAGGAGTGTCGGATTGGAGGCGCCGCTCTCCCACCTCCGCGGCCGAAACTTGGCTGGCGGCGGAGCCAAAGACCAGATCCGCTGCTGGGGTCGGGAAAGCGAGTACGCCACGCAGGTGGAGTTGGAGGCCGTGGAGGAAGGCGTGTTCCTGATGCGCCTTGCCTGAGAAGGAGATTGCGGAGGAGAAGTCGTCCCCGAGGAGGGCTTGCGGTGGGGCGGCCAGCGCTAGTGGGGCCGCGGATGTATGCGAAAGCGTGTTCCCGTGGCCCTGCCAATATGCGGTGAAGGTGGAACACCATGGGGTTTTAGCCGGTGCGAGTCCGACATAACCCGTCCTTGCTCGCGAGGCGGTATGCGTAGGCAAAAAAAAGTCCATGGGCTGCAGCAGTAACATACTATCAGGTGCAGCATAAGTTCGCTTCTCACTTCAGTTTTTTATAAAACAAAAACTTATGTGCTATGTGAAGCTAATTGCCTCACAATATTTGTTTCTGAAATTAAAATATTTTTGAATATGTGAGGTCTTCCAATTCACATTGAAGCAGCACGACGGACATTCCTGCTCTATTGATATATTGTCCTCTCAAAAATGAGATGTCAGTGTCCTGCAGTAGGTCGTAATCGTAGGAGGCTGTTACATTTACATTTTTTTTTCTTAAACACTATTATATAGTAATTGTAACGTTATAAACGCTTAATTTTCATCAGTTACATAATTTTATAATATTTACTCAAAGAAAAGTTAACAACTCTATGTAAACTTTAATAAATATTGGTAAAATATACATCATCACAGTTTGACATTTCAAGCTTCGTCTGGATTTGACATTTCGATACCCGTCTGTGCGGATCCTTACGACATCTCATTATAATAAATATAATATTATAATTTTGTTTATAGGTATGTATATAAGTAACTATAGCTGACATTATTACGATTTGTTGCTGAACTGTTAGAAAATATTGAATTTAGAATTGACGTTTTCTCGACGGTGAGCTTGGCATGACATGATTTACGTCTTGTCATACATGCATGATATTTTAATATTGTATTGCTTAGAGCAGGGGTTCCTAAACTTTTAAAATAACGGAACACCCACCAAATACCTTTTATTTTATGGAACCCCATATCAAATGATTACAAATCGAAGACACCGTAGTTTAAATAAGAACAAAAACTTTTATTACAAATATTTTAAAAGTAAAACACTTTATTCTTTATTTTAACTTTTAATGTGAAGAATGAAATTGTTTCACTGTTTTGTCAATAATTGCTTTATAGTTCGGTTTTATGTCTGACAGTTGTATGCGCAGTAAAAATAATTTCGCGGAACCCTGGTGACTTTTCTACGGAACCGCCAGGTTCCGCGGAACTAGGGTTACCAGATCCGACAATGAGTTTTCCTGGCAATATACCTGACTTTTCAATAAATTTAGACATTTTTAGTAGACAATTTTGGGTAGGTATTTGACAAGTTTTCAGCGTGCCTCAAATACCTACCCAAAAATGTCTTTTTTTATAGGATATGGTGACAAACGAGCACACAGTCCACCTGATGGTAAGTGGTTGCTGTGACCCATAGACATCTACATCTATCCTCAATAAAGAATCAAAATGCAGATGTGTTCTCACCCTTGAGGACTAAGATGGAATGCCTCTTTTCCAGTAAAAAGGGTGTCTGTTTCTCTACACTCACCATACGAAACACAGCAGTGTTAAGCTGCTATTTTACGCTGGTATTCAGTAAAAGTGTGGTCCTTCCCCGATCGAGCCGACCCATTCGTGCTACAACTATACTACTAATATAGCTGCAGCATGGCTCTACCACGTATAAAAACCAGCTCTTCTAATAAGATATATATGTCATTGTAAAAACTCGCGCATGTGCTTGACATATGCACAATAAAAAGTACGAGCCAAATCAGATGAATGAAACAATTTAACTTCGAGATTGATTATATTATTATTATTTTGTACTTAAACTGTTTAATAAATATATTAATTTGTACTTCTAATATTTTTCTCTTTCTTTTTAAAAATTCCTGACAATTTCAAATTTTTCCTGTTTCCCTGACAGAGAGCTAAAATTCCGGATACGAGTATGTCAGGAAAATTCCTGTCATCTGGTAACCCTACGCGCAACCCACTTTAGGAATCGCTGGCTTAGAGTACATAATATGTATGCATACTGTGAGTTGTATTGATTAATATGAGGAATGTGTGTTGTATTAATATCAATGTATTATACGTAGGTCACTCAATAAGTTTTGAGATGCTCGAAATTTAAAATGGAACGCGCCCGTGTTATATGTTTCTAAAAAGCAAGTTTATTTAAAATAGAACTCCATAAGCCAATTGCTCAATATTAAAAAAAAAAACAAAGTTCTATTAATTTTCCTGCAACGCCCTGCGTCATTTAAAACGATGGATCTTAACCGTGAACATTTGTGCGCTATGATATATTATGATTTTAAATTTGGTTTAACCGAACAATTAAGTTTACAACGGTTACAATCAGCATTAGGGGACTCAGCTCCATCACGCGTAACAATGTTTAGATGGTTTGCTGAATTCAAAAGGGGTAAAATTAATCTTAAAGATGACCAAGGAACCGGGGCCCCGCAAACAGCAGTAACGGCAGAAAATGTATGGACTACTGAAATGTTGGTGCGAGAAGACCCACGATTCACATATGTATATGGACATCGAAAAGTTTGTAGACATTAGTTCGGGGAGCATTCATACCATCCTACATCAACATCTTGGAGTGAGGAAGCTGAGTTGTCGATGGATCCCTCGTTTGCTCTCCGAAAGCGAAAAACAGACTCGTGTGGATTGGTGCCATGAAATGCGTCTACGTTTTGAAAACGGGGCATCTAGGCGTGTTTCAGAAATCGTTACTGGTGACTAGACATGGATCTATCAATATGATCCGGAAAATAAAAGGCAATCATCGGTATGGACTCAGAAGGACAGTTACAAAACTGCAAAGACCTCGCAACGTCGGCAAAAAATGGTGGCTAGTTTTTTTCGCGGAGCGACATTTGTCGAGGTCAATGCTGGAAAATTGTAGGTCAGTCAACTCTGAATGGTATACTACAGTTGCATTACCCAGCTTTTCAACAAGCTGTGGGAGAGAAGACCAAAGACGGGCTGGGGAATCATGCTGCATCACGATAACGTCTCTTCACATACCTCCTTAGAACAAAAGCATTTATTGAGGAATCTGGTGTTGAAACTCTAAGTCACCTGACAACCCTCATATTGACCCTACAGCCCTGACTCTTAGCTCCTTGTGATTTCTTTTTGTTCCCAAGAGTCAAAGAAAAATAAAGGCAAGTTTTTTCAAGCGCCGAAGAAGCCGTGGCTGCCTACGAAGAAGCGATTTCCGACCTGTCAGATCAAGACTGGCAAAAATGTTTTCAGAGTTGGTTTAGGCGAATGGAAATTTGTATAGAGCATGATGAAGAATATTTTGAAAAGATGTAAAATAAATATTAATAGTATCTTGAATACTTTTTGTATATCTTAAAATTTTTTGAGTGTCCTACCTACGTATGTACCTATCTCATTTATAGACTGTCCAGAATTGTGAGTTATAAAAAGAAAATCATAAATGGACAAAAACAAGAGCAATATTTCTTTAAATAATTTTGGATCCAAATAAGTGGTATTTAGAATTTTTGTCAGTTTGTCTGTCTGTCTGTGTGTATGTCTGTTTGTCTGTCTGTGTTCACGATTTACGCAAAAACTACCTTGACGGATTACAATGAAATATAGTGTGTAGGTAGTTAGGGAGCAGAAACAATTTATAGCTACTTTTTATCCCATTACGGAAAAAGGAGGGTTCAGTATTTTCCTTCCTTTACATGTTAATTTCTGTTATATATGATTGATGTGGTTTTTGTTTAAACAAGTACCATATTTAAAAAAAAAAGCTTAAAATTTGCCGTAACCGTTGTGTAATTATTTATATAAAAATTATCGCGACAATGTACGTTTTACTTTTCAGAACTTTTTATCGTAAAATACAAAAAGTTGTATGTTTTGCCTTCAGTTACTAATAAATTAAATGAATATAAATAAGTTACATCTATATGTTTAAATAATTAGATTCGTAAAATGATTTGAAAATTATAACGATATTTTTTTATTTTTTTTTCGTTATTTCATTTTAATAGTCCTAACGTCAAAAATAATAATGTTTAAGATAGTTTTTAGTTTATTGAGTAATGTATTCTGTACTATAATAAAACTCTAACACGACAACTTTTTTAAATTGTAATTGGGGTATATGCTATACTATCGATATGTATGTAGATGCCAAAAAAAAAAAAATTGGAAACGTTGTCTGTCTATCTAAACAAGTATCATAAAAAAACCTGAGAACGGATTTGAATGGAACTTTCACGATAGTGATTTATGTAGGGGTCGAACCGTTAGAATAAATATATATCATCACGCTATCTATCATAGGAGCTGGGTGGGCATAATCTTCCCATTTGCAGCTAAAAAAAGTTTAAAAATTTGCATTATCATGAGGTTAAAAACTTGCAATATCCGATTTTGAGTTATTTCTAAATACCCGTTATTTTCTAAATATCATAGTTTTTATTTTAGTGTTAATAATCAACAAATTACTATACTTTTACCTAGATACATATGTATTTTAAAACACGGTATGGTTTTATTATACGCGAGTTATCATATTAGAAGACACTTCAAGATACTAGTGTTGAAATTGAACCTGGATTGCTGAACGATGTGTAATTTTACAATAGCGGTGGCCGGTGGGTCGTTACCCGTTATACGTGTTATAAATAGTGATGGGACTCGAGTGAAATTTTTTCACTCGAGTCACTCGCCAGTGATAGGCTAGTCACTCGAGTGCCACTCGAATGAAGATAAAACTCGAGTGACTTTTTTTCACTCGAGTTACTTGCCTGTCAAAAACTAATAACACTATTGTTTTCCACGATTTGTAAAGGTTATAAGTCTTGACTAATCATTTTGGTTAGAGCTTAAGTTTTTTTTGTTTCTGCTTAGTAAGCGATGCATTAGGTCTTGCAAACTGTAGTTGCTGAAAACGCCGTTTCATTGATGTAGAATTGGAATTAGCAGACGTGGAAAAAGAACTCTCACTTCCAGTAGTTTAAGAACACGCATGAGATGAACTTGACTCACCAATAATATCCTTATACTGAATCTGATGTTTATTCTTCATATTATGAGAAATCAAGTTGGTAGTATTCCCAAAGTCTTTGTAACTTTCTTGCACAACTTACAAATAACTGTTTTTGTTAAACATTTCTGTCGTAAAAAGTTCCAAAAAAGTTATCTATTACTCATTCATTTTAATTCAATAAACATATTACAAAAAACAAACATCTCACTCAAACAAATTTGTACTTAATTTCAAATGGAAGATACATCGGCTAAACTTTTTTTTTACATGGGGAAATGCCTACGCATACCCGCCTCGCGGGGGCAAGGACGGGTTATATCGGACTTGCACCGACTAAAACCCCATGGTATTCCACCTTCGCCGCATATTGGCAGGGCCACGGGAACGCTTTCGCACATGTGTGCGAAAGCGTTCAACGTTGCAACATTACGGAGCGTTATGAGAAACAGTATAGTATTTTAATATATTTCGTCCTGAAACTATTAGGGAAAAGATGTAAGTAATTAACCCCAGTTTAAATAATAAGATAAGGGTTGACTGGTAGAGAATGCCATAGTATTAAGTCCGCCCTTTGTAACCCCTAGTTGGTGTGTTGCAATAAAGGATAAATAAATAAATATATATCATAAGCTGAATAATTTGTATTTTATCTTCCGTGTTGTGTAAAAATATTGTATCACCATGAACCTTACTAATAATGGTAAAGTGTAGAGCCCTCTTGTTCCTGTAGTATATTAATACCTTAGAGTATACATAAGCAAGCTAATGTATACTCTAAGATTAATACTTATGTTTGCTTTCAGTCTGTGACTGTGACAGTGCTTACCGACACTTTGAGGAAATGCTATAGTTATGCTCATTAATAGGTATAATAGTGGTTTGGGTGTTCCACAAACTGTTTAGTTCTATTTTCATACGACTTCAAAAAAGGAGGAGGTTTTCAATTCGTCGGAATCTTTTTGTTATGTATGTTCATCGATTACTCAAAGACGCCTGAACCGATTTGGAAAATTCTTTTTTGTTTCAAATGGATACTTCCCAGGTGGTCCCATTTAAATTTTATCGAAATCGGTCGAGGTGTTTTAAAAAAATCAACATTAAATTATATTCATACTGAAGTCGTTTGTACAACATTTTAAATTTACCACTTGTTAAACCATGATATTTACTAAGTTTTTTGATTCCTTTATTTTATTGAAGTCAAATAGTACTACATCTATTAGATAAGTTTTATTGCTTTTTTCTATGTCTATATTTGTTATTTTCTATTATTATAGCTCGTTTTATTTTATATAGTTTTTTTAAATGAAAAAATTAATATATTATGGTTGGTGAACCAGTGGTTAAAGAATGTGACCACTCAAGTCCTCACCAGGTATAATATTTGTACGCAATCAGAAATCGTTAGGAAATTTACGGCTAAGGTTTAAATAATAAAGTTTACTTTAATTTTCATAATATGATAGTTAGCAGAGACGTGACTGAGTGTAACTAGTAAGTGTTATTTGAAAAAGATAATAAGATTCCAATAAAACTTACTCGTGGAACTATTAAAACTACTTTCGCTCTATTTAATGATTTTTGAACTGCATTGTTTGGCGCGTGTAAGATCGGCATAGGTGAGTCGTACATTAACAAGCGGCCGTAAAATTTATGAGACCACTCACCTAGTCTGCGAATGTAATTGCTATTTCTCAAATGCCCGCCTAATTATAGACTTTAATAACGTAACGCGTCTAAAATAAATAGGAATGACTTTCCTTACAAGTGCTGGATTTATCTTATTATACTGAGCTTACGTATATTTATATAACGATCTTGTTCTAAGCGTATTAGAAATAGCTCATAAGAAATTAACCTTCGGTTATGCGAGTCCCGTACTTATACGACCATATAATTAACATGTTATGGGTTCACATATATGTGTACTCATATATAGTTACCGTTACAGCCTATTAAAGTCCACTGCTGTACATAGCCCTCTCCTATAGATTGCCTCATAGGGGGGATATTTGCCATAGTTGCCATTGGCAACCGTAGTTTTTTTAGTTTAGTCGTTATTAGGAAGACGCTGCTGCCCATGTCCTGGTTTGTTCCCTCTGTCGCCTCTTACGACACCCAAGAGATGATATGGGATAGTGAATATTTTATCGGTTCCATATATAACTACCCGTGGACCCGTAGAGCCGTGGTAGCTCAGATGGTTAGGGCTCGCTTTAAATTTCACAGTACGCGAGCAACCCGGGTTCGATCCCCACCGGCACCAATGAAATTGTTAATTGCAATTTTAAGTGCTGATTTACCACGTGCTCGGCGGCGAAGGAAAACATCGTGAAACCTGCATATCTGAGAAATAAGAAAAAAATATTTCGAAGATATGTGAAGTTCGCCAACACGCATTGGGGCAGTGCGGCGGTCATTTCCTTGCCCTAAAACCCTCTCAGAAATGAGAGGAGGCCTGTGCCCAGCAGTGGGACGTATATAGGCTGTAACTTTAACTTTTTATATATAATTACAAAAATAAAATGAATGTACCTATATTTATACAATTAACATAGCAAGGCACACATACGTACACGTTCGAAACAACATCATATTTTGGAATGGCGTAACTACTAGCTAGCACATACAATAGATCTTATGGAATGCGACACTAAGTATACAATACCAAAAATTATAAATATCTGACCTAAGAAATTTACATTAAATGTATTAAAGTAAACAAAAATTAAATGTTAAAAATGAAAAATAATGATGATCAATTGATGTATAATTATCCTTAACCAAATAGAATTTTATCCTATTACGTATATTACTTAGGGTTTTAAAATTTAAAATAAGTCTGAAATAAGTGTAAAATAACTGAACTCATTATAATAGGACACATGAGCCTTCTTAGGCTTACGTCAGGAGATTATGTAATTGTAATCTCTCAATGTAATATTTTGGTCAATAAATAAAAATATAAAAATGGGTCGGCTCGACCGAGGTAGGACTATGTTCTCACAGAATACCTACGTAAAATAGCAGCTTAATGCTGGTGTGTTTCGTTTGGTGAGTGTAGAGAACCGGAGACCCATTTTACTGGAAACTAGGCATTCCATCTTAGCCCTCAGGGGCGACAATGCATCTGCATTTTGATTCTTAATCAAGGATGGATGTAAATGTCTATGGGTCACAGTATCCACTTACCATCAGGTGAACTATGTGCTAGTTCGTCACCCTTATTCTATAAAAAATATATCCAAACAGGCCAATAAAGAAAAAGAAACGGATATCGATTATCCTATATAGTTATGACAAAGTTCATGTTATCAGTTGTAATCCGAAGCATCGGTGCAAATGTACATGTGTTTTTAAGATTATTTGCTTATCATTTATATATTATACCTATAGGCAATAATTGATTTCCAGATTACCATTTCCAAGGCCAATCGCCTATTTGTAATATAAATTCGATGTGTCTCATTTTTATTATTAGATTTTATTTTCATTTAAAAAAAAATCTCTTAAGTTTTTAAAATATATGTATATTAGTTAGATTGGCAAGATAAGTTCTGAAGAGACATTATAGCTATTGACTTGTAGTGTATAGGTAGTCAATTAGATAGAATGACGAAACGATATTATGTCTAAGAACGAGGGTAACTTCACTCAAGACAATGTTTTGTGCGATTTTTGGGTATAATTTATACCTATATCAGCATTAGAGTTGTTGAGTGAGAAACAAAATAGCATCTATTTTGTAAACACATATTTTGTATTTATCTTAATTTAAATTTATTTAGTTTATTTTAATAAATATCTTAAAAGATAACCCAACCCAATATCCTGTAGGCGGCGTTAAAGACGACAAAAGGAAAAGGTCGATAAGAAATAGGTAGCAGTATTCTCCTTATAATGACTCTGTAATATTAATAAAAAACGTCGGATACCAACCCCTATATATATATTGATAGTATATGTATAATTGCCAAGAATGGCAATTATAACAAATATCCCCCCTATAAGGCAATGCCTGTGTTCAGCATTGGACTTTTAATGGGCTGCAATGCATGAATGGAATGAATGGACGCATAATTTAAATGATTTAGGTTAAAATAAAACGTAGTAATAAGTAGTTACTCTTCTTTGAAAGGCCGGCAACGCACCTGCAATTCCCTGTAGTGTTGCAGTTGTTCATGGGCGGCGGTAGTCACTTACCATCAGATGAGCCGCATGCTCGTTTGCCCCTCTCCTATAAAAAAATTACAATTATTTAAATGTTTTGAATGATAAAAGTTTCAATTTATTTTAAATTACATGAAAATATATATACAATGTGTAAAAGAAATCTAAATTTATCATACTTCTACTCCTGGTGGATGGTGGTATAGAGCCAAGAACGCCGACTGCATTTCCTAGCTGAATATAATTAGCGAGCGAAGAATCAGCCCTAGTGTGTCCAGCGGCGACTTCACTTCTCAAAATTGACGCCTTGTTTTGGGAGCTACGAGCGGGCAAACATTCATATCAGCAAAAATAACACTCCGTTTGGGCTCCGACGTAGTCGGATAATTAATAGTCTTTAGAATATTTTTTACATTGAGTAATCTTATATTTACAACACACAATACGGCATATCAAAGGTAACGACATTTTAACGAGCCTTTGGTTGTCAGTAAAGCACGTGAATATTGTGTCATGGTCGGTTCGTGAAAATTACGGATTTACGGACCGATCCTCGTTGTTCTCTTTATTCTATATTAGACTATCTTTATTATATATATATATCTTTATTATATTAATATAAATTTATTTTCGGCTCGACCGGGGTAGGACCACGCTCTCACAGAATACCAGTGTAAAATAGCAGCTTAATGCTGCAGTGTTTGGTATGATGAGTGTGGGGAAGCGGAGACCCTTTTTACTGGAAACGAAGCATTCCAACTTAGTCCTCAGGTGTGACAACGCATCTGCATTTTGATTCCTAATCGACGATAGATGTAGATGTCTATTGGCCACAGCATCCACTTCAGGTGGACTGTGTGCTCGTTTGTCACTCTTTTTGTACAAAAAAAAGACTTTGAATTTACTGCCTGTCTGTTTATTCTATTAATATTGATGATTCTTATATAAGCTTATATAGCCTGTAAATCTCCGAGGGGCAGAGTTCAAAAAGCAGCGAGCTACTCGGACCACGTTTAGCCAAAAAATAAGGGCTTAGAATGTAATATTATGTAAGAAGAGAGAGGTGGCTATGGAGTAGCACATATAACACAATCATAAACACAATACCGTAATTTTTGCCTTTAATATATTTTTTCATTTATTTGGGTCAACAAACAGTTTCACAATAATAATTTTACAAATAATATACATACACATCATAATGAAATAATTGTGAAACCAACTCCGTTAACCACAAATTATTAAATAAAAAATTAGCGTGTTTTTGCTAAAAGTTAGTATTTCTTTTAAGTAAGCTGGCTATGAATTTAATTCAATCAAATTGCGTGGTGTTGAATTCACGTAACAGATTAAAGAAAACTGATTTTCTAAATGAAGTAACATTCGTTGTAAATATATATATATAGTAGTGAAGTAGCTGTTATAGGCATCAGTCATTCGAGTCAATGGTGAACGTTTCCCAGCATTCGTTCGAGACTTAGGTGTAGCTAATAGTTTATATGTACGGCATGCTCGAGTGTGTGATCTGACTGGTACTTTAAAACATAACCTATCCATTATATCAATACAATCGTACTTATTATTACAAAAGTTGTACAATAGCTTAACTTGTAATTGTAACCTTATAGTTTTTAGATTAAATAATTTATATTGTTGTAACAATTTTGAGTAAGACAATTTACTATGAGAGCATTTATAATGCATACATCGTTGGAAGTTCTTTTGCACTCTTTCAAGGCGGTCTGAGTATTTTTGTAAAAGGATCCCACACTGAGATGACATATTCAATTTGTGAGCGTATTAAAGATTTATATAAATACATATATGTACTTGGCCGTTTAAAATCTGTACTAGATCGGATAACAAACCCATACATCTTATATGTTCTATTACAAATATTCTCGTGTTGGTTTAGTGTCTAATGTAACTCCTAGATCTCTAATTTTATGCACCCTATCGAGATTTGCGCCGCACAGAGAATAATTGAAATAACTTATACTTTTTTTCTTACTAAAACTTATATACTTACATTTATCTATGCTAAGTTTCAATTTATTACGGTCACAGTAAGCTGTCAATCGGTTCAGATCTTCTTGGAAATTTAAATGGTCACCAATATTTTCTATCGTACGGTATATTTTGAGGTCATCCGCATATAGAAGGAAATTGCAATTTTTGAAACATTCGCTTATATCATTTATGTAGATTACAAACAACAATGGTCCAATAATTGAGCCTTGCGGAATACCTGATGTTGCTGTGACGATATCAGATTCATGACCATTAATTACCACTTTTTGGGTCCTATTAGTTATATAGGACTTGAACCATCTCCAGAGGTTGCCTCGAATACCATTGAAGGCATTTTTTTCTAGCAAGATTTTATGGTCGACGCGATTAAAGGCTTTATTAAAGTCCGTATACACAGCGTCTGTTTGTTTATTAGAATCCATGTTTTCAAATAATGCAGTTGCATAAACCATGAGGTTAGTGATGGTTGAACGCTTTAAAACAAATCCATGTTGTTGTGGGAGAATATTTTTGTGGATATAAAAGTACAGGTTGCAGTCTATGAGTCCTTCAAGAAGCTTTGCTATAGTAAACAAGATTGAAATAGGACGATAGTTGGTCACGTCCTCTTTCGAGCCCCCCTTGTGTACTGGAACAATCCTAGCCATTTTCCATATATTTGGACAGACACCCTCTCCCAAGCATTTATTAAACAAAATCCGAATTGGTTTGTAGATAATTTTAGCCGTTCTTTAATATTGTATCTTCAGTCTGTATAAGTCAACTGCTGGTCAACCTCTTGCAAAGAGGCACTTAGCTGGAGGATTTACGCTCGCAGTACCAGATGTCTCGACCACTAACGCTACTCCTAGTCGCTGGTCTGATTATACCACCATCCATTAGAAGCCATGGGTTCTTTCTGGCATTTTCCATAGTTTGCTCTTACGGCATCCACTGGATGAAATGAAGTGATTGCATTATCTTGCGCCGCCAATACACGAGATAACTATTGTATATTAAAATGTAATTACTTGATCGTTATAGACGTTAGGGCTTATTTTACTGCCTAGAAGTCTGTGTTGGTCCAACTATAGGTTATACAACCTTATACTGCCGCCAAGCAGCTGTGTAACCAGTGTTATGTTCCGGTTTGAGGTTTTACGTTCTAGTTTTCAGGGTTGATAACGCTTCACATTATTTATTAGAAATTATTTGCCGATGGTACTAGCCACATACCATGTGGATTGTAAACTTCTTTGCCACCCTAATAGTATAAAAAAGTTAGTTACTTTTTATTTGTACAAGTCATCGTTTGAGTTTGTTAAAATGATTATATTTCTGTCTGTGTGAATTAAAGTTCTTATCGTCTTACCAAACTTAAGGTATATCTAATTTCTCCTCCAGAAATTAATCATTACGAATAATAAAAGAAACAATGAAGACAACTATAGAGATAACAAATAAAGTTTTTTCCAGCTGTATATCTGAAAGCGCTGATTGATTAGTTTTTTTCCCCGGTGATGTTTGTGCTGTTAGCCCGGGGACTTTAAAAAACTTCATCGGATTCAGAGGTTGCTTTTAATATATTTAGATCAATACATAAATGATGTTCTCTACATAACACATTGCTGGTAATTATCAGCAGCTGTAACGCGATAAGATTACAACTAACAGTTGTCTTTTTTTTCTTTGTTTACGTATCTGTGTGTCATTAAGTCATTATTTATCAATTCTCAAAAGGCGAAATCTGACACCTCGCAACTCAAGGTCGCACTGTCGATGTACATGCAAATGGATGCTTGACAGTGGCCTTATTATCTTATTAGGCCGAATTACATTATGTCAGAGAGTATAACCAAGATAAAGCAGAGCAGATTGCACAAATATACCACTATCACTTATTGTAATTGTATTTAAAGTAATCAAATTATACGAGGGCGACACTGAAAGCTTTTAGAACTGAAAATGGAACTCTTTGCCAATATTATTGTTTATGTATTTTATTAATTTGTCATTTGTTTACGATTTGGCGGTAAATTGAAAATTGTCTGTGTCACGTCAAATTTAACGCGAGAAAATTTTCGTACAATGATTTTTTATGACTTTCGATGTCATTTAAGTCAACAAGAAAATTATGATTGACTTCGATTGGCCTTTCACGATGAAGCCCCATCTCGTGCCTCTGTTTACAACTGGTTTAATGAGGTTAAAAGTGGTCGCACTAATCTCACCGATGATCTGCGTGAGGGACAGCCTTCTACGGCGATGACTGAAGATAACATCAATGTTGTGCGGAGTATGATAGAGACTGACAAAAGAGTGACTTATCAGCAGATTCGGACAAGCTTAGGCATCGGTATGAGTCAAGTGCACAAAATCCTCCATGAACATTTAGCGGTCATGAAGCTTTGTGCCCAGTGGATACAACATCATAATTTGACAGAGGCCCAAAAACTCCGTTCGGTTGATTGGTGTCGTGAAATGGTTCAAAGATTTAACGGAGGTGACTCAAATGCTGTGTTCGACATACTTACGGGTGACGAAAGCTGGATTTATTGTTATGATCCTGAAAGTAAGAGACAGTCTGCTGTCTGGGTATTTCCTTCCGAGGGGTTGCCAACTAAAGTGAAAAGAGATCGATGCGTGGGAAAAAAGATGGTGGCCTCGTTCTTCGGAAGGACAGGTCATTACGCAACAATTGTTTTAGAGGATCAAAAAACAATTACTGCAGAGTGGTACACTAACAATTGTTTGCCACTTGTCTTGGAAAAAGTTCGGGAGAAACGACCTCGCAGTAGGATCCTCCACCACGACAACGCCTCGTAGCACACCGTCAAGCAAATCGACTACTTGGCGACGTCAGAGGTGGAATTACTGGTTCACCCGCCCTATAGCCCCGACCTCGCACCTTGCGATTTTTATTTATTCCCGAAAAAAGAAAACTTCGAGGAAAACGTTTTATGGACGCCGAAGAAGCAGTGGCTGCGTTTCAAAATATCGTCGAAGAGACCTCTAAGGACGAGTGGGCAAAGTGCTTTTCTCAGTGCTTCCATCGGATGCAGCGATGTATTGATGTAAATGAACACTATTTTGAAAAGATTTTGATTTTCTAAGAACTTTCAGTGTCACCTCGTATGAAAATTATTACACAGCACAGCAGTCCTTCTTACGACCAGCGAGGCAGTCGTGAAATACGATTAAAGAGTTCCGTTACAGGCATTATTAGGTCACTGGGTCAGGATTTGTGCACCTGGTCCTTAAATCTGTCAGAGATTTATACATATTTTAAGGGACTATCGCTCTCACTCTATGAACTTTCTCTTTTTACTTGAGCTCATATAAACTATAATATATTGTATTAAATGTTATCAAAATGGTGGTAATGCGAAAAAACACTTTATTTTAAACACGAAACTATAAAAAACCAACCACTGCGATCAAGATAAATTTAAAAATTAATGACAACGTTGAAAATCAAAATTCCGTTTCAATTTAAAACTGCCTTATCTTCTTAAATGAAATGATATAAGCTTCTTTATGCCAATAAGCTCAGTATTGTCGTAGCAAGTCATTGACCTCAAGAGAAGCCAAACGATCGATTTAATTTAAGTGGTTCTATAAGACTTCGTTCGCAAGTCTATTTATTTAAAAACATCATATTTTAAATAAAAGTGAACTATTCGATTTTTTTAATAACATCAAAAGTTGTTGAATAGCGTTACAGAATGCTTTTGCATATAATGGAATGTTGATAAAAGAAAATCAAAATTAATAAAAACGAAATTTACCTTCGAATCGTATTTTAAAGTTATTGGATATATTATTCAATATTGATTTAAATTGTTACAAAACTACGTAAGCAATTAACCTTTCATTTACGATGCTATTTTAAATGTTAAGTAAGTGTAGTCGTTACGGATTTTTTTTTAAATTTGACTTCTTCCTATTGGTATATTCTTACATTAAAATACACTAGACTTCAATAACTGTTATACTCCACCAAATCTAAGAAATACCTTTTGACGTCACATTTATTGGACTAGGCATGCCAACTTCCAACTGAGAAATCGGTACCTAAACTATTCGATTCTTAAGAGAAATCGATATCGACTCTTTAGAGTTGGTAATCATTTACAGTTTTACATAATAAATTAGAAACAGATAACTTAATTTCATATTTATTGCTTACTGCTAATTTCTAGAGATAAAGTTGTATAAATTAAAGACTGCACTAGATTAAAATTTTATTTAATCACTTTCACTACAACTAGTTGAGCTGTAGTCGTCATCATCGTTGTTTACATTATTACTCGATTACTTGACTATAATGCATTCAAAGTAAATGTCTCTTTCAGAGTCGTCAAACAACAATTTTAACAATTAACAATTTTCTTTGTTTTATCCATCACTTTGGCCCATTCATCCCTTGTGTTGTATTTTATACAAATCCTCCTCTGGCGGATTCCAGATGGTAAATTTTGAAGCGTTAACCTTTTAAACGTGCCCGGGGGCACGTGTCATCTTTCCATGTCTGCGGCACAGTGTGGTAGGCGTTTAGCCATGTTTTATCAATGAATATAAAGTTGTCCCAATTAGTTATATTTTTAATTTCTCGTAAAAATTTTATTCTTTGCATTCATGTCTTTAAATAATTATTTCGTCTTTTTCAATGTTTTGTTATTGGAAGCCAATTTCTTTTCAAATGGTTCTCAATGAATATACTACCATTGCACAAGCTGGCATCACTAAAATAAAATTAGACTTGTTTAACTCATGATTCATATAATTTATGCAAATTATATATGTAATTAATATATAATAAAAAAATGTTAATGTTCGATTATTTGAGTCTCTTCTTCTTCCTTGCCTTGTCCCTTTATTTGGGGTCGGCTCTCCTCGTTTTTATGCGCCAAGATTTTCTATCTTGGGTTGTCTGTATTTCAAGCTGTGCTCGTTCCAGATCCTTGGATACGGTTGTCCACCACGTGGCTAACGGGCGTCCTCTGCCTTTCTTTTTCTCTGGAATTGCCAAGGCCTTCCTCACTGGGTGTTCTTCTTCCCGCCTCATTACATGCCCATACCATCGCATACGACTCTCGACCATCTTGTCTGCAATGGGTGTAACTTTAAAGGAGCCTCTGATGTACTCATTGCGCACTTTATCAAGTCTCGTTACGCCTGCTGACCATCGTAGCATTTTCATTTCATTCGTGTGCATCTTTTTTTCGTGGATCTTCTTGGCCGCCCAGCATTCGGCACCATATAACATGGCAGGTCTTACGGCCGTTTTGTAAATCTTGCCTTTCAGTTGTATTGGCCTGATTTAAATAAAACTAGTTTTACTTATTTTATATTCCCGACGTTTCGAGTACTTTACAGCACCCATGGTCACGGGGGGAACTGAGGTATTTGACGTCCTAATGTCATAGTTAACTACGGTTACCTACAGATTAAAAATTATTAATTTTTGTTCCGATCTACGCAGTATGAACTTACAGTATCTTGAAGTCTTGCAGTTGTATGCTTGGGTTGGGATTTAATTATAGGATCCCAAGCAGATGGTAGCACCCAGCCATCTTCTCTATTGAAATTAGGATGTTTTTTGATTTCAATAGCCTCGCGAATCATCCTTGGAAGGAATCGGTGTTCTTTAGCGAGGATTTGTGGTCTATCAAATCTAATGTAGTGACGGGGGCGACCCTGTACATGTTCACAGACTGCAGACTTCCCGGAAAGTCGGAAAGTCGGAAGTCGATTCTTCACATCAGCTATGTGTTCTTTAACGCGGGTTTTTATTGATATTTTAGTTTGTCCTATATAACAGAGACCACATTCACAATCAAGCTTGTACACTCCTGCATTTTGCAGAGGGACATTACACTTGACTGATGGTAAAAACTGACTAATCTTCTTCGGCGGATGTTTTAATGGAAGCACGCTTCGGGATGTAGTCAATCTTGTCAGTGACACCTCTGACATATGGCAGTACAGCAGGCACTCGCTCGACTGTGGCCGGCTTCACTTGTTCACTGTGACGTAGGCGCGGGACCCGAAGCTTATTGTCGTGCAAAACTTGCTTGACGTGTTGGAGCTCGGCGGCCAGGTGTTTATTATCACAGATCCCTCGTGCTCTCTGAAACAAAGATTTACCCACGGTAGCTAACTGTGAAGGATGGTGATGAGAGTCACCGTTTAAATATGTGTCTGTATGGGTCTTTTTTTTTTCTATACACAGTGTGGCTCAAGGTGTTATCAGGATTCCGAATTACTAACACATCTAGAAAAGCTAAAGAGTTGTTTGCCTCTAACTCCATTGTGAACTGAATTTTAGAATTTATGGAGTTAAGATGGTCTAAAAATGCAGTTACTTTATCTAAAGGTAGAATTGTGAAAGTGTCGTTAATTCTATGAGTTACGTCTGCGTCGATGTTGACATCCGCCGTTAGCACTGAGCCGAGGTATTTAAATTTGCTGACGCAGGGCAGTGGCTGGCCGTCGATGGAGACATTTATGTTGGGCGTATATTGTTCACTAAAACTGCACCTCAGAAACTCGGTCTTGCTCCTGCTAATATGGAGCCCATTGTTATCGAGAGCCTGTCTCCATTGCTCGAGTGTCGCTTGTAGTTGAATCGCACATTTGTCGATGAGCCCAATGTCGTCCGCATATAGCATGCACCCGGGAGGGGGGACTGTATGTCTTTAGTTAGATAGTCCAGAGATAGGTTAAATAGGAATGGTCTTACTGCCGATCCCTGATGCACTCCGACCTTAACTTGGAACGGTTCACTAAGTCCTGCCAGGCTTCTCACCTGTGTGCTTATGTCTTGATATGTATCATGCATCATGCACCAGGTGAATATAGAGTTCTGGTATTTGTTGTGCTCTTATAGCTTCCCAAACTAATTTACGTGGTATTCTGTCAAAAGCCTTTTCCAGGTCTATGAACACTAGGTGGAGGTCTTCTCTGTTGGTTCGGTGTTTTTCCATCAGAATCCTTATGGCTTGGATTGCATCAGTCGTTGATCTTCCTGGCATGAAACCGCACTGATTATCAGATATGGACACCAACTGACAAAGTCGATTGTTGAGTATGCGCTCCCATAGTTTCAGAGTATGTGAAGTAAGTTTGATACCCCTATAATTGCCGCAGTCACGGACATCTCCTTTGTTCTTGTAGAAAGGTACCAGATAACTATGACGCCAGGACTTTGGGATCTTCATGGAGGTTAAAATTTGATTAAAGAGCTTCGTTAGCTACTGTACAGCAATAGGCCCTAGCAGCTTCCACATATCAGCGGGTGTACTATCCGGCCCAACTGCTTTACGGTTTTTTATCTTTTTAAGAGCTCTTATGGCCTCTTCTTCACCTATCTTGTTCAATGGACCAGCTACGCCAGGGGTTATATTCAATGGTTGACTCGGGAATTCTTCGTTCAGTAATTTTTGGTAATATTGGCACCATCGCTCATTGATTTTGTTATCTTCTGTTAGTAAATGGCCATTTTTTTCTTTAATGTATTTGTTAATTTTAATATCTAGACCATTTTTATGGCGTTGTTTGGCGAGCTTAAATATATCTCTATCATTTTTTGCGTTTTCAAGTCGTTGGTAGAACTTTTCTCTGGAGTCATTTCTTTGTTTCGCCACTTTACACTTCGCCAGCTTTTTAGCGGTTTTATATAGTATGCGGTCGTCGTCTAAACCTGAGCTCTGCCATTGTTTGAAGCACTCTTTCTTGTTCCTTAACGCGCCCTTTACTTCTTCATTCCACCATGAAGGATCTTTGTTATTATGCAGCTTTCCTCTCGATATTCCTAAGTTTTTCTCAGCTGAATTTCTGCACAGCTTTTCAAATTTAGACCACATATTCTCCGCAGAGATGTTAGTGCCATTTTTCATATCTTCAATTAGTATGTCCCGTATCTCCTCTAATAATTTGACTCCTTTTTCTGTGTTTAACAGGTGCCACTTAATTTTGGGGATTTTGACCATGGTGTGTTTTATGGGTTTGATTAGCGATATACAGCCGACCAAAATTCTGTGCTGTGAGGTCAAAGATTCGCCCGGTATTACCTTGGAGTCTCTGAAAGTTCTTAGTAAATCTCTGTTTGTGAGGATATAGTAACTTTGAGATTGCTTGTTCCCGGTTTTATATGTGGCTAGGTGTTCCGACTTTTTCTTAAAGAAGGTATTACCTACTGACAGGTGATGTCTCGCGCAGAATTCCAGTATTTGTTCCCCGTCTTTGTTAAGTGTACCATAACCAAACTTTCCTTGTATCTCCTTGTACGTCGTGTTACTGGCTCCAACATGGCTGTTCAGTTCACCTCCAATATATTTTAGTTCCTCGGGTGCCATTGAGATTAGTAATCACACTCATCCCAGAAAGCTTCTTTTTCACTTTCGCCACACCAGGTCTGTGGTGCGTATGCCGAGATTATGTTCAAGGGGGGTTGGTTATCCATAGCCAATTTCACTGCCATAAGTCGATCGTTCCTTCTATCTATGTTAGTAATACGTTTTTGAGGTTTTCATCCAAGACGATGGCAACTCCGTTACGCATGCTAGTATTGTCACAGTACAAGAGCTGGTATCCGAGTCCCAGATCTCGTGACTTCGACCCCTTCCACTTGGTCTCTTGTAGGCAGCATATGTTAATTTTTCGTGCCTGTAATATGTTCGATTATTTGAGTAATATATTTTTACCGATTATTCGCATTAACATGAATTTGAATCATCCAAACACTATAGTAAGGTACATAACGACATATTATTGAAACAACGTCAAGCAATAAAGAATTGATTCTGGTTAGTTTTTTTAAATATTTTGCTTTGTTTGAAAGATTCGAATTTAAATTATTGATAAAATAAGTATAATATAAAAATAAATTTAAATACGATATCAATCGATCAAATCGTTCAGGAGCTACGATCACTTACAGATGCACCAACGATTATATAATAGCTACTAGCGACCCGGGTAGGTATCTATTATTGTGGCGTTATTTAAATTAAAAAGAATCAAAGACCATATTTAACAATTTTCGCTATTTCAATAAAAAATATCTCCAAGTTTTTTGGATAAAATATAGCCTCCTGCTATTGATCTATATCTGTTCGTGAAGTTTCATTACAATCGGTTAGCTATTCCGAAGATTAACCCGGACAGACAGACAGACAGACAAAATTTAAAAATGGTTATTCATGCTTTAATGGCATGCAAATAACTGAGCTTTCCTTAGCTTACCTGAGCTCTATAAAAGACAGTTATATCAATTTTACTGATACAAACTTCAAATTTCTTTTTATATATAAGACAAAGATTAGTACAATAAAACAACAAATAATACAATTCATCAATTACTGCAGGCAGCTCGGGACCGTGTTTTGGAGCATTCCTTAGGGGAGACCTTCAGCAGTTTACTTGTGAGCGGCTGTAATGATGATGATGAGTATAAACAGATCCTTAGCGTTTTTAGCCCTATAAATGTGAATTTTGCAGATATATACTTTTGTAAATGACATAGATTCGGCAAGTAAATTGGTTCTTGAAACTGTCAATGAAGAACAATTTTTAAAGATTATTTTATAGCCTTGCTAACAATGCTAGAAGCATTGATACTTTGTCTTTGGATGTGACTTCTCATTCTGTTACTCATGCGTTGAATATCATAACAGCTATAATAAATAAAACAATTTCTACTCCGTAGTTCTCTGATGCATGGAAAATTGCTATCATTAAGCCGATTCCAAAAAAACAATCCTTCCAAATATAGCGATTTTCGACCCATCAGCATTCTCCCTTATGAAGCGAAAAGAATTGATAACGTGGTGCTTAAAGACTGAATCGAATCATATTTTGCCATATTTACAATCAGGATTCTGCAAAGACAGAAAGTACGACCACAGTCTTATTAGATGTAACATCAAACATTCTCAAAGCACAAGATGCAGGGTTGGTAACTATTTTAACTTTACTTGAATGTTAAGGGTTTTTAATACCAGTAATGTTACTATTTTACTTGTTAAAATCACGTTCTATGGCTTTATAAGTAGTTGAGGATGTTTCGAAACTAATTTTCAAGGTCGATATAACTGTACATTTGTACTTTTTTTTATCCCGAAGACTTTGCCGTTGTAGTTGAGAAAATGATCGGGAATTTGCAGTTATCCACAAATTCCCGTTCATTTTCTCAACACTGGCTATAAGCCCTATGAACATATACAAAAGTTACATTATAAAAGTTACAAAAAGAACTTAGGAATAAGGACAGGATTTCTTAATATCAATAATATGGGTGTAACGATAGGGCGTGTATATGAAGTACGAAATCTAGGTCTAATTATCGCGCAACTGCTTGTTTTGCTTAAAATTTTAATTGGAATACGTGAACTTCTTAGCGTTAAGATGCGTTTTAAATTTAGTTGCCGCTCCCATATAATCGCGATATGACTACTGAAATGTACACTACCTCGTCTTCTATCAAAAATTATGGCTTTAGTGCAGAGTGCACAAATGCTTGTGTACAAGCCTCTTGAGATTTCTCTTAGAAGTCTGTTGTTGTTCGACACCTTGTCTAAAGAAAGCAAAAACTCTTAATATGGACTATTCATTTTTCATTCATACGTTTCGTACATTATTTATGCTTCTAAATGTTTTCATACTGATTGTATAAAATAATATATTGTAAATTAATTTTATTTAAATAAGTCCCGCTGGGTTTCTTGCTGGTTCTTCCCAGGACAGAGGTTTTTCCGAACCAGTGGTAAAGCTTGAATGACTTTCAATAAGTATCCTTGTAATCTATATAGACAACTAAATAAAATTTAAATATCCGTTTGTAATGTCAAAATACAGCTTTTTACAAAATGCATATGAAAGTATATATACGGTACTAATAACAAAAAACTATTTTTAATTTTTTTGTCTGTCTGTTTGTTCCGGCTAATCTCCGGAACTACTGGACTGATTTTGACGGGACTTTCACTGGCTGATAACTGATGTTATAAGGAGTAACTTAGGCTCCTTTTATTTTAGAAAAAGAATTAGGGTAACGCGCAAAAAAATTAAAACCCATGAAATCCAATCGTAATAAATTCCACGCGGGCGAAGTCGCGGGGGACAGCTAGTATTGAATAAAAATGATTCTATTCTATGCTTCGCTTCTTTTTAGGTGCTAATTATTCAAAAGTCGGTCGTGAGTCTAGTTCCTTACTTGATAAATTATTATGGTCTCAAAGGTCGCGTGCATCGCGTATGTAATTTTATTTCCCAGAAATAAAACAACAGCCTTTCGAGGTAGTTTTAAAAACGATGTACACAAAATCTTGTCTTCAAATTGTATTGAGTAATTTCCAGACGCATTTATTCTATTTTTAGCAGGTAATTGATTGTTATGTTATCTATGTTCAATTTATGCTATTTGGTTTAATTTTAGAGCTTATAAATGATTAATAATTACTTTATTTATTGAAATTTCCAAGTAACTCACGAAAACCCCAACACCAACTCATACAAATCTTAGTATCAGCTGAAATTCAGTGCTATAGCTATGCTGGCTACCATTTTAGTACTAACTAGCTGTTCCCCGCGTGTAATTTAGGGTTTTAATTATGTTGCGCGGAAACCCTAATTTTTTTTTCTTTTTCTAAAATATAAGTAGCCTAAGTTACTCCTTATAACATCAGCTATCTGCCAGTGAAAGTCCCGTCGAAATCGGTCCAGCCGTTTCGGAGATTAGGCGGAACAAACAGACAGACAGACAGACAAAAATTTTAAAAATTGTGTTTTTGTTATAAGTACCGTATATATTATACTTTCATTTGCATTTAGTAAAAAGCTGTTATTGTGACATTACAAACAGACACTTCAATTTTATTTATTTGTATAGATAATATTTTTGGAACGAAGTTCCATATCGTACGGTACGAATGGGGCAAGACGAGAAAAAGTGTAAGATTTTTCCGTCACGACCCCCTTTCTATAGTGCGAGCGAGATGGAATAATATCCATCTCCCTCACACTTTATCTTATCTTGCTATGAAAGAAATATTATTTTAAATGACGCTTCATTTTAATAGACGCTAGTAATTCATTTGTTTGTATTTGTTAATCAATAATATAATACTTTCATCAATAATAATATACTACGAATGGAACTTCGTTCCAACCGAGTGTTCCACGACACTCACGCATGTTTTTTATTGCATAAATTAGTGGTAAAACTAGGTAAGAGACACATCATTATCATTTATTCTTACGCGGATCTTAGCTAAGTAATTTTTAACATCTTTATTATAATGCATTTCCGCAAAATAACGCCTGAATTAATCTTTAATTTATAATAGCTTACGGAAACTTAAAATATGAGTCTCTGTGAGAGATGACCACATATTTGTGCCATTTGCTGTAGATAATATCGGTCCGTGGGCTAAACTCTCAAGAACTTCCACAGCCTGTGCTGCGTCAATAGTTAAAGTTGCAGAAAAATAATGTATGGCTGAATTGTCCCTCTTGAAAAGTTCTAAAAAAAGTCCGCGACAGCATATGTCTATCTTCTAAGAATAACTTACAATCATTGATATACAAAAAATAGTACATCAATGCTTACAGTAACCATTTTTATATAATAACTCGCGCGACAAAATTATTATTTTAACGGACCGTGCAGAGAATTAAATTATTTCAAAACCTGAGAAATTTTCTGTTTTAGAAATACGGAACAAAAAATGTGATATACCATGAAGTTTTAAAATTAATTATACCTAACTAAAATTTAAGATAGATAATTGTTCAACCCGGGCAAAGCCAGCGTGAGCCGCTTGTATTGTATACTTGAATGTTATGTAAATAAATGATTTTAAAATAAAACATGTGATATTTATTTATATTTTAGTTGTATTTGTTACAAGTTCGATAGTTGGCGAGTCACGCGAAAGGCGAGCCGTTGTCGAATGTCGACGACCTCGCCGAAATTCCGACAAATAGCTGTGCTGCCTCATCTATTGCTATTTACTAATAGATAAAATACTATGATAACGGTTATGCGTTAGCGTTTTATTTTTGCTTTTCATTTTGCAAGCTACTGTCGAAAATTATTTTAAGTATTTATTACCTTTTTATACCACCATTAGTTGTTATAAAAGAAGGTGTTTTATTTGCACAATGTTGGTGTTTACTTTGTTAGTACCACATACTTTTGTCTTCATTTCCTATCGTATATTGCCTTAAGTAAGCAATTAAAATTATCATATCACCGTCAGTGTCCAGAAAAGAACCTGTTTCTGTTGGGTTTTCTTTTTAATCTCACATGTCCTGTTTATTTAAGATTTAACAATAAGTCATTGTAAGCTATACAGACAATATCACTCACACAATGCAAGTTCTCTGCTAAACATGAAAGTTCGGTCACGCTGTGGCCAATAGTTTGGTTGTGTGTGGCCGTGGGTTTTAATCCCGCACTGAACAAGTGATTGTGCGATTTTGTGTATTGACAAAAAAAAACATAGACGTCCCGGAAGTTTTTTTTTGTCTTTGTGGTATGGTCCTCAGACACTTGCATCCATCAGCTTTCTGCAAATCTTACTAGAACTTCACTCCATTTAGTGAGGAGTAGTCATAATATATACTATATCCCGTACAAGACTGTAACTCGAGAAACTTTCCCCATTGCTTGTTGGCCGGGCCGCTCTATTGTAACCTCAACTTGCTACGAGTTAAACCAAAAAAATATGTATAATATAAAAACTTAAACCACAAGCATCCATCATGAGCTCTGATGATCCTTGTGAGAATACTAGGTCATAATCATGAAATTATTGTATTGTTATCGATTCTTAATTCGTCTGCAAAATTTCTGATCATTCAAGCGTCTGGAAGTAGTAAAAGTGAACTACAAAATTCCATCATATTCATACATAAATACATAACCTATACATATAGGTCATGCTAAAGTAAAGCGTGTAAAACTTTCAGATTATTTAGACGTCTGGAAGTGGGTGAAAACTGAAATACAAAATGTCATTACATTCATGCATTACTTTAAAATAAAAACAAAATAGTACTTCGAATCCAAGCGTAGGTAGGTGACTTTGCATTTCATGTTCCCCGTACAAAGAAAATTTCCGATTGTCGATTTATGATAGAAATATTATCTTGAGTTTTATCGACTGATACAAATTTATCGTGATATCGAAACATAGGAAACATGAAAATTTAATTAAGTAATCAATAATAATTTCTTTGTGACGTTTTATAAACTATACATTTTTATGCTTATGATATTTAGAGGAACGTTATTTAGAGGTTAACATATGTATGTATGTATGTATGTATTTATTTATGTGTATTGTATTTATATGTATCATATTTATATAATGTATGTAGGTAGAATAGGAGTTATTAGGTTAACTGTTTTTCTTTTTAGGTTTTTTTTGTTCTTAATTTGCACTTACCAACATCTTTCTTAGGGTTGACTGGTAGAAAATGCCATAGGGCAATAAGTCCGCCCTTTGTAACCCCTAGTTGAAGGCGTGTTGCAATAAAGGATAAATAAATAAATATTTCAGCTGTGTTTATCCACCACGACTGGCACGTAAGATTTTTCATACCTATTAAAAATGTTATGGTTTGTTTTATCACAGATAATTGGATGGACAAGTCGGTATAATATTGATGTTAGGAATTGTTCTTAAATTAGTTCTGAATAGATTATTGTATTGAATTAATTACATAAAAGTATAATTGCAGCGTTACTAATGGTAATATCTATTATGGAAAATCTATCTATTCTTTATATAATATAATAAAGCGGACGAGTTTTTTTTTGTTTGTTTAAACACGCTAATTTCAGGAACTACCAGTTCGATTTTAAAAATTCTTTTTGTAAAATATAACCAGATTCATGAGGAATAGTATAGGCTATCTAACATGAGGCTACACCTATCAACTAGCCTTAAATATTGATTTTTGTTAACCCGTCAAGCGCCTGGCCATTTTTTTTACACGCCAAACGCCCGGGCTTGTACGGAAGGTCGCCCGAAACTGGCAGGCGGTAATTTAAAAAATTATATATTTTTAATTTTGTATACCAGCTATATATAAACTTAAACGTATCGAATCGTTATGAATTAAGATATTTAATTGTATATGAATCAATGCAATTCTACTTTTATAAATATTCATCATCATCATCATCATTACAGCCCTTCACAAGTCCACTGCTGAACATAGGCCTCCCCCAAGGAATGCCACAAAGCACGGTCCTGAGCCACCTGCATCCTTCGACTTCCTGCATGTCTTACCAGGTCGTCACTCCATCTAGTGGTGGGACGCCCTACACTTCGACCGCCGGTACGAGGCCGCCACTCGAGAACCTTTTTCCCCATCGGTTGTCGGTTCTTCGAGCTATATGGCCGGCCCATTGCCACTTCAGCTTACTAATCCGTTGGGCTATGTCGGTTACTCTGGTTCTACTGTTTTATAAATAATTATCAATCTCATTTCAAAATTGTGTGACAAAATAATTGTGCGGACAACACCCAAACGCTAGCCGCCCGATGAGAACCGAGAGAAACCAGCTGGGGATGCTTCTATTAGTACAAACATCTAGAATGTTAGAATAGCAATGTATGGAAAAATTGGCAAAATTAATGGAGTACTTTTATTTATCGGCATATGTACGTTATAGAGCGAATTTAAATTTTATCCACTCTCCCTCTCCCTCCCGGGTGAGCGTCACCTCTTCGCGCCCCAGGAAATGTTCAGAGGTGCGGTTTTTTCCACTTTTAAAGAAAACCATACACGATACATAGGAGAAATAAATTATACCTCTTTTCAAAGAGCATATTCTATTCTTTATTTTAGTCATACATATCTCGGCGGTAAAGTGGGAATTTTTTCATAAAACTAAACTTTGAGCAAAAATGTCGATAAATGATAAAAATGTTCATATTTCGTGACAGATTGCGCGGAAACTATAAGTTATGTTGCTTTTGTATGTATAAAAGATTGATAGCTTTATCAAGGATCATTTCGTAGTAAAAGTGTGTAGGTAACACTATTCATGTATCGTGTACGGTTTTCTTTAAAACTGAAAAAACCGCGCTTCGGGACATTTTCTAGTACGCGAGGGGATGACGCTCACCCGGGAGGGGAAGGGAGAGTGGATAAAATTTAACTTTGCTCTATAACGTACATATGCCGATAGATAAAATTACTCCATTAATCTTATCAATTTCTGAGCTAAAATGATTGAACTACATGAGCGAGGTGTCATGTCATGTCGCTTCGATCAGACGCGTGTTATACGCGGGTGAAACCGCGGGGCTCAGCTAGTGTTTTATAAGATGTAAACTTAAAAATAAGCGCGGAAAACACAGGATGTAAAAGATGTGAATGAAGAGTGATGTTTTGATGCAGGAATATTCTATTATCTCATTTGTTTTGTACTCTATTGAATCATATGATTCAATAATACACGTGGTATCATCAAGGAATGTTTTTTCTGTGTTTTGTTTATGGAATAATTGAAAGTAAGCAGCTAAGAAGCGCTCGGTAAATAAAAGATATTCCATACAATACGACGGTTGTGTTTACGTAGGTATAGCATTAAATTAAAACGGTACACGGTAAACTGTTTTAATGTTATACCTACGTAACGCGTATGAAATTGATTATGTTAAAAAATTATTTGCCATGTCACTATGCTATAATTTAATTTAATATATTTGCTACGTATATATAGATGTGATATCTAGGTTGATCTGTATTTTAAATTGTAACTAACATTGACATATTGTAAACCTGTGATCATAGCCATACAAAAGTCAATCTTTTTATGAAATATCACATTTTACCTGGAACTTTTGTTCACGTAGAATTTAAACAAAAATACTGCTGTGATGGTCTTTGAACAAGTAGTTCAAGTATCGAATAACCACCATAAACTTCATTTTTTTGCTATTATCTCTAAAACTATGTGCGATATTGGAAAATATTTATTTAAAATATGAATTGAAGAAGGTCTTATCATCTTATCCTTTACCATTCATAATTTCGTTGTAAAATGGTGTTGAAATAAAAATTTAAATTCGATTTTGCGTTAAAACCTTATGAGATAGAAGATATACTTAGTGTGTTTGTTCGCAACTTTTTTACATCTCCTAGCTATGCGTTTATGGGATAGTAATCAAAAGCCGTTTATTTTATCAGTTTTTTGATTGCACAACAAATCATGCATGATTTTAGATAAATATAGCCTAGATCACTTCTGGCATTACTCTATATCTATTGTCTATTAGCCATTCCAAAGATTAGCCCGAACAGACAGGCAGACAGACAGAAAAACAGACAAAAATGTTATAAATGCACGCAAAGAACCCTGCGCTTTGTAGAAGGAAGTTATTTCGATATTACAGACAGACACTTCAATTTTATTTATTTATCAATCGATTAAATGTTTTCAACTCTTCCATCATATTTATTAATGACGCTTCTTGTTTAAGTTTAATTAACATTATGTTGCTATAACTTGTCACACATTCACTGACAAGTGTCTAAATGTCATCAAAAGGAACATAAATGTAGTTTATCAAGCAAGTATTTCACCTAACAGCGAACGGGTAAATCGGCACAAATAAAGCAATAAATGCGGGCGTGACTCGTGTCGTAAACCCTCATTATCATACACTATCGCATACGAGCGATGTGCACGCGCGCGGTTTCCAACTATCTTTCACAAAATAACTTACAGCTTGTTGAAACGAGAGTTTTGTGCCGCCATGGCGGATCTACGGATTTTTGCGTAAAAAAGTGTTCATTGATTTTGACCACGGTTATTGTGGGTAAAATTGAAGAGGCAGACGAATATACAGTCCACCTAAATGGCTACTGCGGCCCATGCACACTTACAACTAACATCAAGTAAAGAATGGTGGTGACAACGCATCTGTAGGCGTTGTCACTTCCGAGGGCAAAGATGTTATGCCTCATAGCCTATAATTACGAGTTTACGAGAATACTGGCTCTCTATACCCTTCAGACCGGAACCATTTTTTTTAATTTCTACCGCTAAATTTTCAACCAAATTTGGCGGTAGAAATTGGTAAGAAGGTTGTAACTACCAAGACGTACTCCTATACAGAAAGGAAGTACTACCATTTAGTAAACCTTTTCTAAACGCTATCGCAAGTTGTCCGTATGCACATGACATAATATTATAATGGTGATGTAAAAAAAAGCCTTCAAGAAAAGAGCATGCACCTGCAATTCCGTTGGTGTTGCGGATGTTCATTGGCGACGGTGACCGCTTACCATCAGGTGCACCGCATGCTCGTTTGCCTGCTCTTCCATAAAAATATACGCGAAAATATCGCCTCAAAAGACACATGGAACACATGGGACAATCGCACTAACAATCGGAAAAATGCAGGCTAGTAGAACTATAATTACCTTCCTGGGGTTATGCAGTGGACTTTTCTCAGCTCCATAACTAAAATCAGAAATGCAGGCAAGTCTGTGGCTATTCCTATACTTTTAATTTTTAATATTCTGACTTTAGTTGGGATGAGATCTTTCATAGAGACTTGAGAACCACAGGATTGGCAAATTATTAGTTATGTCACTTAAAAGACGTTTGTGGTTAAATATTGGAGTTGGTGGTGTTCCACAACGTTTTACTTTGTCAAGTAAGTCAACTTTTTTCTTATAGAATAAGGGTGACAAACGACCACACAGTCCACCTGATGGTAAGTGGATGCTGTCCTCGATTGAGAATCAAAATACAGATGCGTCGTCACCCTTAAGGACTAAGAAGAAATCACCCGTTTCCAGTAAGAAAGGTCTCCGGTTCTCTACACTCACCATGGAATGCCTCGTTTTCAGTAAAAAGGGTCTCCGGTTCTCTACACTCGCCATACAAATAACACAGCAGCATTGAGCTGCTATTTCACGCTGATATTCTGTGAGAGCGTGGTCCTACCCTGGTCGAGCCTACCCATTCGTGCTACAACCATAAAAAAGCTGCAGCGTGATTCTACCACTTGAAACTTCCGAACGTACTCGAGTTTGTCCAATGTTGAATTCGAACTTTTGCGTCTGTTTGTTATCTTCCGAACGTACTCGAGTTTGTCCAATGTTGAATTCAAACTTTTGCGTCTGTTTGTTATCTTCTGAACGTACTCGAGTTTGTCCAATGTTGAATTCTAACTTTTGCGTCTGTTTGTTATCTTCCGAATGTACTCGAGTTTATCCAATGTTGAATTAAAACTTTTGCATCTGTTTGTTATTTTTTAATGATCACAACAAATATGTTCAGGGTATCATGACGAATCACAGGGAATCATAAGTTTCGGGGTAGGTATAAGCCATTGAAAAGTAAATGAAATTCTTGATAAAATAAAATCAATTTACTACAATATTTCACATTATACGGGATATTATTATTTAATTATTATTGAATATATATAAGTCATCATTAATCATAATAAAAAGCCTTTGCAAAGTGTTTGTGCAGTGTTACTTAGCATTATATATGATAAAGTATATAAGCGTAGGTGTCTGTTTTCCACAAAAATATGTAACACACGTGTCACGGGTTTGTATTTCTTATAAACACAGCCACCCTGATTTGTAAACACCTCATTTTATGACGATTTGATAAACAAAGCAAATAATGCGGGAGTCGAGCGATGCGGGCGATGTTTCGTATTAAGCTATTTAACCAATCACCACTTATAATATCATACTTTGTGGTCACTGTTGTATCTGTAACACAGATAATGTTTAATAAACTGTTTGTAGTTTATATCGTAGACATAAGGTACCAATAAGCTTTTCGATCAAATTATTCTTAATTATTATCTTGAACCCCAGCGTGATGAGTTTGGGGTTGGGTAAATTTTTCATGCAATGCATGCGAAATGGCACATTCCTAGAAAGTTCCGTAGCGTGAAAAGGATGTTGATGTGAACGACTTAAGAGAAGAATTTAAAAAAATCAACTTACTGATTTTTTAAAAGCTACGGCATTGAAGTAATAAAGTAAATATAATATGAAGTCACAATATCATTTATCAAAAAATGTATAGGCAACACAACCCAATAAAAACGAACAAAGATTATTAATGTCACTGAAGTTTAAAGTTTTTGAAGTGAAACTTATTTAGGTGTGTCTTGAGAGTAACTCTTTTATTTTTTTGGACGAAAGAACGTTCAGTTAAATCTATGATCCGCTAGCGCAGTTTCTGCATTTATATAGGCAGCGTCTGACTATAATATTTTGTATGTATTATATTATATACACATAAATACAATTTTCGGACATTATACATAAATTTATATCTGTTATATTTTTATATAGTTCAATACTAATAACCTATTATTATTTAATTGATAAATATATATATTTGCAATTATTAAGTAAGCAAAAATAACTAAACAAAGAGAGCCGTGCTAGCTCAGGGGTTAAATGCTCGCCGCAAAAAATTCACAGTACCTACTAGTTTGAAGACATGTGAAGTCCGCCAACACGCATAGGGGCCGCGTGGCGGACATTAATTTGCCATTACACCCTCTTAAAAATGGGCAGGGAGGTCTGTTCCCAGCGGTGGGACGTATTTAGGCTGTAACTTTAACTAACAAAAGCAATAAATATATAATAGCAATAAAATAAATGCATAACAGAAACGTATATTAATGTATAATATAAATAAGTTTTGCTTTGCATAAAGGCTCATTTTTCATTATAAAACTTCTATAAAGAATTCTTATTAAAAACGAAAATATATCGTTGATAATAAATATAATGTTAATTTATTATCCAGAAAAAAGTTAAGTTATTAAATTGAATTTAGCTTTTATACCTTTACATAAATTCAAAACGTTTTATGAAAATTATTCATAAGGCATTCTTTTAGATACTTAGAGATATATATTAGTATATGATTTGAATTTGCACACTCACAAGTTTGTCAAATATATTTATTTATTCAGATAAATTTCGGTAGTGGCAAAGCATTAGGTAATATTCTAAGAATAACCATGGTAAACATATTTTGCGTAACGTTAGAACCTTGAAAAATTGTGACGCCCAAGTTCAAGAAACGCGAGGTGAACAACCCTTTGGTACGAAACCTGTTTGGGAAGTGTCTTTGATAATGTGATAACCATATTGTGATATGTGCCGGTATTGTATTTTCTTTTAATCTTAATTAATTTTCGTGTTCCATTTGACACTGCTCCTTAGTTTTATTTCTTTCCAATTAACTTATCCAAATTTTTAGCTCCATTTTTATCTTAATTCCAGTAGCTTTAATTTTAACGCAAGCCGTAAAAAGCAAATCTGCTTTCTGTCATGAAAACGAAGGACATGTGGCCAGCCAGTATAATGCATTTCAATGCATATCGTTCGATATTTTTATTTTAACGTTTATCATATTAACTTTCTGAGAAAGTACGATTTTTTTTATTTTCTTTTTAACTTGTTAAATGAATAAAAAATCCTATTAAAGAAATTTTTGGTATAAACTAGAATCAATTTAGCAGTTTGCACACATTCGCTTAACTAGATTGATTTTGATTTCATTCATTTCATGCGATTAAAATTTTATTTCGAGGATTTTAATTTAATTTTGTAGTTTTTAGTTCGCTGAAAATTTTTCTTTAAATAAATATTATGGTCTTAAATTCAAGGTACAATAAACAGTTACTATATATAATGTCATATACATCACAGCGCTCAAAACTGTTGAAATATTTTGGACTACACATTGGCATCAAATTTTACAATAAGTACAACTTTACTACTTTTGTATGTCCTAGAGCTACGCTGCAGTGTGTGATGGCGCTGACATCACGTCACAAGCGAAACGCATCGAAACCTAAATCGCGCTATCAAAGTTCCGATGTACTGTGGTATATATAGAATAGCTCCGAATTATTACATGAAGCATTGGTCGCTCCCCGGGCTGAACACCATGCTCTGCGGGATTTTTCCCCTTTTCCTTCCTCGGCCAAATGTGTATTATGGCTGCAGCACGAATGAGTCGGCTGGAACAGGGAAGAACCACGCTCTCATAGAATACCAGCATGAAAATTCAGTATAATGCTGCTGTGTTTTGCTGGTACCGAGGCATTCCAGCTTAGTCCTCAGCGATGACAACGCATCTGCATTTTGATTCTTAATCGAGGGTAAATGTGGGTGTCAATTGGCCACAGCATTCCCACCCTTTACTTCTATAAAAATATAATGAAGAATACCATTAATTTTATTACTTGTACTAGTTGTAGACCCCCGACCACACGTTGCTATGGCTCAAAAACTTAAAAAAAATATAAAACCGTACGTATTCGAATGGAACGTTGTGCTAAAATCTTTTTGAAATTAAGGCTTTTGAATAAACGAACGTTATCATTTATATAAATCATATCAATGATGTTACATATTAGTGTATGTTACATATTTTCAGTGTAGTGGCGGTGTAAGAATATCCACTTCCCCATATCGTCCCGTGGGTGTCGTAAGAGGCGACAGAGGGAAACAAATCAGGAGATGGGCAGCAGCGTATTCCTAACAACGACTAAAAATAAAAACTACGAGGGTGATCCAAAAGTAATGATAATGAAAATAAAGCACGGTAATTAAAGTTAAAATAATTATTTATTTTCTACATAGTCTCCTAACAAATCAATACATTTAGTCCATCTTTTCTAAACCCAGGATTCCCTTTGAAAAAATTATTTGTCTTGACCTCCCAAAACGCTTCAACAGCGGCCATTACTTCGCTATCGTCTTCAATTTCTTGCCTCGGAAGCGTTCCTTGAGCCGAGGAAAGAGGTAGAAATCACTAGGAGCTAGATCTGGCGAATAGGAGGTGTTCGAGCAGTTCGAATCCGTTTCTTGAATGGCAGCCATCGCAACTGCGGCTTTGTGAGCCGGTGCGTTGTCTTGGTGAAGCAGCACTCCAGCTCGCAGTTTGCCGCGTCTTTTTCCTAATGGCCTCCCGTAATCTTCTTATTTGGTCTGCGTAGTAAGAGCCCGTAATAGTGGCTCCTTTTCCAAATATTCCACCATAATTATGCCTTGAGCGTCCCAAAAACAGATGCCATAACCTTTCCCGCCGAACTTGAAACTTTGAATTTCTTTGGCGTCGGTGAGGAGGCTCGCTTCAAGTCATCGATTGTTGTTTCGTTTCAGGATCAATATGGTGGATCCAGGTCTCGTCCATAGTCACAAAACGGAACAAAAATTTTCTTGATCTGCTTGGAACTTTTCGAGATTGACCCTCGAAATGTCAACTCGATTTTCTTTTGCTCGTCGGTTAACATTCTGGGTACCCAACGCGCAGAGACCTTTTTCATATGCAACTCGTTCGCAAGGATTCTTTGAACGCTGCCATATGAGATCCCTGTGACCTCAGCTACATGCCTGATGGTCACTCTTCGATCTGCCAACACAACATCTTCGACTTTTTTTACGTTGTCTTCAGTGAGGGACGTGGATGGGCGTCCTTCGCGATCTTCATCTTCAGTGGATGTTCTGCCCAGTTTAAACTCATTGGCCCAGCGTGCAACTGTAGAATATGGAGGAGCAGAGTCCCCCAATGTTTCCACTAAGTCACTGTGTATGTCCTTTGAAGACATTTTTTTCAAACAGAGGTACTTGATGACAGCTCTAATTTCGTTTTCTCCATGTTGATGTTATCTCTTTGACAGTTCGTATTCAAATGAATGTATCTCCGGAAATCGTGATCTATTTATATGATTTTTTAGGCTGACGTAGTGAGTATATAAGCAAGCAAAAATATTTTTGGATTTTATGCGGACCTGGTAACCGATTATCATTACTTTTGGATCACCCTCGTATATCCCCTATAAGCCAATCTATGGGGGAAGCCTATGTTCAGCAGTGAACTTTAGTAGGCTGTAACAGTAACGGTAACATATTAGTGTTTTACTATATTTATATTAGGTGTATTTACAAAAAGTATACAGTTAATACTACACAACAGTCCTTGACAATTGGGTAATCGAGTAATTTTCTAGTGCTTCCGGTGAAGTCGGTAAAAAATATATTTTTAAACATTCATTTAAGTAAGTACTATTTTTAGACCATTTATAAGCAATCTCTCAACTAACTTTATTTAAATGAAGGATTTATTAAATTAAATGAAACTAATTTTTACGGATCATATCGCGTTTAATTTTACTTTTTAATTCCCGACGTTTCGGGTGCTTTACAGCATCCATAGTCACGGGGGGGACTGAGGTGTTTGACGTCCCAAAGTCATAGTTAGCCCGGCTACCTTCAGTTTTTTAATATTAATTTTTGGTTCGATCTACGCAGAATGAGCTTACAGTATCTTGAAGTCTAGCAGTGGTATACTTGGGTTTGGATTTAATTTTATTAATTATAGGATCTCAAGCAGATGGCAGCACCCATCCATCTTCTCTATTGAAATTAGGATGTTTTTTAATTTCAATAGCCTCGCGAATCATCCTAGGTAGGAATCGGTGTTCTTTTGCGAGGATTTGTGGTCTATCAAATCTAATGTAATGGCGGGGACGATCCTGAACATGTTCACAAACTGCAGACTTCCCGATACGTCGGTGCTCAAGTCAGCTATATGTTCTTTTACGCGGGTTTTTATAGATCTTTTTGTTTGTCCTATGTAAGAGAGACCACATTCACAATCCAACTTGTACACTCCTGCATCTTTAAGAGGGATATGACACTTGACGGATGGTAAAAATTGACTAATCTTCTTCGGCGGCTTGAAGTATGTTTTAATGGAAGCTCGCTTCAAGATGTAGACAACCTTGTCTGTGATTCCTCTGACATAGGGTACAGCAGGCACACGCTCGACTGTGGCCGGCTTCACTCGGTCACTGTGACGTAGGCGCGGGACTCGAAGCTTGTTGTCTTGCAGTACTTGCTCGACGTGCTGAAGCTCGGCGGCCAGATGTTTTCTGTCACAGGTCCCTCGTGCTCTCTGAAACAAAGATTTTCCCACGGTAGCTAACTGTGATGGATGATGGTGCGATTCACCATTTAAATATCGGTTGGTATGAGTATTTTCCTATACACAGTGTTATTTCAATATTAACAATAGGCTTTATAATATTGACTAAATATAAGATGAAGTCACGATATCATTTATCAAAAAATGTATAGGCGACACAACCCAATAAAAACGAACAAAGATTATTAATTTCACTGAAGTTTAAAGTTTTTGAAGTGAAACTTATTTAGGTGTGTCTTGAGAGTAACTCTTTTATTTTTTGGACGAAAGAACGTTCAGTTAAATCTATGATCCGCTTGCGCAGTTTCTGCATTTATATAGGCAGCGTCTGACTGTAATATTTTGTATGTATTACATTATATACACATAAACACAATTTTCAGACATTATACATAAATTTATATCTGTTATATTTTATATAGTTCAATACTAATAACCTATTATTATTTAATTGATAAATATATATATTTGCAATTATTAAGTAAGCAAAATAACTAAACAAACAGCCGTGCTAGCTCAGGATTAAATGCTCGCCGCAAAAATTCACAGTACCTACTAGTTTGAAGACATGTGAAGTCCGCCAACACGCATAGGGGCCGCGTGGCGGACATTAATTTGCCATTACACCCTCTTAAAAATGGGCAGGGAGGTCTGTTCCCAGCGGTGGGACGTATTTAGGCTGTAACTTTAACTAACAAAAGCAATAAATATATAATAGCAATAAAATAAATGCATAACAGAAACGTATATTAATGTATAATATAAATAAGTTTTGCTTCGCATAAAGGCTCATTTTTTATTATAAAACTTCTATAAAGAATTCTTATTAAAAACGAAAATATATCGTTGGTAATAAATATAATGTTAATTTATTACCCAGAAAAAAGTTAAGTTATTAAATTGAATTTAGCTTTTATACCTTTACATAAATTCAAAACGTTTTATGAAAATTATTCATAAGGCATTCTTTTAGATACTTAGAGATATATATTAGTATATGATTTGAATTTGCACACTCACAACTTTGTCAAATAGATTTATTTATTCAAATAAATTTCGGTAGTGGCAAAATATTAGGTAATATTCTAAGAATAACCATGGTAAACATATTTTGCGTAACGTTAGAACCTTGAAAAATTGTGACGCCCAAGTTCAAGAAACGCGAGGTGAACAACCCTTTGGTACGAAACCTGTTTAGGAAGTGTCTTTGATAATGTGATAACCATATTGTGATATGTGCCGGTATTGTATTTTCTTTTAATCTTAATTAATTTTCGTGTTCCATTTGACACTGCTCCTTAGTTTTATTTATTTCCAATTAACTTATCCAAATTTTTAGCTCCATTTTTATCTTAATTCCAGTAGCTTTAATTTTAACGCAAGCCGTAAAAAGCAAATCTGCTTTCTGTCATGAAAACGAAGGGCATGTGGCCAGCCAGTATAATGCATTTCAATGCATATTTTTCGATATTTTTATTTTAACGTTTATCATATTAACTTTCTGAGAAAGTACGATTTTTTTATTTTCTTTTTAACTTGTTAAGTAAATAAAAAATCCTATTAAAGAAATGTTTAGTATAAACTAGAATCAATTTAGCAGTTTGCACACATTCGCTTAACTAGATTGATTTTGATTTCATTCATTTCATGCGATTAAAATTTTCTTTCGAGGATTTTAATTTAATTTTCTAGTTTTTAGTTCGCTGAAAAATTTCTTCAAATAAATATTATGGTCTTAAATTCAAGGGACAATAAACAGTTACTATATCTAATGTCATATACATTACAGCGCTCAAAACTGTTGAAATATTTTGGACTACACATTGGCATCAAATTTTACGATAAGTACAACTTTACTACTTTTGTATGTGCTAGAGCTACGCTGCAGTGTGTGATGGCGCTGACATCACGTCACAAGCGAAATGCACCGAAGCCTAAATCGCGCTATCAAAGTTCCGAGGTACTGTGGTATATATAGAATAACTCCGAACTATCACATGAAGCATTGGCCGCTCCCCGGGCTGAACACTTTGCTCTGCGAGAGATTTCCCCTTTTCCTTCCTCGGCCAAATTATGGCTGCAGCACGAATGAGTCGGCTGGAACAGGGAAGAACCACGCTCTCATAGAATACCAGCATGAAAATTCAGTATAATGCTGCTGTGTTTTGCTGATACCGTGGCATTCCAGCTTAGTCCTCAGCGATGACAACGCATCTGCATTTTGATTCTTAATCGAGGGTAAATGTGGGTGTCAATTGGCCACAGCATTCTCACCCTTTACTTCTATAAAAATATAATGAAGAATACCATTAATTTTATTACTTGTACTAGCTGTAGACTCCCGACCACACGTTGCTATGGCTCAAAAACTAAAAAAAAAAACCGTACGTATTCGAATGCAACGTTGTGCTAAAATCTTTTTGAAATTAAGCCTTTTGAATAAACGAACGTTATCATTTATATAAATTATATTAATGATGTTACATATTAGTGTATGTTACATATTTTCAGTGTAGTGGCGGTGTAAGAATATCCACTACTCCATATCACCCCGTGGTTGTCGTAAGAGGCGACAGAGGGAAACAAATCAGGAGAAGGGCAATCTATGGGGGTGGCCTATGTTCAGCAGTGAACTTTAGTAGGCTGTAACAGTAACGGTAACATATTAGTGTGTTACTATGTTTATATTATATGTATTTACATAAAGTATACAGTTAAATACTACACAACAGTCCTTGACAATTGGGTAATCGAGTAATTTTCTAGTGCTTCCGGTGAAGTCGGTAAAAAATATATTTTTAAACATTCATTTGAGTAAGTACTATTTTTAGACCATTTATAAGCAATCTCTCAACTAACTTTATTGAAATGAAGGATTTATTAAATTGTTAATATTGGCTTTATAATATCGACTAAATAAATAAAAAACGAGCGTGCCTTACGGTAGTTGCATATCATGTGTAACATCTGACATCTCACCTTGGTAATAAGCAACATTAACATTATACCCTGAAAACAGCTATTTGTTTTTTTTTTTGAATCAAAATTAAAAATATCTATCAATTAAGCAGCGACAAAAATTTAAAAAAAGTAAATACTGAAATATTTATTCGAATAATTATTCATAATTACTCACTTGCTTTTTTATCGATGATCTGCACTTTTTTAGACAGTTATTATCAACAGTAAATACATTTATTAATATAGTTTTCACATACTAAATGCATATGAAAGTATTATATAGCACATGGAACAAAGACATATTTTTATTAAATTTTTGTCTGTCTGTCTGTCTATCTGTTTGTCGCTGAACCGATTTTGACCTAGACTTTCACTGGCAGATAGCTGATGTTATAAGGAGTAACTTAGGCTACATTTATTTTACAAAAAGAATTAGGGTTCCGCGCAAAAAAATCAGCTAGTAATAAAATAAAATAATTACTATACATACATATGAAGGAAATTATATTACTATTAGCTTAAAAATAAAATGCAATCCACATCCATTCATTTGATTTGGGGTAACAACCATTCAGGCCGACACTTGTAGACGTGAAACTTTATTGTACTCGTGCAAATCATTCCTACTGCAAGAAGTGGGTACAGTAAAAGACAAGACAAGACGTTAATTCTAATATTAAATCTATAAGCGAACGGTTTGATTCTACCAAGATTGTACACAACACATTCAAGATATACTAGAAATAAAAAACAAATGATTAATAAAATATGTATTACGACACTTAATGAACAAATATTTACAAATCTTATTTAGAAAGCTTGAATAAAATCAATGATTATTAAAATTACTCTTACCATTATACAGAAAATACATAAATATTTACTTTAAAATATTGGTTTTAAGATTTTCTTATGATGTATTATAAAGACTAAATTAAATTACATAATATACATAATATTGTTATGTATGTAAAAATAAATATAAAAGTAAATATAATGAATAAAAATATCAGATCAGATCTTTGTCCCATGTCAGTGAATGAACCTCATACATATTATGAGGACCAAGCTTCACATTCATGAATTCTGTTTACCCCATTTTTGGCACTTGATTTGTTATCGTTACTGATTAAAGGTGTGAATGTGAGTGTGTGGCAACTAGCAAATATACCCTCTATGAAGTATATAGGGGAGACTGTTAGCTGTAGACTCATTATAATCAGCCCATAATAGACTGTAATTATCACGATAATGAAAGGTATGAATGAGTATTTTTCCTCATGCGACCGGCTTCGATTGCCTCTTAGATTCATTAAAAATAGACAATTGAATATTTACTACTAATTATATATTACTTTTGTCTTTTAATTTAACTAAAGTTTTGCCATGGAGTACTTTTAGATAATTCTTGCATGAATAGTTTATCTAAATCACTAGCAGTTTTGTTGGACTGCAAATTATATGAACTGTTGTGTGAGTTTTCCAACGCTAGCTAGTTACAATCCTAACTATTATCTATTGCGTGCGAACCACGTTTTCCGGTATTTTCATAGCCATTAAATATCGTAATCACTTATTTTCAGAACCATCTGTATGGGGTTTGTTTTGAGGTTATAAATCTGTATGGGGATGAGAAAACTTATTTAAACGTTGTCCAAAACCAATATTATTATAGTATAGTAAAGTTACAGTCTATATACGTCCCACAGTTGGGCATGGCCTCCTCTCATTTCTGAGAGGATTATTCGTAAATACATGCCAAATGTAACAGTTTCTTTAAATAAGATTAAAGTTACAAATAAGCTTATAGTCTTGATGTTATAATAGTAAATGTATTAATAGATACTGTTAATTCATTTTGTATAGATCGAACTAATCAGGTAAGTCGGTGACCGCAGGTAAGCCTCGGATAATCTATAACCTGAGAGGTACACATATTCCCGACGTTTTGAGTGCTGCAAAGCACAAAGGAATATAAAAATAAGAAAATTAAACACGATAAATTATTCCGTAAAAATTAGTTCGCACCAGCATTTGAAATCATTCTCCGGTTAACTCTGTGCACGGGTGTAAGCGATGTACACGGAGTGTACACGGAGACACATAGAGGTAAGAGAGAGCATAGGCTTTAGTTACCATAATTAATTCTACAGTTGACTTTTTTATTAGTGGCCAGTGTGTATTTATTATACAAATTAACGTTAAATGTTTTTTACTTATAGCGTAAACGAAATTAACGGACACCAAGCTTAATAAAAACTACTTAAAAAAAAGGCGAAAAGTAACTTGTGCTGTCTAGTTTCGGCTAAAATTTGATCCCGGTATCGCATGTCGTTGAACTCCGAAACACTCGCGTAGTTACGTCGTTTATTTTCCGATACGTCGTCAATTTACAATTAAATGCGTCGCATTTAAGCTTCATTAGCGTGTGTTAAAAAAACTAAAAATTGATTTTTTTTGACAGTTGGTTACACCGCCATTAAGTAGGTACACTATCTTTAAAAATAAATTCAATTATAAGAAAACAAATATTTTAACTATATTTAATTATCGCATCGTATATAATCGTGTGCAGTTGGCTCGAAACCCTTAAACCCACTCTTAAGGGTGAACTGATTAAACAAGTCTTGGCTCGGGGAAAGAACCCGTACCGCTATTTGGGATTGCTTGTTACATTCTCCCCCTCCCCACACCGATGCTACTTATGGCTAGTCTCTCTGCTCGGGTATGTGCATCGCATACCGTATACTTATTAGCGTTAAATTTAAAGTTACAACCTATATACGTCCCACTTCTGGGCACAGGCCTCCTCTCATATTTGAGAGGGTTTTAGGGCGAAGAAGTGTCCGCCGCGCTGCCGTAATGCGTGTTGGCAAACTTCACGTCTTCGAAATATTTTTTTCTCATTTCTCTGACATGCAGCTTTCCTGACGATGTTTTCCTTAACCGCCGAGCACGTGGTAAATCAGCATTTAAAATTGTAATTAACAATTTCATTTATGCCGGTGGGAATCGAACCTAGGTTGCTCGCGTACTGTGAAATTTACACCGAGCGATTTCTCCTGAGTTATACCACGGCTCTAGTACTCCACTAGCGTTATTAATTATTACTTATAATTAATAACGCTAGGAGAGTACTAGAATAGCGAACTTTTTTTAAAGAACGTGCATGTGGGTCTTACGCAATCTTTTTAAGAACTGCATTTATTGTATTTATCTATAAAAACAACGTTTATCAAAAAACCAAAAGCTTTAAAAACAATCTGCAAAGCTTTTCTCACAGTTTCTTCTCTGTTATGAGGAAAATCATTTTGAAGTAGTCACTTTTGGTAGTAGATTAAAAATAATGATATTCGACTAAAACATAACAATTCCTTAGGTCGGAGAATAAGGAGATGTTAAACATTTTTCACGTCTTATGAAACTATTCAAGAACTGGCAATCATTTCATTGTGAAGGTTGATATTATGCAGCAGTTTTAACCTTGGGCCATGACCCAAATCAACCCAACCATTGACATATATTCAAGTAAATCACAAGAGATTCGCAAAAAATTTAAAAGTAACAAGTACATACTTAAAATGAATTTAATTTTCTATTATATTTTTTTATTATAAAATTAAATTAGGTACTAAATAATACTTACGTAATTTAAAAACACGGGATACCATGTCGTAAAATTCAAGTACAGCTGTATTTAGACGTATTTTTATCTGGTAGTGCCATGCTGCAGCTATATTAGTAGTATAGTTGTAGCACGAATGGGTCGGCTCGACCGGGGAAGGACCACGCTCTCACAGAATACCAGCGTAAAATAGCAGCTTAACGCTGCTGTGTTTCGAATGGTGAGTGTAGAGAACCGGAGACCCTTTTTACTGGAAACGGGGCAGTCCTCACGGGTGACAACGCATCTGCATTTTGATTCGTAATCGAGGATAGGTGTAGATGTCTATGGGCCGCAGCAACCACTTATCAGGTGTACTGTGTGCTCGTTTGTCACCCTCATCCTATAAAAGAAATAGAGAAGCGTGCTAAAAATGTTAAAAACTTTGCGCCAATCCCATCGGTGATACCCTTCCTCAACACCAGTATTTGAAATTTGTGTTGGGCCTTTTCTAATGTCCACCATTTTTTAGTCGTAAGAGCTTCGTTTGTTTGTGGCAGCGTGCGTTGCTTGCGGGTGCAGGCGAGAAATTGGTAATATCATCTATACGTTGTGTAAAATAACATACAGTATCGGTCGTGTGTTAAATCACTAAGGCCCGTATTAATAAACGTTACTCAGCTCAAGTACACGCACTTGAGTACAATCTTGAGGTTATGATCTTATTAATAAACATATCTCAAGATGTGGTTTAGTTAGGTGTACGATATCAGCTGAGTGCCACACTGATTAATAAACGAAACTCGACTTTCAAGTGTGTATACTTGAGTGCAAGTCACAGAACAGTATTCCTAAGTACAGCGTTTTGAGATACTGTTTTTATGTGTTTATTAATTAGCAACGATCTTGAGATGCTGATTTCGTAATGAGGGCGTATCAAATGATTACACACTTGAGTTCGTCGTTGAGTAACGTTTATTAATACGGGCCTAAATATCGTTCTGTCTCGACTGCCTTGTACTTGTTGGACGAGTGGTAATAAACGCTACTGCTGATCTCGGAATTCCGGGTCTGGGTTTTTCTGTCAAGAAATTCTTATTAATAGCCGGATGTCAGGAAGTTGGCGGTGTTTTCACCCTTGAGCCTCGGACAACATGAAAAGCCGTTGGCACTGCGCCTCATCTATCTCCGGTCATGTCGGATTGGTATCTCAACCGACTTTGAGAGTGGCGAATAGAAAGCGCACCTGTGCTTGCGAACACATTCGTGCACTAAATCCCTGTCCAGCGCAGATGGCTAGCTCCGTTGAGATTAATACAGGTTGGGTCATACATTTTTGCACTTTTAAAATCGTGCTAGCGGGAATACTGAGCGAGGAGAGGGAGCAGAGCCATTCGCGCGCGAGCGAGCGGGTCCGGATGCTAGTTTATGTGCAATTTATGTATGTGACATTCCTCCACGATACAGGAAAAATCCTAGTGTGTAAAGTCCAGTATTTTTTTAAGTAAAAAATAAGAACTTGCTATATATTACTATAACATTTACGTAACCTGCTGCTGAAGCGTCAAAAATTACAATTACGCGCTATAACTGCGACGCATAAGTTTAAGTGAACCATAAGGAAATTACTTTTGATTGCATTGTTGTTAAGCTATATGTCGCGATGTGATTGAAAATACTGAATTGTTTTGCTGTTAAACTCTTTTTACTGTTCGTGTTGGAATTGGATTAAATTGGAATTAAACCTACAAATCGAAGTTAACATACGATGTTCTACTTCTATTTGACAAAATTATTTCTATTATTTACGGGCATGATCGCCAAGCGTAGTGTGTTTATATTTAAAATGCAGTACATGTGCGACCGGACTTGTTCTGCGTTAGAAAAAAAAATTCTCAGGGATTACATCAATCTAGAAATACTTGAAAAGTAAAAACGTATTATTATTATCGAAGTACGTTTCATCCAAATCGTTAGAGTCCTTACCGAGAAACCACTAACATACTTATTGTATTTATTTTAATTATTAAAACAAGTGTTTTATAGGTTTGATTGTATATTGATAAAAAAATGATTTTTGTATAAAAACCGTAATCAAAGTTTTCGACCAAATCTTTCTATCTATAATAATTTATTTTTGCACAGCTGTGGAGCAGACAAAGTTAAGCGACGAGAACGGGGGACCTTTCTTACTGATTGATTACAAGGCTCAAGTGCGTGTTGCCAATCTTCCTTCTATGGAAAGAGTACTATAATAATATTATAATCTTAATCTAATATATAAAAATTTATGTTTGTTTGTTTGTATTTTATGCGCTGCCATACCGTTCATCAGATTGCGGCAAAACTTTGTCAACCTATTGCTTGCACTTGTGCGAAGGTTATAGGCATAGTACAATTAACTTACAGTAGGTGGCGCGCGTATCATACCAACAAATTTATTTGAAAGATATGTCATTCAATTTCGATGAATGTATTATCATTCCTAATTAAACGATATAACTTCCAAATTAAAAACGATATTTCCACAATTATTTCTTCAGCGGTAACAACGCGCCGGGTACCAGCTAGTAGGCTATAAAATATAATATTTGTATATACAGGATGTCTGGTAATTAATGTATAACCATGAAATAGCAACTAATTAACCTTATGGCCGTTCTAAAAAAATAGGAAAAAAAATATCCCAAGTAGATACATTTGTTTAGAAAAAAATACTACCTTTTTTAACTTATTTTACATTCTTCACCACCACGACCACGAATTAATGAATCACATCGGTTATTTGTTATTATAATATTGTACGTTTTATATATCGACAATTTGTCGCCATTTTAAGACCCATAAAAACAAAATTTTAAATATAATTTTGGGAATATTAGACATTATTCTAAGCCTATACCATTAATTTCAGTTTGAATAATGATCATTGTGCCCCAATGTGCCTTCATATCCATTAATTTAATAATTTTTTATTCTAACCTATACAACCGATATTTAGTTACCGTATTTAGTATTTTGTTCTTATATTATTTTGTTATTTTGCTGGCGCGGCAATTTTTTTATAGAAAACATAATTATACAAGTTTACCGTAAATCTAATTTTATTATATTATCACCTTCAAAAATCATCTCCAATCCTTATAAATTAGTATGTAGAATATAATATTAGTTTGTTAAATATATGATAAGACATTAAATGTCGCCATCATTCAATAAATGTTCTCTTTGTTTTATATTCATTTGTAATCCCGTTCAAAAACAATTTAGAACGTTTGTCTTTAAAAGTTACTTATAAAACAATATCTGTAGTGTAATAGTTTCCTTGCACACCAAATAACAGCAGTTATACAGCCTCTTTTATGCTTGTACAGCTACTGTACAGCGCTACTAACGCATAAAGCTGCATTATTTGTGCCAATTTTTTACTTATAAGAACTGTATAAGCGCTTATACAGCTTTTATATAGTCAGAAATTACAGCCTCTAGTATAAAAACGAACTTCTTTACAACTCGTATACAGCTTGCATGCTGCTTGGGTACTGTTCATCATATTGTGATAAAA